>CM062839.1:13749861-14071259 GCA_031772345.1 Himalopsyche anomala
TATTTATGGATCAGTTTATAAACACGATGCTTAAACATACTCCAGTCGTTTCCCTTTTCATTTTACTGACGATTCTTTGCAATGCCGTATCTGTAAGTCTTTGTGTAAAATAAACCGACCAACTTCTGTACCGTACTATTTTTTCACAGAGCCAAACCATGATGGGACACTTTCGGTTATTAATTCAATTTGGAATTCATTTTACGTGTTTTCAAATAATTTCAGACCAAAGTTACCGAGAATTGCAAGTTCTATTACTTCTTTCGAATTATTATTTTATAAAATAGACGACCACGAAAAAACAGCTTTATAGTTTATATATGACATAATTATAACCCTAGTATTTATCGCCTTTGTCGCCTGCTGTGACCCAGTTGGTTAGAGCTTGCTCTACCGATCACGCAGGTCTGGGTTCGATTCCCGGTCAGATCACAGTGAATTTGAGAATTATTCAATTCAAAGTTGTGATCGAAGACTGGGTGTTTGTGATGTCAATTCACATAATTTCCTCGCCTCCCATCCTTCTGATCCTTTAATAACTGGGTGTAGCAATAGCGATTAGCCAACCACTAGTCCTCTTCTAGCCTTATCCTTCTTTTCCTATAATTCACTTTGAAAAAAGTTAGGTTGAGCGACTGAGTAACAAACAGTTCTCGTAGAAAAAACTTCTGTTGAGATACCTCCATTAGGAGGCCATATGCTCCACATTGGGAGCGGACATGGATTAAACAAACAAACATTTATCTAACATGATAATAAACTATTAGTGAAATAAATGTAGCAAAAAAGGTAGAGAGTGTGCATACCAGGGCTACAATCCCGGGATTTCAGTATTGAGAAAATTAGAGTAAGTTGAGCGAAGGGTAAAAAAAATAAGGTTCGATTTTTTGGTTTATTTTGGGTATTCCATAAATTCCTGGTTTTTTCATATTGCAAATGGTGGAAGAGCTAAAAAGGGTCTCACGGCGTTTCGTTTTGGAAAATACGCAAATTCATGGGGCTTCGAAATCGACAAGCAAAAATTTCGCAATCCTCAATCCAAATTTATTCACGATTTTATGTTGAAAAAAATTGACAATTCGGGTCCGGGATTGGATGTTCTAGTGCAGGGTTTCCGAAACATTCATCATCACTCTATTTTGACTATGAAGAAGAAGATGTTTAGATGTGCTGCAGCGTAGATTATCATTCCAATTTTTCGCGTATTACCATCAAGATAATTAAATTATTTTCGCTGAGTGATTTTCAAATTTAACAATAATTGTTTTTTTATTTGTATACCGATCAACTATCCTGATGTTACCTTCTCCATCTTGTTTGTTTTATTTTGCTTGTCAATTAATTAGTCTTAACATTTTGAAATTGAAAGATTGTGAGTTGTGATGAGAGAAATAAAATCTTTCAAAATTCGCCTACTCGAAATCTGTCATCGAATATCATAATATTAGGTGATCCTACGTAGGTATTGTCAGGCGTGGCCAATCGGGGCCACTGGTAGCCGGTGGCATGGCCAATAATGGCAATCACGTTTTCACTTGACCGCTGTGGATACCGGTTGACTTCTCCGTCGGTCAATCTGAGGCTAGTGTATAGACTCTTTTAACACTTGCGGGTCCACTGCTAAACTTCGCTATTGCACGAGTATGTTACAAATATCGTAAATGAACTTTCAATGGAAGGTTTTAAAATTCTATACATTATGTAAAATGTCGTCGCTATAATGAAAGTCATTTTCTCGGTCTTATGTAATCAGTTTTTTTTTTACTGATCAACCGTTTTTGGTTTATTTTTATACGAGTTTCTATTCGCTCATATAAGAGAATTTGTAACATAACTTAATTTGCTACATCACAGACTATACCAGTGGTTATTAACTCATTAGTCAACTGAGCTAAATATCAACTATACAACGATTGAAATATCTTTTGAAAGCTGATTTTTTAAAACTTAAACTGTTAACTTGATTAGGGTACTCCTAAGCTAGCTTGTGCTGAAAAGGTCCTCAATCTGATTGAGGTACGTTCATTAATTACGTAAAAGAACACGGTTCTTGTTGTGTTAAAATTACATTTACTAGATTGACAGCTTGTGCGGTTATGGAGAAAAAAAAACAATGTTGATATAATGTGTTTATTGATATTGTTGCTTGATTAAAAAACACGCGAAAATAAAAACACGAAAAAGAAAATTGTTTTTCAATATTTTCTAATCTTGGTAGGTGGAGCAAACATACTCTTATTGGATTAAACTAACATAACATTAGTTTACGGGAACTGGTTGTTTTTAAACATTTCTTTCGGAGAAGGTGACGATACAAAAATAAATTATAAGTAGAGAGGTAATCGCTTTATATGCGCACTGTTCTTGGAATCGAAAAGGTGGAAGAACATCAAAACATCTCTGATATGTATACATACTGTTAAACACAAATCCACAAATAGATTGAAGAAACGTCAATATGTGAAATTCCGTTCGAGAATTCAAACCTGTAACCCCAAGTGAGAAGACTACAGGGGTTACACATACACATAATGTATCAATCCTAAATTACAAAGTTAATTAACATGAACGAATTATATCGACTGTGGAAAGGAAAAAGGACGTAACCCACACATATCAAATTTTACAGGAGGCGCAAATAACATGTTTTGATGATTTTGGGCCATATGCAAATTTTGAACTATACACAACCTTGGAGTTTACGGAATCTTTTAAACTGGTGCTTAATTGACAAAATCTAATAATAATTAAAGAAATTGTCTAGGAAAAACCTTTATTTCAGTCTTTTTTTGTTTTAATTTTTTACAAGGTCATCATTTGCAAACATAAAAGCTAAATTTAAAAACTAATTCGGCATTTGCAGCTTGCATCCTTTTGATAGAACGTGTATCAAGTTTGATACATTGTGATTATCGAAAAAAATGTGGGTTACCTTCTTTTTCCTTTCCAAAGTCGATATGGTTATAAAAAAATAGTAAATGCGTATTCACGTTACAGTATACATAAAATTTAGTCAAATCTTTTGTCCTCATGCACATGCAGCTTGAAAAAAAATTTATCACCTCGTTCAACACTGTCATTAAGTGATTGCAATACCGGACAATTACACCACAACAAAGTTTTAAATAAAAAAAAGTAGTTAATACGGCCATCTTCGATCAAAAACAAAAATATCGATATTTCGACATTTCATTTGAAATACCGTCATTAACATAATCGATCATAAACGGATGATTTTCACAAATAGCTTTAAGTTTCCTAAAAATATAATACATCATTGAAATTATCACCAATTTTTGAACCAGTCAACAGTTTTATTGAAATATGTGATAGTTTCTTTACATTAAAAAAACGATTTTGATTAATTTTCAATTCCGAAATATCGCAGGTTATCATTTTCAAAACTGGTATAAATCACCATGAATACTGAGATCGCGGTTTTGGTAATAGAGTCTACCAGTACTGCTGCAATCCATACTTACACGATTATTTTAACATTTAGACCGCGGATGACTAGTATAGCAGCCGTGACCAATGGAGCTTTATATCACGGCTGTTTTCGAGCTCATATCAACTGAATATTGTACATTATCAATGTCATTTATTGGATTTACAATAAAAAATAACTATACAGGCTAAAATATCATTTCTGTAGAACCTTACTAAATACGTCAACAAAATGGCGGCCGTCATGTCAAATTTATAAAATTTTATTCATGTTAAAACAATAATAATTGTGTCAAAATCCATGATTGACGGTAAATAAAAAGCCTATCATGTGGTTTAATTATTAAATTACTAACGAGTGCTGATTGCAAGTGAACAAGTGCGGAAACGAAAATGATTACGTTCCGAGAAATATTATTTTATCTGCGATAGTGGGGGCAGTGTTTTCAGTTTCACGTATACAATATGGCGGCGACTTAATCCGATTGTGATTGTTTGAAAATTATACCGAAACTATTATAAATATTATGTTTTTAATCATTCTAAAAAATACGTTAGATGCCAATTAACATTTCTGGATACTTTACGAAGTATTATAATCTTTATATTTGTTCGAAAATGGTATTGATAATTCGCCAAAAAGGTGCCGCGTACGGACTTTGTTCTCTGTATTCTTAGCCGCGGTCAAATGGTTAAAATATCTTCGAGGTGTCCTATATTTATTATCTTGCATTGGTTTAAAATTAAAGCGGCCACTTTCGATTAGCATCTATCTACATTTTTCTTGATTTCATTTAAAATTAGCGCTGTTCAATATTATTCAACTGAACGATCAGCAATATTCACGTAGCTTTAAAATTGACTCACGTTTTAATGTTATCTTCTGTAAACTCCTGCTCATTGGAATTAATAAAAATGCACATTAATCAAGTGGCTACGCTAGTGTTGATAGAAAGAGAGGACTTTACTTTGGCGTTGAGAGCGATCTCTCATTTCATTCATTGCAAAAGGACGATAAATCTTACTCACGCGGCATCGAAGAACGTATTACACCGGTGCAATAAAAGATTTGTATCGTATTCGGAGTTTGATTACTGCAATTGTAAATGAATTTCTTTTGATCATATTTTAAAACTTTGTAAGCGGGCGTTTTTTAATGATTAGCGCAAAAATATATAACATTCTTAAAATCAACACAACTTCTAAACCAAACAATATTTTCGGCTGAAATTTTCAAAGAAATCATATGTGACATTTAATCATTAAAAATACAATGAAAACATTTTGAATACATCATAATTTCACTACTTTTCTAAGCTGAATATAAAAAAACCTGTTATTAATTTAGTAGATAACACTCCACTTGCTATCAATATGAAATATTCAAAATATTCTGTTTAAAAAATAACATTAATCCATACCATACAATTATATAAATAATTATAGTATAAAATCCTCATTCCCACAAATTTACAATCACTGGAAGTGTGAAATCTGATGCCCTAAATGTTCGAGAAACATGTGTCGCCTTTAAAAAAAATACTATGTGTGAACGAACATTCAGGGCATAATAAATTATGAGGTTTATTGCTTATTGCCAAAAAGAGTAACTTGCCGCGGCAGTTATTTTGAAGAAACCATTAAATTATGAGTCAATATACCAACAAAACCGACAGCACGCGATATTCTTACGTGTCCCGCCTATAATGTGTTGTTAATTTGCATTAAATGCAATTATGAAGTGGGGCAGGGGTGTGTGGGCTCGGCGCTCTCACACTTTTTCTAGCTAGACGATTTGAAAACTGATTTGACTTAAATTTAATTTTAATAAATATAAATTTGATACTTACCTCTTTAGTTGAACTCAGATATGAAAGCCATCGGTAGGTAAAAACTCTTACCATTGGACTACAAAAGCCGATACCAAAGATTGCCAATTCAAATTATATAAATTCAAATTTCTTGTACTTCACCTTATAACCAGTCTTACCTTTAATATAAAATAAAAATAACTTTGATTATTCCACGTATTGTGTTTCAAAATGTTACACGTGTTTCGCCTCTTTATAATAAATATATTTGCGCAGTATTCAAACGGTTAAGGTTGCGTCACATATTCTTCAACCATTATCAGAAGCTTACACATAATTAAAATACTTTTTATAAACTTTTTAATAATTCCGTTCAATATATTATTTAATTTTGCCGCATTGTTTTCTTCGAAAAAGTTCACGTTGAATGTCCCTTTTTTGTGTATGGAAGCTTCGAATCTTAGGCCGCAATAGAATATTTTTTTGGGTCTTGTTAATTGCTGATGATATTGTTTGCCAAAAGAAGGGTGCAATCGCTGCAAAAATGTCTCAAAGACAAAGTTCCGCAAGATTGATATATAATATTATTTTCAGATAACCTCGATACCTAGCTATTACACATTTTTTTCTTAGATTCTATTGTAGTAAATAAAAAGGAGCTATGTAATTACGTTAATTTCATAAAAAAAATGTGATAGATTGTTAGAAGATGGCGTTATGTCGAAATAAGTATCATCTGCATAATAAATAATAAGGTTTATTTAGCATTCAGTTTAACGTTTGTTTGTCTATCATCCCTCCCATTTTATTTGATCTTTATTATAATATATCAGAATAGTAAATTAAATCATTCGTACTTAAGCAAAATTTGCGAAAGCAGCTGTCTGAGGATGCCTCTGAAAGAGGCGAAACACGTGTCACATTTTGTAACACAATACGTGGAATAATCAAAGTTATTTATTCTTGTATTACCATTATCGTTTGTTTGTTTTTCTATCATCCCCTCCCATTTTATTTTGATCTTTATTATAATATATCAGAATAGTAAAATTAAAATCATTCGTACTTAAGCAAAAATTTGCGAAAGTAGTTGTCTGAGGATGCCTCTGAAAGAGGCGAAACACGTGTCACATTTTGTAACACAATACGTGGAATAATCAAAGTTATTTTTATTTTATATTAAAATGAACTTCCACAAAGTTACCGCCGAATCCATCGAAAGTATTAGTCTTACCTTTAATCATTTTGAAACGTATATAAAATTTTAATTTGGTATATTCATAGGAATCGTCTGGATTAATCTTAAGATAAGTTTATTGGAAGATTGCAACCGATTTTTCGTGTAATACCGACTTTCACTTGATGTTGCCATAACAAAAACTTTTACGACCGCGCAGTGCAGTAGCAGTAACTCTGGACATCCCACCTCTCTTCCCTCTTCATCAAATACATTACGCACCATCGCTGTGCATAATAATTACAGTAGATCCTAGATTTTTCGGAATTATATTATTATTGAGGATAAATAGGATAACAATACATCCGGATTATCTACCGGGACTGATTTCAGTATATTAATTTATATTAAAAATTAATAAATACTATCATCAGTTATCATGTATTATTTTTTGTTACATAATGATTTCAATGCATTATTTTGATTTTTTCCTGTGTCATAAAAAAAATTGTGAGCTTTTACTCCTTTTTTGGATATTAATCATTAATTTTTAATGAACATGCAATGATTATACAAATAATTTTGCCCATAAGTAAATATATACATTCAAGGTAAAACAATATCATCGTATTTAGTTGTACATTTTTTATATAAGATGAGTTTATAGCTATTTTTGCGTACGTAGCTATAAGTAGTCTGCACGGGCTCGGGGCCCTCGGGCTCCTACCCGGCAAGGCACGCGGGCCGAGTTCGGGCGGGTAAGTGCAATTGAGAATTGATCTCGGGTCGGGCTCGGTTAAGGAATGTATTTCTTCAGAAAAAAAAATTAAAATACGTTCGTGTCATAAGTCAGCCATGATGATTTTAAGTATTACCAATTCTATAGAGAATCGTAAATTATTGTAAATTGGTAAAAAACGGGGTTTTTACGGGATGATGAGTATAAATCTGGGCTTCGGGTCAGTCCAGGTAACAAGTGTGGTATTAGACTCGGGCCTGAGTCTTTCGGGCTCGGACCGGGTAATTTTGTAAAATTTCGGCCCGTGCAGACCTCTAGTAAACTCATCTTATAAAAATTTGTAGAACTAAATACGCTGATATATTTTTAACCATATTACAATAGAGTTCTACCAAGTAAATGGAAATACAATCAATAAGTAAATACATATATACTTTTCTTTCTTCTATCGGTGAAAATACGTAAGTCGAAAAAGTTGAGCTTTTTGGTTTAGGGATTCCAATCTAATATCTGAATATAATCAGCTCTTTTCTGATATTCGAATATATACTCTTAAAATGTTCACTCTCAATTCTCGGTGGAGAGGCATTATATTTAGAAAGAAAACACTTTTTGTAGGAACTTATAAAATATACAAATATAAAGACGTTTCTCCATCACAGGCAGTTGATAATTCTCCTGGTTTTTATTATATAAAATATAGAATTGGTAATTATTTTTTTCACTTTATCTTACGAAAATTTAATAAATCGTTGGAATATTTTTCGTTCATAATATAAATTAGAAGCGCTGAGTTAACAAATCTCTATTGCATGCAAAAAATACATTTTAGGTGAAATAAAAAGTATATCTCACATTTTAAACGATATTTGTTTGATATGTGACCTGCGTACAAATAATAAATACTCATACGCATACTGACATATCCATCTTAGAACTTCAAAAATATAATTATGAGTTATTTTTAAGCTTTAGCGTGGGTCTAACTAACCAACCCTTTTCTGCCCACCACTCCTTGGTGACTTGTATAGGCTTGCTTTATTTTTGACAACTTTTATATTTCTATTTGGGATGAGCTTGTTTGCGACTTTGTCCTAAAACGCTGCAACATTAATGATCCTATCAAACATCTCACTGTAATTTTTATATTTTTTGACGTAAGCAAAAATCAGGTTTATTTTACTGTCTGGTAGAATGACGGGTAATATTAAACGATGAATACTTTTACACGACTTCAATTCAAGTTGCATCTTTATCGCGTGCTAAATGAACTTGTCTGAATTAATTATTACGAGAAAATTATAACACAGCGAGATACTGAATAATGTTTATGAGATTGAATATTTTTCACATATTATCTTCAAGAATCGTTATAATAACCAAACGTTTCAGGAGTTTTTTTTTGTTGTTAATCGGTGCTTGTCTATTATGTTATACACTTTTGTTTTTTTTTTTAAATAAAGGCATTAGAATCACGTCTATGCAATTGGTAATCGTGTATTTGTTTCGGTGTGTCCGAGTTAATCTGTAATTCAAAAATGTTTTATCTAAGTTGCATTTTTTAGCCATATCCACTCCCAATATAAAGCATATGGAACCCTTATGGAGTTTATTTCAACAGAAGTGTTTCTAAAAAAACTGGTTGTTGAGTTGCAAAATTATTAGGATTAGTGATTAACTTATCGCTCTACGACGGTTATTTGCATATAGTATTTATATTACAATTCTGTTAAAATACTATTCTAGCAATATCTAAGCTTTGTAATTTTATATATTTCAGATATAAGAGAATTCTTTACAATTAGTTCTTAATACTTAATAACATTCTAGGACCTAATGATGGTCGTACGGACTCACTAATTACGCCACTGCTGTGTTTGTTAGTTGTCCACTAAACAGCATCTACACACTCCGTCAAGTTTAATTCGATTTAGGTAAAATGAAGGTTGTCCTAAGCACATAATTGTAATCGGCTTGGTACACACGACAGTATCAATTTCGAATATTTGTAGTGTATTACTTTCTTTGTATTGAAGAAAAACATTCTAAGTCCATATGATTTCTACTTTGTGGCATTTGAATAAACTTCTCAGTCATATCTTATTTTAGGTTTCGTCGCTTTTCTGCTGCTTTTTTAAAAATGAATACATCTGTTCGATGGATACAAGCAAAGCCGAAGATAAATATTTTATACTTCATAATATTGTAATAATATTTATCGCAACACAATAACAGTCATTGTAATATTTCGACGAGGGTCACTACACGCTAACTTTCAAACAGGGTTGTCATTTATTAACAAGGCTGGATGCCGTCTCAATTGCCCAAGTTTAACGCCATATGATGGTAGTATTTTTTCGGCGATTTCAAGTGTTAATTGTACGATACAATTTAAAAAATGTTCACTTCTTAGGTGTTCACGGACAATTTTTGCTGAAAAGGCATTATTAAAAAGCAACAGACATTTTAGTAATAATTCAACAACTTGTAATACATATCAGGACCGAGTTCACTCAAATAAATTTGGTTTTTTTGTATAAAATTTACCAATCATTATTTCCAAAAGTTAGTAAGCAACAAATTGGTAGTTCCAAATATACAGCAAATGACAAATTTGTGCTTTTATTATAAAAACTCTATCTTCGTTATGTTACGTTACATAGGTAATAATAATACCAAAATATATATGGATTTATCCTAGTTTGTCTTTAAAATCCGCATAAATAATTGTAACTTATGAAAAAACTTCTTAATATAAAATTAAAAATAACTTTGATTATTCCACGTATTGTGCGACTTACTGTGACACGTGTTTCGCCTCTTTCAGAGGCATCCTCAGACTTACTATCGCAAAGTTTGCTTAAGTAATGAAGCAAGATTGATACTAACATTTAAATTATGAAATTACAAAATGGAGTTAAGGCTTCTTTTCCTTCTTAGGAAAGCAAGGAAAGGGGTAATATAATTGAAATAAAGCAAACAAATAATGATACTTATGAGCTGCAATCAATCAGATTGGGATTTTTCCTCTTTAGAGAAGCAAGGAAGGGGTTATAGAATCAAAATAAAGCAAAAAACTTCTTTTTTGCCAAACTGGTACAATTATGCACCGACTGAGTTATCCCAAAAAAAAAATTATTGATCCCAAAACGGTCATTTTGTACTTAACTCATTTTTGAAAATTTTGTTACTTCTGCCAGTACGATGACAATATTATAAATAATTAACGCAGATGTTGTAAAAACCTTTACTCAGTACAACTGGGAACGATGAACAATAGTAAAACATTAAAAAATAACTTTATTTTGTATGATATCACTTCATTTGTAAGAAAAACATCCATAAAACATTGGTAATATAATGGTAATGCAAATAATTTGTTACGTAAAATTAGTCATTCTATTCTGATATTTTCTTTTACATCGAGTTCAAACTGTTCGCGATGTTTTCCTAAGTTCATTTTATAAAAAAAAAACATTCAATTGTTTTTGCCTCGTTTTTTAGTACACACCGACTTACATTCCTATTCCATGAACCGTTTTATTTGCTTTTGGCAACCTTGATTCGACTACTTGTTGCCCGGCAAGTAATCAATGGATGGTCGAATGAATGAACCCCCTTCTCAATTCTCTTATCTCTTTTCCTCTCCGCACCTCGCAACTATGATAGTATTATAATAATTTTGTGCTCACATACATAGGCAGTTCCCGCAGAAACGTCGTAAATTGATTATCCTCCGAAGAAGGCACATGATAGTCGAAAGGCAACTGAATTAATAATTTGTTTAGCGAGTTCTGTAATCAATCTAGAAACTATAAAGTACAAGGGAATATTGTGTTTTTATTAATATAACGCCTTTCCACCAAGTATTGACAGTGAACACCCTAAGAGTGATGTATAAGGTATATGAATCACTTTTAACATGTGCGCTGTCAATTCATAGTGGAAATACATTACATTAAAAAATGAAACACTTTTTTCAATTCCAAATTACTTATAATTGATCAGGACCGGTTTCGCTTGTTGCTCTAGTTGTCACATAATGATATATACAAATTCAGAGTTATTTAATTAAAATTGAGTAACACTAATAACATGATGTGAACGACAATTGGCAAAAGAAATATGAAAAAAATATATAAGTAATAATACAAATTGTAAATTATTTTCGTTTAATTATCTATACCTACTTAATGAAAATGTTTATGACCTCTTACAAATAAATACTACCGATTTGCAATAAATTTTAAAACCAGGGTGTATAAATGAAAATAAATCATTATTTTTTCTATTTCACAATTTTAAATCGATTGAAAATGCTTGCGTTTAGTGAAACTTGTCCTTATAATAAATACATCATAAATACATAAAATCAATAAAAAAGTATTTTTTTTTTATAAATTAATATACTTAATGCCTTTCTGCCAAGAATTATTGACCTTAGAGACCATCGTAAAAGTGGTTTATTGCGTTTTTTCATTGAAATCCGAACTGTAAATAATTTTCTATTTGTAATTTAAAACGTTCCATTTTCGATCAGAACGAATTTTGACAGACCTAACATAAATAATAAGTAATTTACATTTAGAACTTTTTTTAGTTTTATATTGTCTGACTAACTTTGTCTAGTTTATTTATTCTTCGTTTACAGAATCTTTAAATACTATTATAATATATATTTTAAATGTATCTTATAACAATTTAAGACTATCTTCGGCTCCCTCTATCTTTGTTAATCATACCTTATGCATTCCTTATTCATTTTTTATCCTGTCAACTAAGCAGTTTAAAAAAAAACTCCTGCCATTTAGCTACTAAATCTATACTATAACGAGTAACATAGCTGACACAATTGGGTACATACCATTGGTCATGATCCAGGGGGTTGGCCATGGCGGTCATGGCCACCCCATGAGAAGAATTGAGAGGTATCAACACCGGGCCCCACACTTTCACAGACACCACGCTCTTGGCAAAATATTTATTGTATCATTTTTTTAAAAAGCAGCGAAAACCTTACGCTTAAATAAATCTATACATGATAAATTATGAATTTCTATTAAAAAATCTTATTTTGTTATGTAGGATCTTATTTTTAAATTAAATTTCTATACCCTGGGATATTTTCTGGGTCCGCCAGTGGTACACACTAATTTTATATTGTTTTACTGTCGTATTCTATCTTACCAAAGAGTCTCTGATCGGTTGTTTAAGGCGCGGAAAACTTTTTTCAATAACCCTTTACGAATACTGTTAAATTTTCATTTCGTTAAAATTGTATTAATGCTATTTTAACTGATGATAATGAAAAATATCAAAAAATGTAAAAAAAAAAACAGTAATTTCAATATGCATGAATTTGGCTAAATATTTTTATAATAGAGTGTTGGGTAGGAATTGCCGAGATATGATTTTTTTACAAAAAAAGACGTTGGTGCAAATGTCCAAAAGATTTATAATGTAGCAAGTTCAGAAAGGCCGCAATTTTCTTCGGAATCTTGTTATGTGGAAAGGTCTCTCCACATTATGAGCGAAATATAATTTGAATATCGAATACGACTGTTTTGTCTATGGCCGGCTACCTGCGTAGATCGTTGACATTTCCTGCCTGAACATTTCAGTCAAGTCGCGTATCTATTTACCTGAAGCTGCGGTTATCCTCGGCTTTGAATAAGCGAGCGGCTTACATTAAATACTTTTGTGCCATCGAATAGATTTACAAAAACAAATTACAAGTCAAAACACGCCCTCTACAATTCTACAGACACAAATCTTCAAAATCGTTTTTTTACAACTGTCAAATTGCGCAATGCTCTGTTGCTGACTTCATTGTTAATTCAGTTGCTCATCTATGCATATTATAGAAAAAGGGTGGGCCTAAGTATTCAATTTTGATTTCATTTGTCTCGGTTGTAATAAATTTTAATGATTACTTATTTTATTGGATTTACAAACAAAATATTTCTTACATGTGTTATAAGAGACAAGTTGGTTTTTGATTTTCCCTACCCGTTATGTGTATGCAGCCACTGGCCGCTTTCCATAACACTATCGATCAAGAAAAAACAATAACTTCCCATATTTTGAGCTTGATATAGACCTGCAAAGGACCTATTTTTAAACTATGTATTATTGATACTTCCGATGGATTCGGCGGTAACTTTGTGGAAGTTTATTTTTTATATTATGTATTAATGTGTGTAAAAATATTTTATAAATTAGAAAGGAATTATAGAAGACCAATTTTAAATGTCTTAAAATAATTTATTACTCCGTTTCATTTCTTAATATTTAATGTAAACACTAAATATTACTTTCTTAGTGAAATCAAAATAAGTACTGTATACTCAAGAAAGGGATTTAAAATCATTTAGAAATATATCCTAATAACTCTTGAAAGAAATCAATGTATACACCTGATCATCTTTACACTGCTAAGAAATTGCACGGTCTGATGTAATAAAACCTATCTTTATTTTATAAATGATCACTTCATCTTTTTTATAATGCTTTTTTTGCGCGACGGAAACATTACTCGTGTAAAAGAGGACTAAATGTATATATCTGCCTTTTTCCTGGAAGGTAAGGTTAGAGTCCCACGTTTACTTTCATTTTTTTCTATTAATTGTCTTGGTTTTTCTTTTCGTCGGAACGGGAATCAAACCCACGAATATTCGCTTTTATCTATAAAGTTATTGAACTTACATAGATATTAGAATTATTTATAAGAATATCGTCTAGTGTTAAAGGATATTAACATGTTATTTAGGATGCTTCAGTATTTGATTATTTATGTATTTGCGTACACCAAGAATGTGTAGCGCTTGTTGACGTATACTTTTCGTTTGTTAACCCCGAGACGTTATGTCATCGAAGAATTGTAAGTTCTGCAAAAAAATAAAGTGGTATCGTAAAAGGAGACACGTCCTTACTGGCGTTGATCTGCAAACGAGTATAGTAGCGAAAGAATCTTCTGTAAAAAGTAAAACTATTATAGCCTCCTACCGCACATAAGCAGTAGAGAACTGCTGTCTTATGATATCTATACATTGAGAAAATTCGATAAAATAATGTTAAACAATTGGAAAAGTTAATCGAAAATGTTTCAATATACAACTAAAACTGATAACTTTGTTATATCACTGGTTGTGTAACTATTTGTAACACGTTTTCGCCTCTTTGAGAAAGCATCTTCCGAATAAATATCGTAATGCTTTTTTACTAATGATATTTATATACAATTGTTTTTATTTCCGAGAAAGAAGTTTAACTGCATCAATGTTCGATAAATTATTTTTGATGAATTGTCATTGTACTTAATAATGGCATGAATGAATGATTTACAGACTATTTTATTTTTCTATAATAAAATGTAATTTGATAACTTAGTTACTCTACTTTTGTTACAAACTGTGGCAAGTGTTTCGCCTTTTAAATGATCATTATCAGACAAAACATCGTGAGGCTTATAAACTTTTATAAGTGTTTGTTACTCAGTTGCTCAACCTCTGTTTTTTTCTAAGAGAGTGCGGATATAAAAGATAGATTTAGGATAGGACTAATGGTTAGCTAATCGCTCTCATTACGCCCCCTTGTGTAAAGGTTGGAAGATTGGGAGGGAATTTTTAGTCATTACAAACATTCATCCCTTCGAATAGAAATCGATTAAGAAAAATACTGTTCGTACTGAAATTTGAATCTGTGAGAAACGGTAACCACTGGGCTACGAATCCGAGAGATTGAGAAGAAATTCTTAAACACACAAACATCCATGCCTTTGAACATAAATTCGAATTTATGAGATTCTTCACCGAAGCCAACGACGTTGAACATTGCGCTATGGACCTGCCTCTATGTAGACGTTTTTATTTTAATAATAAAAAAATTAGACACCAGGCTTAAAGTTTTATGATATTTAATAGCGTGTCTAATTAATATCTGCTAGCGTAATACAAATAATCAAAAAGATTTTTAGTACTTTTTCCACATAAAATTTATTTGATCATGACCGGTTTCGCTCCTCACGAGCATTATCAACTGAGCTCGTGAGGAGTTTTATAAAAAATCTTTTATTTTGTTATAATATTATTTTTATTATAATGCCATTCCACCAAGTATTGACAGTGAACACATTAAAAGTGATCTGCTAGTGTTCTGTACCCCTGATAGTAGGATGTAATAATTGTCAGGTAATCGCACGGCATTGCTTCCTTTTCGATTGCATGTCTTGAAAACCTTCCAGATCCTGCAGGACTAGTTACGACGTACACAGACTACTGTGTGGAATAGTTTACCCGACCAGTACACTGGTATTAAAAGTTGTTTTATCGAAGCCGATTACGCGTAATAATTATAGACGACTCCGTCTCAAGTCTCTGACGAGGACTAATGATAAGTCTCTGTACATAATAGTAATTGCAAAAGTATGCCTAGTAACATGTTTATAAATTATGCAACATTGTATTCATTTCTTTATATGACAACAACGCACTCAAAATCAGGCACCCATATATGTAGTTGCAAACTGAGTTATACTTAAAGACTGCTAATTTATTTAAATTAAACATAATCCGATAAACAAGTAGGTGCAAATAAGTCGTTGAAGCTAGTGGAGTAGATGAGGCGTATGCACGCATTGATTGTTTATCCATCCTCTATCTGCTATCCGATCCTAAATACTAAGTTTAGGCAGAAAGATTAATTACTATTGGAACTAACTGTACTTTCCAAACATGATGATAGATCATTCGTACCCTAAACTTCGAATAGAGACTTTGGGCGACTGACTGTTAAATAAGTGTGTCCTTTGATGCGTAATTAAAGGCCCTTTTACACCAACCGAGTTCGCGCCCAAGCAAAACTATCGACCGAGTAAACGTTTACACTCGATTCGATTTAGTAATACTCGTTACTCTGACACGTTAAAAAGTGAGCAAAGTCGTGCTGCATACAGTTGGTGATAGTAACCTTATCGCCGATAAAAAAGAAACAATTTCTATTCACTCGCTCACTTAAAATCACTCGTCGGATCGCTCGGCCAAATCCCGCGCTTCACGTTCAGATTGTTTTGTATTCAACCGAGTTCACTCGCTCGGTCGCGTACTTGGTTGGTCTAAATGACACTTGAGGATTCAACTCCCCGAATGGACACCGTTATCTCTGTGGCTTAAAACGATCTTAAGTCAAATTCAACAAATATTATAAGAAAGCCAAGCCCGTAATGAAAATCCAGTCAAAAAAATAATGGCTTGCAATAATGTAAAATAGAGGAGCCTTACCAAAGGTATATTATTGTTTGTGAGATTTTTTAGACTTACATAATATTGAAAGTGAACTTGCAATATTAATGTTTTTTTGTTTGTTTTCTATTTATAACAGGCGTACTGATATGTAGAATTGAATATAATGATTCTAAACAATCTAAAAAGTTCAGACAAAGAACTAATCCCCAAAAAATAGAGAGTAACACACCACCTTTTTTGTCCTGGAATCGACTTTTTAATCTCAAGTTTTCTCGCGATTTACTTCTAACATGATTCTTATAAGAAATTTTATTTAGTAGGGTTTTTCCGTTCTTCAAACATAGAAATGTGAAATACATATCATAAGATAGGTATGTGCGTACTAAATAATTCAATTTTTGCATTTTATATTTAAATTATATATTTTTTCGAAATTCACGTAAGCATTCGGGATCCATCAAATTTTGCTTTGGGATCGACCGGTCGATCGCGATCTACCGGTTGGACACCCATGCATTAAAAGTTAGCTGCATTTGTTACACCAGTCAGAAAAAAACAGCAATTTATTTATTGCCTTTTTAGGCAGGAAATTGTCCCAGTCCATTTATCTATAACTTTACTTGCGTTGCGTCAGATCGGTATACATCCAGATATTTTTTGATATTTATACGTATTTATCATAAAATATCTATCTTTATCGTAGAAGCTTATTTTTATTTGCTGTTTACTAGGAAACATCGATTCGCAACTTACTATCTAACAGTATGTGTGGTAATATAAACACAATATTCATTTGTACTTCCTTCCACTTTATTGAATAGGTCAGGACCGGTTTCGCTCATTACAAGCATTGTCAACTGATATGAAATATAATTTAATAATGCTACTTATACAAAAATGAAAAGTTGTAAACAACAATTTTCATTGAAAAGAAATTACCAATTACATTATAAGTGATTCTAAAATAACAAAATTAAAATGCTTAACATATCTAACATATAATTCTCAATGCTCGCAATGAGCAAAACCGGTCCTGACCTATTAAATAAAATGGAATGAAGTACAAAGGAATATTGTGTTTTTATTAATATAATGCCTTTCCACCAAGTATTGACAGTGAACACCCTAAAAGTGATCAAAATAAAACATATGATGTGAGAGTTTTTTTTACAAGCCAAGGGTGTATTTTTTATTTATTGATTTGGCATTTACTTGGTAGAACTCCATTTCAATAGGGTAAAAATATCAAGGTATTTCAGTTCTACAGTTTTTTTATATATGTTATACGTTGATAGCTATTTCGGCTTTCGCCATCGTCAGAACTATGCTTTAAACGTAAATTTGCTCAGCTATATATTCTGGCTAAGAAGAGATACACAATGGATCATATTATTCACTCTAACATGTTAGTGTGAATATTTGTATATATTTGAATATTCATTGTGTATCTCTTCTTAGCCAGTATATATAGCTGAGCAAATTTACGTTTAAAGCATAGTTCTGACGATGGCGAAAGCCGAAATAGCTATCAACGTATAACATATATAAAAAAACTGTAGAACTGAAATACCTTGATATTTTTACCCTAGTGTATTTTTTATCTTGAGTTTTTTTTAAAATATTTAATGTACAAGGTGTTGTAATAATGCATTTATGCCACGTGAAAATTATACACCTTGGCTCTGCAATGGCTCCTTGTTTTGAATGCCGAGGGCACGGCGAGTCGCTAAAAATAATTCTTGTGAGCAAGCGGTCAGGATTGTATGAAAGAAAATATGAATTAGCATATACTTTGAGTTTATCCAGACGGAGCTGGTCGCTGATACGGTATCCGCATCTCAATTGCATGCACATGATGCACTCGCCCACTGCACTGTGGCCTGGTGATTACCACCAAGAGAAAACGAATTGAATTGAATTTTCTTTTTTAAAGTTTCTCACCGAAGTATTCATTACATTTAAAATGAAATTTTAACACAATATTTGCAACCATGTGTTTTTTTAACCCATGAATGCTTCCAAAGTGGCGAAAAATGAATACCATTGTTTTATTACACCTTTTTAAATTCATTTTGATTTGCATAAATAACACTAACATTTTATTATCTTGTCAGTTTATAATGCTTGTCATGAGCGAAACCAGTCCTGATCTTAATATAAAATTAAAGATAACTTTGATTATTCCACGTATTGTGTCACAGTTAGTTACACAATACGTGGAATAATCAAAGTTATTTTTAATTTGATATTAAAATGAACTTCCACAAAGTTACCGCCGAAACCATCGAAAGTCCTGATCTTAATAAATAAAAGTGTGAATTAGTACAAATGTACATATTTTTATTTTTTTAATAGATACAATGCCTTTATTGACAGTAAAAACCCTAAAAGTGAAAAATGATTGCTTACTCTGCAAATCGGCTCCATTTTTTTCTAGCAAATTATGAAATAAGTATTTTTATTTTTTCTACAATTAGCATGGCAAATGGCGTAAGTTCTAATGCCATATACTGTTCTTTGCGTTTGCAACAATATTTAAAATATATGTACATACGGTGAAACCCACAAATGTTTCAAAAAATATTTACATTTCAACCACCCCTTCCCAGAAGTCGCATTTTCAATAAAAAATCACCGTTTATAAATTATGTTGAATTTTTGAAACCCCTCCACATTCTGAAAAATCTTTTATTCACTAACATTGATTTGTAATTAGCCTTTCCATGTCTAATTGGAATATAGGTTGAAAACGATGCATGTTAATTAACTAAAGGTAAATAAATTAACTGTTATTTTTGTTTTGGCTAGGTTGCGTTATTGCTTATATATTTGAGCCAAGTTTTCGAAAGTCTCATTTTATAAGCAATATATCATCGTTATAATTCGAGTCTCTGTCAACATATTTTTTTTAATTGTCGGTTTTATTCATCTTTTTACAGTTTTGCCAAATTGTTAATAGGTATTTCTAAAACTCTGTCGATGATATTGTGTCTTTCACGTGGCAAAACATTAAGACTATTTTCATTATGTCAACATATTGTTACTCATAAATGAGTTTTTTCTTATGTTTAATAACATTACGTCGTTTCGAACTATTTTATACTTACGCTATGATAACTTCATTCGAATCTTGAGTGTAAATTTTGTCATTCATATTGTTTTCAAAATAATTTAAAAAAAATCCGTTCATTTTTTTATGTTCATTTACCAGTCCTGCAGCCTAACGTGCAGAGCGTGGCCCCTTTTGAGTGTCTTTATTTTTCTGTGGCCCTATACCATTGTTTTGTCTTCCCATGAAAATTATAATTTCAAAAACCCACCTTTTTTTTATAGCTCTTCCGAGATTTTCATATCTAGAATGCCAGTAATTTATTTACAAAAAATAGCTGCGCGACGACCGCCATTATGCTCTTCCCTGTATTGTTTTATCAATACCCGTGGCCCCCCTAAGCTGTGTTGTGGCTCCCCAAAACAAAAATAAATCTCGGTGGCCCCCTTAAAACACTCTGTGACCACATGGCCCACCGTTGAGAAACCCTGCTCTAAAATGGAGTGTAGCGAGATCGAAAAAGCAACTACAACACTAATTCTTTAATCCTTACACTTCCGAAAAAGAGAGTTTGTGCGACTGAATAGTAACTAGTCCTCGTAAAACAACTACTGTTCGAATCCTCCACATAAGTAATATGTATACATAGTTAAAAAAAGTATCATGTAATTTATTAGCAATTTTGCTTACATACTATCGTTTGCAGATTTTTGGCGCTGAGTGCTTTTCGACTCATAGGTAAAAACATATTGTATAACTCCATGACTTTTCAAATATGCCAACCACTGAATTCTAAAATTAGCTAAGCGCTACAAAATACATACTTCTAGTATTGATCGACATGTTCTTTGTACTTAATAATTAAAAAATAATAATATTTTTTTTGCATCAATTCGTACGGAAGGAAAACACTGTTTGACTATTTGTCAGTTGAAATAGATAGGCCTTTTAAGTAAAACAAAATTGTCATCGAGTCTCAAAAGTTTGGCACTGTATTGTATGTATCAAAAAAATCTTGTCTATTGCCAAGTCAAACATATACAGAAGTAATATGAATAAATATTCTTATGGTATCAGTTATCTGCTGTTGCTAGGCTAGGTTTTGACAAGAGCATCCTAAAATACTCAATCGTACGTGAAGTTTTTGACATTTATTAAAAGTTGAACCAATATTATATATTTACACAAACGAATGCTGGGGCATGATATGTGTGGGTTGCGTCCTTTTTCCTTTCCACAATCGATATGTCAATTTAAACAATCGGTTGACAAAAATACATTTTTGCCAATTATAATCTAAACGTTTTTTGTTGAATTCTGTCGCAATTGTTTTTTAAACACTTGTACTTAGCCGTCACGCACAGATAATAAGACGCGAAAGAAATTAAAGATGCTCTACCCACGCGCGGTTTATTATATTTGACAGTTTATGGCCATTGAAATTTGGTATAAATATTCACACTTAGTACGAAATCTAATGGCACCTTCAATATAAATATTGTAACGTCGATGGCGGTAAATAGTGTTGACAAAATTCAACAGAAGATACTTTCCGTCCAGCGTGTTTCGTGTATATCGTCAATAAATAATATGGGATGATAAATATTTATAAAATCACGCGATTGAATCGGAATAATTGATAGTCAGGAGACGTGCTGCACAGGACGCACACGTTTCTGCGTCTCATCTTTATGACAGGAGAGAATCGGTGATATAAAAATCAACGAAAATGTCAATAGACAAAACTTCTTTGATCGTGCTACAATTATTTATGCTACTTATATTTTTAAATTATTATAAAGTAAACACAGTGCATGTATTTTAGCATTGATTAATACTTACTTGTGATATACATAATGTTTAAATTGACAAGAAGAGAAATGTTATTTCAATGCGATTACACTATTTTTTACGTTGGCAACATTTTTCTCATGTATAAAATCTATATATTAATAGTCGATAATGTCCGTCCGTCCGTCCGTCTGTAAATTGTCCCCGATTTTCCCTCCCCCTCCTCCGCCCCAACCCCGCTGTCAACCATTTTTTTTATTCATACTAAAGAGATACTTTTTTCGTTTGTATATTATGGTCGCGATTTCGCCTTTTCGATGACGTCAAGAAAGACGGTCCCCCTCCCCCCCATCCTGCCCCGCTGTCGTCATTAATTCATTTCTTCATTTTTCTCTGACGTCATGAGTGAATTTTTGAAATCATGACATTTTTATTTTATTATGTGTAAAAACAATTAATTTTCAAAAAATATTCTCTCAAGCTGTGGGATTCGATACCATGCCCCAATTTTCATGCGCGACGTTCGGACACCTAACACACTGCTCCACAAGTCCAGTTGATGGTTACGAAAAAAAAACTCTATTTAAAGTTTTAGTTAACTAATAATGACATCTGTGGGTGAAATCTTGCACTAAACGAATTTGACCGTTCTGCAGCGTTTTGAGAGGCTATATAAGGCTGCTCAATTATATATAATAATTTAATATATAATAATTTAATTAACTATTTATTTATATATATACGAAAAATGGTTGTTAGCAAGCTTAAACATTATTCCAAATATTAAATAATTTACGAGGTCTATTTCTGCTAATACGAAAAATAGTTGTTAGCAAACTTAAACATTATTCCAAAAATTAAGTAATTAACAAGGACTATTTTTGCTACTATGAAAAATGGTTGTTAGCAAACTTAAACATTATTCCAAAAATTCAATAATTTACGAGGTCTATTTCTGCTAATAGGAAAAATAATTGTTAGCAAACTTAAACATTATTCCAAAAATTAAGTAATTTACAAGGACTATTTTTGCTACTATGAAAAATGGTTGTTAGCAAACTTAAACATTATTCCAAAAATTAAATAATTTACGAGGTCTATTTCTGCTAATAGAAAAAATAATTGTTAGCAAACTTAAACATTATTCCAAAAATTAAGTAATTTACAAGGACTATTTTTGCTACTATGAAAAATAATTGTTAGCAAACTTAAAAATTATACCAAAAATAAAATAATTTACGAAATTTCTACTTCTAAGAAAAATGGTTGTAAGCAAACTTAAACATTATTCCAAAAATTAAATAATTTACGAGGTCTATTTCTGCTAATAGGAAAAATAATTGTTAGCAAACTTAAACATTATTCCAAAAATTAAGTAATTTACAAGGACTATTTTTGCTACTATGAAAAATGGTTGTTAGCAAACTTAAACATTATTCCAAAAATTAAATAATTTACGAGGTCTATTTCTGCTAATAGGAAAAATAATTGTTAGCAAACTTAAACATTATTCCAAAAATTAAGTAATTTACAAGGACTATTTTTGCTACTATGAAAAATAATTGTTAGCAAACTTAAAAATTATACCAAAAATAAAATAATTTACGAAATTTCTACTTCAAAGAAAAATGGTTGTTAGCAAACTTAAACATTGTTCCAAAAATTAAGTAATTTACAAGGACTATTTTTGCTACTATGAAAAATGGTTGTTAGCAAACTTAAACATTATTCCAAAAATTAAATAATTTACGAGGTCTATTTCTGCTAATAGGAAAAATAATTGTTAGCAAACTTAAACATTATTCCAAAAATTAAGTAATTTACAAGGACTATTTTTGCTACTATGAAAAATGGTTGTTAGCAAACTTAAACATTATTCCAAAAATTCAATAATTTACGAGGTCTATTTCTGCTAATAGAAAAATAATTGTTAGCAAACTTAAACATTATTCCAAAAATTAAGTAATTTACAAGGACTATTTTTGCTACTATGAAAAATGGTTGTTAGCAAACTTAAACATTATTCCAAAAATTCAATAATTTACGAGGTCTATTTCTGCTAATACGAAAAATAATTGTTAGCAAACTTAAACATTATTCCAAAAATTAAGTAATTTACAAGGACTATTTTTGCTACTATGAAAAATAATTGTTAGCAAACTTAAAAATTATACCAAAAATAAAATAATTTACGAAATTTCTGCTTCTAAGAAAAATGGTTGTTAGCAAACTTAAACATTATTCCAAAAATTAAGTAATTTACAAGGACTATTTTTGCTACTATGAAAAATGGTTGTTAGCAAACTTAAACATTATTCCAAAAATTCAATAATTTACGAGGTCTATTTCTGCTAATACGAAAAATGGTTGTTAGCAAACTTAAATATTATTTCAAAAATTAAGTAATTTACAAGGACTTTTTTTGTTACTACGAAAAATAGTTAACAAACTTAAACATTATTCCAAAAATTCAATAACTTACGAAATTTCTGCTTTTACGAAAAATAGTTGTTGGCAAACTAGAACATGATTCCAAAAATAAATAATTTACAATTTAAATACTGCAGGGCAGGGCTGTCGATATACGCCCCCAGATATATTTCTTTTACTATCAGAATTTCTGGATTATTCAATAAATAGGTTAGTAATTTATTTTTGACGCCTGTAAATTTTCTGACTACTTAAAAATGCAACAAAAATCCCCCCGTTGAGGTCAACGGGCTTACAGCTAGTAACGATTAATATTAGATCTGTTCTCTTAGGACAGACGTCAAATTCAATTGAAAACCGTTTGGAATCAAAAGATAGTTTTTAACGGCTTAAAAATATCTACGGGAATACTGAAACTAAACTAAAAAAAAACTAACAAATTTTCAATTTAAAATATATATATTTTTATATTCAGCAATATCTCGGAATGTTATTGTATCACAATTATTAACGCTTATTGTTGTTAAATTTTTATGATAATAGATAAATATAATATTATTATAAAAATATATATATATATATTCTTATATCACAGTTCAGACCGTGACGAGATGCCAAAATAACTTTATAATAAATTATATTTCACCAATCTTATTTAGCTACTTAATAATTTATTTTAAATCTATTATAATAGAGTTTTACCAAACAATTGCTTTTTCAAACGATGAATCATATTTATTATAGGTATAAATAAGGCTAGAAATATTTAAAAAAAAATCTGCTAAACTAACCGTTAAAAACGCAAGAAAAGTGAATATAGCATGATTATTCTATATTTACGAACATGCATAGATTTGCACGCAAGAATATGCAATTTTGAATATCGAATAGGTACATTTGTAGTAGCTGCCCTCAATCTGACTTTGCATTCATATTTTAAATTATATGTTACATAGTAATTTTATATTACTAAGTTGAATACTGCATTCGATGTTTTATAGTTTCGTAAAGACTTACTGGCATGTCTCTGATAACATAAACAATAATATAAATACTAGGTATAGAAACGCACATTGCAAAAATAAATTAAAATGATTCACGGTTAATTAAATGGCATGACTTCATTTCATATGTGGTTGATTGACGCGACAGAATATTAGGGATCATCGTGTGTGTTCTTTAAGTATATCACTGTACTTCGAAGCATAGTAGCCGTTATTAATTAATAATAATTTCGCTAGTTTGCGGTCTACTGCAATGAGAGTTATATTTTTATTTGTTTACTATAAATCATCATGGAAAACTTTCATACAATAATATTTAAAGTGAATTATATTTGACTTCTGATGAATGACTGCACACTCGTACACTGAGCGTTTTGATAATCATCAAACATAGACTAAAAATATTCGAAATCCAAATTATAAATGTTTACTTGAAATAAATAAACAGTTTTAATTTCTCCGAAGCTGAAGTTTTAACCGCGTGGGTGTTCTCATTGATTTCAATACACTAAATCAAAATATACACCTTTGGACTGTATTTGTTACGCTTTTGCTGTTTTTGATTCTTTGAATTTTAACTTTGAAAATGCTGCATTGTGCAACATGTGCGTTTGCTCTAATTAATTATTATTTTGGAGAAAAGAATTATTTACATTTTGTCATACACCGCCATCTATGAAATTCCAATATCAAACGAAAGCGGCAGAAATCTACGATCAATAAAGCGCTTTTAGATTTACTTTGTAGATGGCAGTAACGTGCACGAGGATTTTAACTACTATAACTGCCAACATTATGCTTATGATAATAATTTGAAAACTATTCAACCATTGTACTAATTCCTGGCAATCATTAAATAACGGTTTTTGTCAAATAATATATTTTTTAAATTATTTTAATGTTTAAATAATTTAAAATAGATGTCGCTGTATGTTCAAAATAATTTATCATTTTAAAACATCGTTACACATTGTCTTAAAATAATTTTAACAAATATATTATTTGAATTGCATAATTTAAAATCAATTTACTTAAATTAATTACAATTTATTTACTCAATTAATTATAAATCAATTCTTGGACAGAAACATTCATCGCTTTCAGATTGATTTTCTGAACGCACGGATATTGTATTACTAATTGAATATCTAATCGATATGTTTACAAATGTAGTCAAAATGTACATATAAATGCCAGAAATCAATCCTATATCAACGATGTGTATTATATGTGAACACACATAATTATTTCGTAGCTTTTAGCATTTACGGATTATGCACTTCGGTCGACCTTTTCATGAACTCAATACATTAATCTCTCGCGCCCTTGTTGGAATTTACACACCTGTTGACGGCAGGGCAGGTATGGTACTTAACGTTTACAACTCCAGAATGTAACGTTTGAGCAATATATTGTTGGTACACTTTTTATATGAGAACCAAGGAAATATATGATTATCCGTGCAGCGCACTTTTGGTTATTTTTATTATATCAATTATACTTCAGGTAAATGGACAATAATTATCGAAAATAGGGTAAAAATATCAACGTATTTCAGTTCTTCAGTTCTACATTAAAACTGTAGAACTGAAATACGTTGATATTTTTACCCTATTAAAATGGAGTTCTACCAAGTAAATGCCAAATCAATAAATAATTATCGATACAATCGTAAAATAGTTTTTTTTTAAATACTTTTACAATAAAATTTTAAATACATCTTCCAAACTTCTAATGCTAGGATGCACTAAATGAAAATAGGTTTCATTTCATTATTCAATTTACATTCTTAAAATTTATAATAATGAACATACCTATTTTGGTTTAATAATGAGCATTGTTTATCAGTATCCGCTGTTTATTCCAAGGATACGGTTACCACTTGGATTTTTCAAGATTCTCTGTCTATTTGCTTCCTCCCAGGCCATCCCAGCATCCCGTAACTCCGCTAAGTACATTCTATAACTGGTCATCAATTGACTACCTTTTCACGACGTCCGGTTGTTCAAAGAAACGGGCAGTATTCAGGCTCTCCTGGGACATTTGCAGCACATATCCATGCTAGGTCCATCGTCGCTTTTTTGTGCGTGTACAAAATAATGTTAATGCAAAGCAAATACGATAAAAAATTGTCCTTAGACCGCGTTACTTCGAAATGGTGTAAAACTTACAAAAGAGAATCGGATGTCATTAAAATTTACCCATGTACATACGTTAGTGCTTGCTCTTCCGACCTGGTGGGTCTGGGTACGATTCCCAGTAAGATCAATATGAAGATTTTTTTCAATTTAAATTTCAGACCTGATCCATGGGTGTTTGTGATGTCAATTTACATCGCGTTACTAACAAATTCTCATCGAGTTTTTCTGGTATGATCTTTCAACTTTAAAATATTTGGCGCATTGGCATTAGCTGTAATGTCATTTAAAAAAAAATGTTTTTGTTTTAAATTTAAAAAAAAATGGTAAATTTATTATTGAGTTACAAAATGGACACGTGTTCCCCCTGTCCCTATATATAATATTATTTGTGGGTCGGTTTGCTTCACTCATTTATTCCCCTTCTTCACCTTAAAGTTATAAAAACAAATTATAGTTAATATTCTTGGATTTCAATAAATCAAATCATTCGGTCAATATCAATCTTAACGATTCATCATTTACAAAAGAATGAATCGATCCATAGTATCGTAAACAAATTGATTCCTTTCCTTCCAATACTTAAATCAGAGTCGAACTCTTACAGCCTCCCATCGATACTGAGTAAGCACCGGGTACTGTGTAACCGGTTTCGCTTTATTTATTAATTGTGTTTCACGGTACGAGTGTTTGGTACCTATTAAGGTATCTCCCGTTCGATTCTCGGCGCCACCTGCCTCTCGTGAGAGTACCTACCACACTTCTCATACCTTCCTACTGCAGCGCAGCTATGAACGCGATTCGAAGTTGTGAATATAAGTTCTTTTCTATGAGAACTTTTGATCACAATTGTTTAGTAAGTCATCATTATAACTAGGAATTCCTACACTGACCAATAACCAGTGCTTTTCTTTCCACCTAACGCGGTGTAACGGCGTTCCAGCACCCCTTTCTCGCAATTTTTAATGTTTCAAATCAATATTCGTTTGTTGCTACCTTAGGTCCCTTTTGAATGTAATGTTCAAAAAATACTATTATAGTATTATTAGTATTAAAAATACCAGGAGTCTATTGCTTCAGACACTGCTGTCTTTTACAAATTTTCTTATTTACAACACCTTTTCACAATAGTCGGGTCCATAGCACAGTGGTCAATATGGTTGACTTTGGTAACGGTTGGCATTAAAATCACAGTACGAAGCAAAGCGAGAGCGGTTAGTTCACCACTAGTCCTGTCTTAACCCTATCTTTCTATCATTAATTTCTTCAAGAAAAAAGAGAAGTTGAGAAACTGAGTAAGCCTCTTTAAAAGACTTCTGTTCAGATACCTCTATTCGTAAGCCATATGAAACATTGGAAACGGACACGGATTAGAAAAAAATCTTGACCACATGTGAGTTTCTGTTTCTGAAATCTGTTTTTCCGACTGTCTTAAAACGACTGTAATGAGGGCGATTAGCTAACCACTAATCCTGCCCTGGTTTTATTCTTCGACCTCTACTCTTTCTGGTAAAGATATTCATCAACTGAGTTACATACAAGCAGATCTCTTAAACTAAATCAGTCTTGTAGTCTTGCACTCTCTTTAAAACGAACCCATTTCAAATTGAATACATTTCAAACTGAATAAAATTAGTCAAATCTTACTGTTGTGACCATAGTCACAAAGTTCGATTCCTATTTTGTAATCTTTATTCTCATTGCAATTTTAATTGAAACACGAAGCTGATTTTTATTCCATGATTGATTTGTTACATACTGAAATAAAGAAGTTGGTCATTTGAATTTTTCAATCGTCTGATAATCAAGTGTTCGAATATAATTTGTATAGATAGATTGTGTTGTAGAAGTGTTGCCAGCAATGATAATTGCTATTGTATAGGTAGCTACGTGAGTCCGTAATTCAACTTCCCTTATTGAATTGCACATGAATCACTCGTGAAAACAATGGTATAAGCTGCCTGGTGGATTCAACCATCTGTCACTGACAAAAAAGCATATGTCTCATGTCGTATTATTTGGATAATTTGACGAAGTAATGCCATAATCATTTTATCAACAATATTAGTGGTTTGCTTACTTCGTGTAGTATGAATTTAGAGTTTCGCAAAAAACAATTGTCGACAAATTTGGTCAGGATTGACATATATATATATAATCTGTTATACATATAAAAATACATTTTATTGGAAGATATGAATCAAAATAAAACAACATATTTGTGGATAACTGGTTATTGCACAATAAATTAAAATAAATAATTTATTAAAAAAACGATAAAATTCAGGAAACGATATTAAAAAAAATACACAACATCATTACAAAGTTACAAAATAAAATACAATTTATTGTGCGTAATTCACAATATTATACGTGTAAGAATTTTCAAATGCCATGTACGAAATAATATAATGTGTTTTCATCAATAATATGAAAGTAGAAGAAAACAGGATATAGAAATATTTCGAAATTCGATTGTAGCTAATGTTGCTATTTCAAATAATTAATATAAGAAATATATTTTAATCCATATGTGGGAAATGCGTTATAAAATTATTTTATATATTACTCGTTTTTTAGACAGCATACAGACTGGTTTTTGGGATAAAAAGATTAATCATTTAACAGTAGTGATTATTCAAACTTTTATAAGAATCGACGAAAATTATTTTCTTCGCTTTCAGTTTGACGATAAAAATAACGTATTTTTAACAAAAATTGACAATAGCAAGTACAATTTGAAATTTTTACATGATTATGAAACATTGTAAGTAATTATTCAAAGTGATGCATTGGTTTCCAATATGTTGTTAGTTGTGACACAAGCTCTTGTTGGATTCCATGAATGGACGACGCCAGACAACACCTTATCCCATTTATTTCAGTTAACAATACATCGAATTAAAAACAAACGGCAAAACAATGATAAGTAATTAATATGCTGATTTAATCCTAAATATAAGAATAGGTAAAATTTACATATAAGCTGCCTACGTTTCAATAATCAATGTTTTATCTCCGCTACTAAGCGCAATGCAAAATAGAGAATAAAATATAGGTACTTGTCTATTTCAAGGTATGTAGTCATGTCCTTCGATGTACAGTATAGGTACACTGTTTTTTTTAAAAATATAAAGTTTCAGCTCATCTCGGTTTATAGTTATTATTGATTTTATTTTTAACCATTAACATAGGAAATCATGCTTCTTTATCGCCAAGTGATAAAGATACTAAGTAACGAATTAGTTCGATTTTTTAAACTTCTCATAATTGAGACAATATTTAAAAAAAAATCCCATTCAACTTTTAAAGAGATCTATCTACTCGTTGTGTAGAACCAGTTCTGATTATTCATTATGCTTATTTTTGGTGACGTTATTTATATCGCAGTACTGAATAAAGATATATTATAATGGCATTGTTATTATTTGACAGCAATACTTTGTTATTTACCTACTGGCCACTTGAATGATTGCCTGGAGTGGTAATAAAAGTGAAAACTTTACCGGAAATGTGCAAAAGTCAAAAAGATACGCGAGCTAATTAACGGGTATTGCAAAATCTAATCGCTAATCGGATAGTTAACTGGATATGTTGCAAAATCCGGATCGTTTCCTCTGCCCATTGATTTTTAAGTCTCGCCCACATCCGTCATAAATAATGTATAGCTATGGGAAACAACTAGTAAAATAGAAAATGATTTGCAATCCGTAAATTATCAAATTCTTGTTTGATTTTACAGTCTATTGCGTCATTTAAAAGCACATCTACAACAGTAAAACATAAGTTAGTATGTGTTATTATGACACATCGAGGCCATCTTAATCATGTGTTTACCTCATTAGCCGCAATTTTACTATTCGCGCTAGGTGAGGGCGCCACTTTCCTTCAAACTGTCAAAAACATTTAGTATGTAATTTTACCACAGACAATTAAAATTTCCCAATACGTATGTCTATCTGAATATTATTGCTAGTCAGCTAGCTAAACTTTAAAACAGTTTGAATAAATAATAAACACTTCTCGTGATTTTGTCACGTTAAAAATGTTTTAATTGATTTTTAAGTAAACTACTAAAATACAATATTTTTATAATACTTTGCTATATTTATGTTGTTATTTTAAGAATGCAAGTATCCCTATTTTTATGAAAATTCTCACAAACTGCGGTTGGCATAACTGCCGAAAAATATTCTAATGATGGTGAGGTGTTCATATTTTAATTTTGATCAATAAACTTCTACCGAATAAAGATTGGTTGCTTACATTAAAACGCTTAATTTTTTTCACCTCGTAATTTAGCATATCCACGCATACTTTGTTGAAGACACACACACAAACACACTCATGGACATTATAGCCCAATTTGTATTTTTTCTACGAGTAAACCAAAGCATCGACATCATGCTGGGCATACTAATTTCAAGTATGTGTATATATGAACATACTCAGCCATTCACATTACGTTCCGTGTATGGCTGCTGAGTTCTGACTTATTATTTATTGACTTAATATCATCACTAATAATTATTATAAAATATTGTTTGATATAAGTAGCAATACTGGAAAATATATTTATTATACGGTAAAAATCAAATAAAATGACAGTTGCGTAAATGAGATTCAATTTTCGAACAAATCTAACTATCTACGACTTGAAAATCGCACATTATCGAACACACACATTTTTTCTTCATGGTTTTTTTGTTACCGATACTTTTTTACTTGAAGTAAGTGAATGAATTGTAGGACTAGAGATGGGTTGTGCAAGTGATAATTCAAAAATATTAGATGTATTCAAATCACATACAGTGTAATCTTGATATAATAGATGTCGGATTAACATTGCCGAAACTTGTAAGAACGTATAACAAAATCTTCGTACAAGAGAAAGTGACCAAGAGCATTTTTCATTAAATTAGACTTCAAGAACTGAAATGGTATTCTGGAAAATCATCATGAACCCTCAAATATAAAAAAAAATCGGGGAACTTTTGTACATTTAACACTTGGTCAGTTTCTGCTGGATGATGACAAAATACGGAATTTTTTTTTTTTAAATCATAATCGTATTACAGCCATCAAAGTAAAATCAAGACTTAACAAGTTATCGCGTTAAAGTTAGACATCCATCAATCCAGACATCGACTAAAAAACAATTTACGACTGTTCCTACTGGAATTCGAACCCTTCTCATTGCAAACAAAGTTATCTGTGATAACGTTCATTTTGGTATCATCATTTTATAATTCATCTCTGGAGAGGTGAGCTACAAAACGGCAGCAAACACCGCGACGTTTACTGCGCGACACGTAAGTATCCAAGTGAGTGTATAAAAATAAACACACGCACACACTCACACGTCCAACTGATCACTTCCTGCCTGTCAATTCATTCATAAAACGAGACAGGGCGAGGGGCTCTGAGGAGAGTAGCTTTTGGGGGGCAGGGGAATAGGTTTGTGCAACTTCATTCTACTGACGAGATAAAGCCACTGGCGCATGTAATATTTTTCAACCTCAATCAAACCTATAATGCTATAGCTTCTGGTATTATTGTGTGCAAGTATTTTAGTTTCATTCAATTCTCTATGGTTAGTCAAATCCATCTCACGTAAATTGCTAATCAAAGCTTGCGTGATGCGTTCTACCAATTCGGACCGCATTTTATATCTAAACATATGTAATAAAATAATGAAGGTTTAGGTTTTATCTTATACTAACGGGTGCTTACAATCGATAGTTATTGCAACCAATCTTCAATACGAACGAAAATAATGACTTTTCTTCAACAAGCGTGCTCAATTGCTATAACCATAAACATTTCGACCAAATGGTGTTCCGATATACAAAAAAAATGGTTAACTGTATTCTTACAAAAAAAAATATAATTGAAAAACTAAAACTCATTAATTATATGAAGATTAAATTATCACTGAATTGTCTTTTATATGCACTGAAAATATGTAACATAGCCGATAAGTTTTTCAGCATCACACCATCGTGTGTGTAATCATAAGAAATGAGTCACATGTACGTAAATCGAACATCGATTTCGATTAGTTTTACTGATTCGTTCATTCGAGTCGTATAAATGCTTAACGAAAAAAAATGACTTGCCGTTAAATATTGATTAGATTCACCGCGAGTCGTTTGTTTTCTCGCTTTGCTTATATTGAATAAATGACCAGCGGTTCGATTCTTATTAAATTGTATACGAGATTATTAGTTTTATGGTTGTAATTGATCAATTTGATTCGACACGATTGTAATATTTTCATAACAGTAGTCGATTTACTTTCGTTTTGTATGAACAACCATCTTGTATGTATAGTTTTTAAATGTATTACCAAACTAAATACTTTATTTTATTATTATGATGAAGTTCTCCAAATCTAATTCGATTAATAAATTTATGCAGTGCCAAACGGTTTACAAACGATAAAAAAATAAATATTGTAGATATGTGTTTCACTTGTGAATGTGTCACTTCACTGTAATTGTAGCGTACCAACAGGCGAATTGGACATCGCCATTTTGCCAGTTTCCACGGCTGTCCGCCATTTAAAATGAGTAAATAAAACAGAACCAGTTACATAAGATATATCTCTTTTATAAAACGGATGTTGGCCATATTTTACACAACTGCAAACAACTTTGTTGATAGTTTAGGTATTTAAAGAGAAATATAATAAATTAACGCCTCGAGTCTTGAATAACGTACTATCGTATCTCGTATCGTTAGGGTAAATTGTGAAACTCTAAAATTATAAGCCGTTAGTTAGTTAGTAATATTTGAACGGAGAACGGATTCTTCCGTGCAAGATTTTTTCAAACACGAATTCTATGTACAAGAAAACTCGGTACACCAAATCTTTCGAAGAAAACTCTCTGTAAACAGAAACATCCGTATATAGAAAACTCCGGACTCATAATATTCCGAAAATTGAAAGAAATGTAACGTATAATACATGTTAAAGGATATTTTTAGGAAACAGTCCCTCACCTAGCTTGATAACATACAATAGTATCATTCCAAAGATAAAAGATAAAATAAGTAAAATTAAATGATGATCTTTGTAATTACATATTAAACATTTTATTTGTTAATTTTTAGGGGGTTCCCGGTAAATTGCTCGAATGGAAATTGCTCGAATAACAAGATAATGAATTTGTTTCCGTTTGTTCTGTCTTAGCCCTAGTCTTCTATGTGTTCTGGAAATATATAGAAACAGTTTGAGTAACTAATTAATAAGCAGTTCTCGTAGAAACACTTCTGTTGAGATAAACTCCATTAAAAGATCATATGTTCCGCATTTGGAGCGAACACGGTTAAAATAAATACTTACGAAAATTATTTTTATATTTCACTCTCTAAACAAGTGTCGCACAAGATAAAAATGAAATTCGTAGAAAAAATCGTGAAAAATCGTTTAAATAACCAAGCAATTCGAATAATTTGTAATTCGAGCAATTTACCGGCTCCCTTTATAAGATGTTCACTTTCAATACTTGGTGGAAAGGCATTATATTAATAAAAACACAATATTCCTTTGTACTTTATTCCACTTTATTTAATAGGTCAGGACCGGTTTCGCTCATTGCGAGAATTGTCAACTGATAAGAAAATTTGTGTAAGTTCAGAGTCAAACATATTTAGTATAACTGACACACAATTGATCACATAATTCAAGTCACCAATTCCAGCATAAGGTTAACATATTATAAGAAGCATCCATGATGGGAATTATAACAATTGTTAAATATAAATAAGAACACTTTTAATTTGACTTAATCTGGGCTCCCTTCACTTTTGATAACAAAGCAGGTTTTCACGCATTAAAATAAATGTTAAATTTTATGTTACATATAAGAATACAAATGTCTGTCCAGGTGTAACTCTTACTGACTGACGTCGATGGTTGTCAATTGTTTTAGTGTCTTCACAACGTTTTGTCGTTGGAGATTTACGAGGATAATTTCAAATCACCTACACCTTGCTTGGGCTACATGTAAAATATCGAAAACTATTTTTTATTTGTACAATTTTGTATACAAGTTTTAGATAAGAATTTAAAAACGCTTTGTTTTAATCGTTTGTTAAATGTAATACTGATTAGTTGTGTCCAAATGTAATCACAGCATCTTTATCATTATCATTCTCCAAATGTACAATATAAAATTAATACAAAAACAATATTCCTTTGTAAGGTCAGGACCGGTTTCGCTCATGATCTAAACCTGTCCTGACCTTTTTAATAAAGTGGAATAAAGTAAAAAGAATATTGTGTTTTTATTAATATAATGCCTTTCCACTAGGGCTTGTCGGTTTTCAAAAACCGATTTTTTGGCTAAATTTGTGAATTCGGAAACCTGTTTTTCAACTTCGTAACCGGTTGTGCCGAATTTTCCATAAACGAGTATATAAACAAAAGGACAGAAAATTTGGATCTTTTATTTGATGGCTTAAAGACCATATGCCCCACATTATTACTCAGCGAAGGGGTATTTTCGATGTCAAGGAATTTTGTTACAAAACGATCGGTGGACGCTTTGAGTTTTCTTAAATCATATTTTATGAAGAGTAACACCAAATAATTTCTTGTTTTTTTACATATTATTACGTATATGTATAAAAAACATAAAAAGATTGAACCTTTTCTCGCTATTTTAATTGAGTTATACTTTTCTTGTAAAACTTCGAAAACTGGTTTTTTTAAGTTGATTTTTGTATAAGCCTTACTTTCCACCAAGTATTGTCAGTGAACACCCTAAAAGTGATCAATATAAAATTGATAACTTTTATTTTTTCATTTGTCATATAACTATGCTGGTGTGTCTTGTTTTTGCTTCGTCAAACAGACTATTTGTATTCGTAAATATTACGATATTCTGTCTGAGGATGCTTCTTAAAGAAGCGAAATACGTGTCACTAGTTGTAACATAAGCTGTGGAATCGGGTAAATGAAAGACGACTCCGACTCCGAATTGATTTTCTCAAGCATTCCCGTTCAACTAACATATCTTAATACCATCAGATCATTCTAGTTGATTTCACCAATCAATATTATGATTAGACTAATAATTCTTTATCATCTTTGAATCCACCTGCGGAAAAACACCCGACTACACAGCCCTGGTTGTAACACAACATGTAAAATATGAAATTACGTCTGATGATGTTTCTAAAATAAACGAAACGCGTATTACACGACAATAAATGAAATACTAAAGTTTTAGATTGTTATTTATTTTTCAAAAAGTAAAAGTCACATAGCTACATCTAAATTCTGCATACGGTTGCAATGTCTTACTGGTCGAAGTAATAATTAAAATAAAACAACTATTATTATTTATTTCATGAATATGAGTTTTGTTTGAATAATCGGTCCATATCCAGAATCAGTTATCTAATTCTGTGAATAGATATGTTTATTGCACATGTTCATAAATGAAACGTTGCACAAGATTGGTTTATTAGCGATTGCGTTGTTTCCATACATTGTTACTCAATACGAGACCCAAACGCCGCCCAAAGAGGTTTTTTTTTCATCGGGCAAATATGACAAGTACAAGCTGGTCGTGAAGTAATGTTTTTAATTCGAAATATCGCCAAAAAATTTACATATCTTATTGATTGCATTCGCATTTCGCTGTATTTTTCATTAACCGGTACCGTATCTGGGCTTGATTTCACTGGTCAACAACGTTTTATTTCTTCAAGAAATGTTTGCTACTCAGCTCAACATTTTTTCTCGAAGATAGTATATGGGACATACAGTAGTGTAGTGGGGCCAGGTCGGCGACCTTGCACCTGAAAATTAGCCAGGGCGCCTCCCTGCCACCTTTTTGACTTGTAACCTAATTTTCAAGTACCTACATCAAAATCGTTTTTTAAATTGATTTAATTTTTAAAACTTGTGATTTTTTAACCCTTCCCTTACTATGCAAAAAAGCACAAGCTCCTGAGCTGTGTATCCGTTACACATCAGGCAAACAGGAGTGAATCATGACAATTATATGTAGTACTGATGTAGTTGTGTTATATAATTGTCATGATTCACTCCCATTTGCCTGATGTGTAACGGATACACAGCTCAGGAGCTTGTGCTTTTTTTGCATAGTAAGGGAAGGGTTAATTACGGACAGATATATATAAAAATAGGGAAGAAGTCTATGAACGACCTGGTACCTTTATTTACCACTACACCACTGGAGACAGATGAATACGGGTAGAACAGGACTAATGGTTAACTAATCGTTGATCCATTATTTTAAACTTGAGGAGATTTTAACATATCATAAACACCCATCCTTTTCGAAAAGAAATAGATTTAATAATATTTTCGATCGAGTAATATCTTTTTTTAAAGTATCAAGGTATTCGGGGTAGCAAAACGCCCTATTCCTTTTTAAGAACCCCATAGTACAGACATAGTTTTTGGCATTTAAAAAAATAAAATAAATAGTAGTGCGTGCTTTTGCAAGCACACTGTGTCTGTATCTCTCAATCTATCTAATAAGAGTATCTATTGAACGGATGTGTTGTTATACGTTCGCCGATTAACCGGTTCGAGCGAATAATGAGTGCATAAGAGAACAAGCAAGACAAAAAACTTAATAGAACTTCTCGTAAGAAACCAGCGACTAAGTATCAAGTCAATCGATCTAGAACAGAGAAGCAGCTCTACCAACATAATCAATTAATTGTATTGCAATACGCTTAGAAAAATGTTTTTAATTATCTATACGCTATCAATATTTCAATTTGTTTTTTGACATATCGACTGTGGAAAGGCAAAAGGACGTAACCCACAGTTTTTTCAAAACCGCTTTTTTTCGATAATCACAAAGTATACAACTTGTTTCTTAAACTTAAGGCGATGAAAGATAGATGTCGCATATATTATTCTTGAAAATGTGAATCTAAATGTTCGTGATTATTTTTTTAGAAATTGTGGACATGAATTGTTTGTTATCCTAAGGTGTAGAACCAGCCTGCCAATGGGGATGCCACTGAGGAGAGTTTTAACGGTGTTCAACAATATTGCTTCGGATGTCGACATATTCAACGTATACGTGGTTGAGTTCCGACGAATACTATTTTTATGTATTAAAGTAGAGTTCGTCAGAGCTTACTCGGTTGACTTCCTTTCCATTTTTTTCTACTGCTTTTAATATTAAATTGTCTATGTTTTTTTTTTCGTCATTGTAAAAGTTTTATAATTATAATTTGTTAACCTTGTTCAATTTTAATTAATTAATTAAATAAATCAAATAAATTGTACTCAGTATGAACTAACTGTATGGATATCGTAGTTGTACTGACCCGATGTGATATGACATTGTGGTATTATAGATTTCCAGAGGCGCTGCGAATGTGTTCATACAATGTACGGGTTTAGCAATACATGCGTTTATCAATATTCTTGATTCAAGAAAATCGTGAAAAAAGTCAATTTAGTATTTAATATTCTATTAGATGTATCAATGGTTTTTATCAATTTTATTACTGCAAATAAACAACTATACGTCTATAGACTACTACCAGCCCTAATAAATTCGTTTTTATCTCTATACTGACCCCGATGAGCATGAGCAATTCGATGAAATCAAAATAAACTTCGTGCACCAATGCATAGTGCTAAATCATCCTGTGAATGCTTTGGGACTACCCATATTATGACAAGCCCAAAGCTTCGCCTAATCCACCAAGATTGGTACTAGGGCCTCTAATCCCGGGATCCCGACAAATTTTGTCAACCCTTCGGGATCTCGGGATTCACTATAATATTCGAAAATAGCGTCACCGGCAGTCGAAACTCTTTCAAAGTATGGAGCTAAAAAAAAAGGTCTCACATTTTTAAATATCGTTTTCTAGTAATTGTAAAATCCGTGAATTCCCAACTTTTTAAAGCCATCAAACTAAAAAAAAATAATCTTACTTTTTCCCCAGTCATCAATCCCGAAATAATTGTGAATCTCGAAATCCCGGTATCCATAAAAAAGGGTTCGGGATTAGACGCCCTAATTCATAGTTTCCCAAACTATGTTCCGTGGAATCTAAATAGGTGTTCCGCGAAATTTTGGAATGGTAATTAATATACGCTGCAACATATTTAAGCATCTTCGAGTGATGGTAAATCTCTACTGATTTTTAAAACGTCAAATACCTAGGTACAGGCGGAGATTTTGAATCACAAAGAGCTTTTAAAAATAATTAGTTAATAAATATAAATTGATTTAGTGACATATATTTTTTTTCAATATTTCTTCAATTATGAATTTTCGTATTTTTAAATATAAGCTGTGTTCCGGTAATATTTTCAGATTTGCGAAGTGTAAATACCATTGCAAAATAACTTTGAGAAACCCTGCCCTAATTGATGCATCATGCATATCTTAAGCTTGCATCAGAAGAAACCTAAGTTATGTAAACACCATTAAACTCACTTGGTTACAGATTTTGTCTTTACAGTCTAACTGTTCTCTAAAAATTTGCAAGTAACAAGTCGTAAGTAACATTATGATTGTTTTAATAAATGATAACATTTATCGGAACAAGCTCTATCACTAAATGTTTTTTTTAGCCCAACCTTATCTTCTCGTATACAAAAGCACAGAGACTGGTTCAGTTCGTAGTCAGCTTTCGACTAGCAGTAGTGCCGAGCTCATTTGGTTGAAGCGCCGTCGTCGCAGCAGTCAGCCCGCTGGATTATGCACGGCGAAAGGATGCCGCAATCTCTTTGGCCGCAATTAGTTGCCCGCCCTGCTTCCGGCCCTCGTTCACCATTCATTCAATCTTTATCCATTCATTAGTTTATTACACTGGCGTGCAGTCAATTCAACACAAATTTAAAGCGTACATCATTGTTTCGAGCAGAAATTTACTATTTTTCAAGGACAGACTATATGTTTGACAAAAAAAAATCTTTTCGTTGCTTGAAAGTTGCAGCGATACCTGGAAAATCAACCAATTCCTACGACATTGTCAGTATTACATACATCAATCGGAAGGAATAATCGACCACAACAATGTGTTATTACAAGTGATTTTTTGTGTATACAAATATTAGATTTATGCGTCCTGATTATTAGCACTAACTGCTTCATTAGTAAGATAGAAGTACAGTTAAACCCCCATTTACACTATTGTCGGGACCGTGTAATTGGGGGTAGTGTAATTGGGTGTGTGAATCTCATACTAAATTAGGGATTTGGTTTTTATCCGCGGAAAACGCAAAACTAAGATTTCTCTTGGTTTTGCAAAAAAAATAATATAGATGAAGTATTTAGTTTTTGTAGTAGTAAATATCCCGCACACAAAAACGCCCAGATATGCGTGTATAGCCTGGCACGTGTTGAATTCACAGACGCTAGCCAACATTTGACTGTATGCGAGGCACAGACGGCCGTCTCTTAGTAACGACAATGGAATGCGACCGTGCAATTGGGAGATTTGCGGCGAATATTTCAAGCCAGCGCGTAATTCGGGGTAGTGTAATTGGGGGTTCCACTGTACTGACAGACTTATTTTTCGATAGATTCGGCGGTAACGTTATGGAAATTTATTTTTAATATAATAGCTTTATTACTCCACTAGCTGTAATAAATAATAAAAAATAAAATAAAATGCTTCTTTCAGTGGCATCTTCGGACAGACTACTTCATCAAATGCTTGCTTAAGTACGAAACACGTGTCGCAGTTTGTAGCACAATACGTGGAATAATATAAGTTATTTTATTTTATATTAAAATGAACTTCCACAAAGTTACCGCCGATTCCATCGAAAGCTGTAATAAAGTTCAGAAATAAACAACTTAAGAGTTTGTGGAAATTAATAAAATCATTTATATAAATGAAAATTTATTAAATAACATTTAAAAAACTCAGGTTTCACCATTGTTAAACTGATTTCCACTGGGAATTACCGTGCATAATACAAGTCATTGTTTTTGTTATTTGAACTACCAATGTTTGTATTTCACCGCCTACCTGCGTCCTTCAGAAAATGTAAAACAACACCGACCTTTATTTTGTAATTTGTGACTTAAAAATAATAATCTTTTTAATATAAAATAACTTAGATTATTCCACGTATTGTGCTACAAACTGTGACACGTGTTTCGCCTATTTCAGAGCAGCCTCTTGTAGCACATACGTGGAATAATCTATGTTATTTTATATTAAAATGAACTTCACAAAGTTACCACCGAATCCATCGAAAGTTTAATAATCATTGTTCAGTTTCATCGTAAACCTTGAAATGTTCTGTCCAATGATGCTTCTTAAAAAGGCAAAACACGTGTCACAATTTGTGACACAACAAGTGGAGTGACAAAGTTATCTAACATAATTTTATATTGAGATAGAACCGTGCTTGCATGCTTGTCTATGGTAGTGACGTCATTTATAACGAGTGGTTCGACCAGTTAAAGGATGCACCTCGCTTCAAATTCATAATATAGATTTAAATGTAAATTTTCCATTGTTAGTTTTCGCTGAAATATCGTGGCAATCGCTTTATAATACATATAAACAAACTCATTTTTATTTTTCGTTTGAAAGTTTCGTACGCCATAGTGTAGAGTAGGTTCCTTCAGTATTTATTCGATTTCACCATTTTTTTTCAAGACCCCTTTGTCTATGCAAGTCTATAATAATGCAGATACCTAGGTTAGGTAATTTTATTCACAATTATATAGATATCGATCCATAGAAACAGTTAATTTCGATAATTATTATTCATAGGGTGACACCACAACATTAACACATTTTAAATATATTTTCTTAATTTTTTATTCATATCATGTCTTTTAATTTATGAGCTTTAATATATTACAACAATAATAAACGCAGAACATACTATTGATACATATTTGTTTCAGAGAATCTCTATATTAAATTTAGGACACTTAACAGCTGCCTTCAACACTGACATTTGAGTTATATTAAACATGATTATTTTTCAATGCGAATATTTAATTGTTTGATTAAATTGTGATTTACTTGGTTGAACTCCATTGTGATAAGGTGAACAAATATCAAAGTATTTTATCTACGTTTGATAGCTATTTTGGGATTCGAACCCGTGCCCTCCGTAGCGGTAGCCAACGATCTTGACCACTCGAAGGCGGCATTTTTCAATCGATTTATGAATTTCTGTTCAAAAGACATGGATGTATGTGAAGTCTTGAATTCCCCCCTCTCACCCATCCTATCCTATGAACGGGGCGTATCGAGAGCGATTAGCTAACCAATAGCCCTGTCCTAGCCCTTTCCTTCTATTCCTACTCTCGAGGGAAAATGAGAGGTTGAGCAACTGAGTAACAAGCAGTTCTCGTAGAAACATTTCTGTTGAGATAAACTCCATTAGGAGTCCATATGTTCCATATTGGTAGCGGACATGGTAAAAAAAAAATAGCTATTTTGGCTAATGCCCTCACCACATCTACTGAAGTAATATATTTTCCAATATAAATGACGATATGAGAGAATGTATTGTGTATCTCTTAAAAGCCAGTATATATAGCTAATTTAATAAAAGGTAACACATAGTTCTGATGATGTCATACGTTGAAATAGCTATCGACTTTATATAAAATCGTATTTGTGTAACTAAAATACTTAGTAGGTTGCTCATAAAACAATTTTTAAAAATCGAGAGTGTTGCTGGTTGTGTTGGTCAGTCGATTTCTGGAATATCATATTGAAACACATTACCCAACATGCGATTTAAATTAACGAATGTTTTCGATATCAACAAACTCAAGCTATACAAGCAACGGAATTTCCCATGCTAAGTAATGTTTTAACCAATTACTTGCTATGCACAATAGCGCCCAAAGTAACATAATATATATTTTATTACATTCTCTATGATATTTATTGTCTATAATCTTTGAGGAACGCTGTACCTTGGTCACCCTACTTACACAGTTGTATATTTTTGAACATCCAAACCAAAATACCGATTTAGATCGCCGATTGTCTTCTGTTTCGTGTCGAATGCTTCACAAAGTGCTATTTCCTTCCATCATTTCTTTTGTTTTGATTTCGAAAAAAATGCGTCCGGTATTTCAAATACTTTTTTTGCGTTTCCATTAAAATTTCAATCGATACATGCCCCGTAAAATAAATTAACTTATTAGACAGAAGGTTCCTGTATACATTAACTTTCGGTTACATACCTTATTATAATTGATATTTTATATACGAAACGGAAACTGCGAATGGTATTTGTATTGCTGTGATTGTATCTTTTCTACTGGCAGTAAAATAAAAAAATCCGGTGATAATACTCACTTATTACGATTTATCATATTTGGTCTGAAAGTAATGATACAAAATACATGCGTGAGTGATTATTTGAACCTGGGAATGGTCTCATAAATTGACAGTCATCTAAACAATATTTCATCAATAATAAATCATAATTCAGTGAGCTGATTCAATCATTAAAATTCATGGCAAAGGTGAATAGATACAATATTTGTAGATTATCATTCTCCGTTAATAATCATTAAACATGCTAATATGGCTTCTCTATTTCGTGTCGCTTTTCTGGAAAACAATTAATATTACTATCGTTATTTTTTTTTCATCGGGGTGCTTCTTTAAATAAAGGTATTATGCTGCAGTAGATGTGGCGGGCACTAAATGGTTTTATTGTGTCGTTTGCTTAGTTGTAACATCATTTAAATATCTGAGTTCATATTTTTATTTAAATCCATAGATGTTAATATTTTATTTTACTTATTTATGTATACTGTATAGCAAGGTCTATGATTCACTGCGAATAAAATATCATTCATTAGCCGTGCAGAAAAATAAAAAAAAAACGAAGTCGCCTCACATCATTATTTTGAATTTAGAACAGAACACTATTCCAATAACTTTTATCAATAATGCCCACTCATGACATTTCCGTTGGACAATTCGCGGTAGGCGTGGTCAATAATTCGACCAATAATTGACGCCCAAAATATCCACGTCTCGCTTACACATTGTCACTTACTCGCTTGTGTTGATCATCTCATCTCGCTTGTATGATATTGACCTCTTGTTCTGCCGCAATGTGGCTTTCTCTGTCGTATATATGGATATAAACGTGGAAAACTATATTGCTCTCTCATTTTTATGATAAGGCTATCAATAAATTCGTGAGATTTATCTCGTATCTGAATATGACCAGTCTTTTGAATTATTACTTTCAAATAGCGCTGCATTTTTTTTTTGTTACTGTCATTCATTTTGACATCTAAAGATTTCTTTCATTCGTAAGTTTTTTCAATATTACACATTTAATTATCTTGAGTTTCCTTAATTATTAAACAATTTTATTGTACGAATAACAAGGGTAGAGCAAGGGTTTCGAAATTAGAGATGTAAAAAATTACGTTGTATTATTTTAACCCCGATAAAATTTCACAGGTTTTAATTTAAAATAAATCTATTTTAAATGTTTTTTGTTTACATCAGTGGTGGGAAAAACTGCGTCCCTTCGACTGAACTCAGTATTTTTTTTTTGATTTTACTCAAATAGAAAATAATGTACCTAATTATTAAAAGTACATTTTTAAATATGGTATTTTTTATAAGAAAAAAGATGAAGCTCACTTTGACACGAAAAGGTTCCCCAACCATATATAAAGTTCTTATTATTTTGTAGGTATATCACACTTTGTCGTGAACAGTGACTTTTATGGTTTTTTGCAGCCACACAATTTTAGTTCATTTTGTGTGGTGTAATTTAAGTAATTTAAGATTTCGACTGAAGGTGCTTGGTGGTATTTCAATATTAAATTTGAATCGTTCAAATTATGTACGTTCACACAAATTTTGTCACTAACGACCCGGGTTCCGCCTTTCGGCATCTTCAGGCTTCTTGTGTGGTATGCTTTCATTTCATCTTCTGACATTCATTTGATAGCCCTGGTAGAGCATAGACAATTAAAAACTGGTATAAGATACAGTTTGTTATAATATGAAACGTACACAATGTCGCTTTTTACGATATAAATAAAGCAGATACGAAAATATAATGAAGTTTGTTCCTACCTCACTAAAAAATGGATTTAATATAAAAGTATATATCGACTGTGGAAAGGAAAAAGGACGTAACCCATAGTTTTTTCAAAACAATTTTTTTTCGACAATCACAATGTATTAAACTTGATACACGTTTTATCAAAAGGATGTAAGCTGCAAACGTCGAATTAGTATTTAAATTTTACATTTAAGTTTGAAAAAAGATGAGCTTGTGAAAATTTAAACCAAGAAAAAAGACTGAAAAAAAGGTTTTTCCTAGACAATTTCTTTAATTAATATTAGATTATGTCAATTAAACACCAGTTTAGAAGTCTCCGTGCACTTCAAGGTTGTGTATATTTCATAATTTGCATATGGCCCAAAATCATCAAAACACGTTTTTTGTGCCTCCTGTAAAATTTGCTTCGTGTGGGTTACGTCTTTTTTCCTTTCCACAGTTGATATTATAATAATAGCGAACGACGTTACGACCTAAGTAGAGACCACTTCATCGCAGAAATTAGCTTCTTGCAATAAATACGTAAAAATAATCTTTAGTTATTACAGGCTCACCTACCAATTATTTTTTTTATCTTTTTCTTATCTCCTCGAACAGCTAGCTACTGCGCGGTTTGCGTTTGTAATTCCCATTTTACCGTATGTATTAGTTAATTGGTCTACTGTACGATGAAAGTCGTGATCTGATCCTAAACTCTACAGGGAAAAAATATTACTGATACTGATCTGGGTATGTTGCTAGGGATGTCTACAGTGTGTTCCTAACATTCCTCTTTGATATTTTTTGGCGGAGGTGTATTTTAAATTTATTTTAGCAAATTCCACCACTAAATTTGACGACGATGCTGAAGAATAATTCAGATTAAAAAAAATCACTTATTATTAAAAATATTAAGTTTTACTATTTTTCTGCTACGTATTTTCAGGGACGGTTTCACTTGAGGAATAAGTTTTTTTCTATTTTATACATAATCTTAAAAGAATAATAAACACCCTTTTGTACTAATTTCACATTTTTTAATAATGATAAAGACTAGTTGATGATGTTAGTGGTGAGTGAGGACGTTCCTGACTGTTATTCAAAATGTAGAATTAGTACCTTTTTAGGATTCCCGGTAAATTGCTCGAATGCAATTGCTAGAATGGAAATTGCTCGAATAACAAGATGTTCGAATGACCAATTTCTCGAACGTCAATTGCTCGAATTACAAATTGCTCGAAAATGTTTATAAAAGTTTAAACATTAATTGCACTAAATAACTATAAATAGCATTTTTTTTATCCTGACTTTTGTTGTTTTAAGATTTTTCACGACTTTTTCTACGAATTTCATTTTTGTTTCGTGCAACACTTGTTTAGAGAGTGAAATATAAAAATAATTTTCGTAAGTATTTATTTTAGCCGTGTTCGCTCCAAATGCGGATCATATGACCTCTTAACACTCAATATAAGTATTATATTGATTGATGATTTTTAATTGTATGTTATAGGTGTTAAGCAATTAATGTAAAAGTGGTGTTCAAGCTTATATAATTAAATAAATCTTACGAGATCGTTAGAAAGAACCACTCGACGAACATTATGTTTCATGTTTTGTATTTCGTGTCTTAAAAAAGTGCTACTTTTTAGTGTGATAAATATTCAATTTTAGGTTTTTTTATTGTTACTAAATATTTATTTTATATTTCACTCTCTAAACAAGTGTTGCACGAAACAAAAATGAAATTCGTAGAAAAAGTCGTGAAAAATCTTAAAACAACAAAAGTCAGGATAAAAAAAATGCTATTTATAGTTATTTAGTGCAATTAATGTTTAAACTTTTATAAAAAATTTCGAGCAATTTGTAATTCGAGGAATTGGTCATTCGAGCATCTTGTTATTCGAGCAATTTCCATTCGAGCAATTTGCATTCGAGCAATTGCATTCGAGCAATTTACCGGCTCCCCCTTTTTAGTACCGCGATGTTTTAAGCTAAAAAACATTCACTCACATACCTACCGCATGTTTTTAATAATTTTTGAATAGTTTTAAAAAATAGGACTGAAATATGAATATTAAAAGTTTACTTATAAAATGATACATATAGTTATATTCGTGGTCTGCAGTGGCCTTACGGTATTCACGCCGTTCGTATGTAGCGGCCACCAGTGGCCTTACGGTACTGAAGCGGTTAATTTTTTTTTTTGATATAATTAATTTTTTATGTCCGCTCCCAATGTGGAGCATATGTCCTCCTAATGGAGTTATCTTAACAGAAGTTTTTTCTATGAGAACTGTTTGTTACTCAGTCGCTCAACCTCAATTTTTCAAAGTGAGTAGTAGGGAAAGCAGGATAAGGTAGAACAGGATTAGTGGTTGACTAATCGCTATCGCTACACCCAGTTATTAAAGGATCAGAAGGATGGGAGGAGAGGAAAGAATGTGAATTGACATAAACAGCCAGTCTTCGATCACAACTTGGAATTGTATAAATCTTAAATTCACTGTGATTTGACCGGGGATCGAACCCAGACATGCGTGATAGGTAGAGCAAGCTCTAACCAACTGGGCTACAGCAGGCATAATTTTTAATATAATACCTTTCCATTAAAAAATCTTGAATTTGTTGATTGATAAAATTTTGTACATGATTTCGTCATAAAGCAAAATAATATTATAATATATTTGAAACTTTAAGTCTTATCTAAAGAAATATAGCTAAAATGCATTTAAATTTATCTATATTTTTAGTTGTATTTGGTAAGTTTATTATTTTGATTATTGTTGAAGATAATTAATTTAATTGATCTTCAATGAACAATTTGAATTTTCTGACAACTATTTTTGCCAGAACGACATCGAATTAAGTTTAAATCATATTTTGTAAACACACTACGCATGCTTCGCTAAAGATAAAGAATCAAACACTACAACCTTAGATACGAAAGTCATGCGGAGTTTGTAGCGTTTGATATGCAGGTACGATAATAATATGCTTTTATTATATCTACATCTTCCTTCTATCTTTCCACTACTGCTCTTTGTTAGTTAATTTATAGGTTCATTGACTCGTCGAATCTTTTTTACTATTCGACAGATAATAATCATGCAATCATTTTAACCCTTTCGCTACGAAGTGTAATATTTATTAACAAAAAAATACAATAAATTAATTCTGTTGTTCGTAATATGACATGTCAGTCGCTTTATCGTTTTTTGTATTTCGTCAACCCAGCGTGGTCAAACGCTAAAATACCCGATTGGCTGTACTGGCAGATGTTGATAAATAAGAAATGTACAGTTCAGAGTAAATAAAAAAAATAAGATTTTGACTTTTAGTATCGTTTAACCTCGATATTTAAAATATACAGATTTATTCCGATACTTTCGATGTATTCGGCGGTAACTTTGTGGAAGTTCATTTTAATATAAAATAAAAATAACTATGATTATTCCACGTATTGTGTTACAAAATGTGACACGTGTTTCGACTCTTTCAGAGGCATCCTCAGACAACTACTATTTTTAATTCTTAATTTAACACAAATAAAGTGAGGAAACAGTGAGCATCATGTATAAAGTAATCACTGTTTTTGCCCAACTGGTACAAAACTGCTTAAATTGGATTATTATAGAGCAGCGGTTTCCGGTTTTTTCTATTTACAAGTATTCATAATATTAAGGTGATATATTTTTTTTAAATATTAAAAAATATTTTAATAAAAAAACTTTTGCGCACAGTTTGGAATCACTGTTCTAGACCAAAAATTTATATTCAAGAATCTTGTGTGCTTATCTCATTTTGATAAATTTTGTTACTTACCTAATTCTCGCAGTACGGTGACGATATTATATTGATTTATGGATTTGGCATGTCTGTTATGTTTTAACGCGTTCGCACTCACACTGTATGGTAATGGAAACGACGCGCAGAGAAAACTATTCGATTGCAACCATTCTCAATATGAAGAAAATTTGGGCGAGAAACAGTTTTTGTTAATCACATAGCGATGAAATGCTGCATTGGTGGTTGACACCGTCGAAACAATATATTCTTCGTGAATATCTGAACCGTAATGTCATGATTAAACTAAGTATAAATGTAAATTTTATGAGAATTAATTATGTTATTTTCTGGTAATGTACTGAATTTAAAAAAGATGCCTTACTTTTTATTAGCAATTCAAGTCTAATTAGAAATAAACGTAAGATTCTTCTAAATGTTACATTTATATTTTTAATTTTACGCAATTATCCTATTTTAATACTTTCGATGGATTCAGTGGTAACTTTGTGGAAGTTCATTTTAATGTAAAATAACTATAAAATATCAAATAAAAATAGGCTATCATCCCCTCCTTGCCGTCATTTTTTTTTTATTATTATATATCAGAAAAGTAAAATAAAATTCATTCGTACTTAAAGCACGCATTTGTGAAAGTAAGTCTGTCTGGGGATGCCTCTGAAAGAGGCGAAACACGTGTCACAGTTTTAGCACAATACTTGAAATAATCTAAATTATTTTATATTTTAAATTGTCCTATTTTAAATTATGAATGTCAAAAATGCCTCCGTTAAATCATAGTATGACAAAGATTGCTTAAGAATAGATACTATTATATTTTGTTCCCCATTACGTACGTGACTTGTCCCATTTCCTATCGTCTCGAAAGTGTTACGGGTAGGTATTTAAAATGTATAGTTTTAACCACTATCAAAAGCTGTGTATTAATTGCAGGTTTAGTTTTTATTACATACATCAAACATGGAATCTAAATAACTTGCCAAGATTTTTTGTTAGATGGCAACTTAAATAAAATGGTAACTTATTCTTAGACTGTAAACCACTGATAATGGGCTTGTGGGATAGAGCTCCTTACAAATAAGGAAACGCGTTGAGTGGAATAGCATTTATGTCTAATGGTTATTGCAGATTTTTTTGTCATTCAATGACAATCGTGGTATAATTATAGTTTTATATATCGACTTTGGAAAGGGAAAAGGATGTAACCCACACATAGCAAATTATACAGGAGGCACAAAAAACGTTATTTGATGATTTTGGGCCATATGCAAATTATGAATTATACACAACCTTAAAGTTCACGGAGACTTCTAAGCTGGTGTTTAATTGACATTTAATATTAATTAAATAAATATTCTAGGAAAAACCTTTATTTCAGTCTTTTTTCTTGGTTTTAACATTTTACAAAGTCATCTTTTTCAAACTTAAAAGCTAAATTTAGATACTAATTCGGCATTTGCAGCTTGCATCCTTTTGATAGAACGTGTATCATGTTTGATACATTGTGATTATAAAAAAAGAGGTTTTGAAAAAACTGTGGGTTACGTCTTTTTTCCTTTCCACAGTCGATATGTAGATACATGTATATTATAAATCTTCATTCTTAAGTTACAATTTTTATATTTATTATTTTCGAGACTATAATTATTTTATAAGATACCTCTTATCAGCTTCAAAAAAATATGTAATTTCATAAACTGTAGCTTTATTGGACAGCACGATAGCGTATTTATTTTCGATGGATTCGGCGGTAGATTTTTAGAAGTTAATTTTAAATTAATATATAAAATTAAGTTGGATGATTTTGTTACTTCATTTTTTGTGCTACAAATTGTTACACGTTAAATAAGACAGGCGGCTCACCATCGTAGGACTTATTTTATTTGTGATTAATACTATCAATGTTTATATCTTACCCTCTCCCTGCGTACAGTAGAAAATGAAAAAAATACACCTTCATTTTGTAAAAACTTCTCAATCAATTAGAATATCATTGATACAATTGAATAGTTACCAAAAGATTGTTGAGTAGCAAAGCCAGTAGCCATCGGTTGACGACCTCTACGTTTACTACTTAACAGTTTTTTTTTTTGTCAAATTAAGGTAAAATCATCTTCTCAATATAATGATCAATCACGTCAATTTAAAAATCGTTTTTTTTGTTCGAAATATTTTTTACAACATAAATAATTTAGCCCCTGTTCATTCATATCAATTAGTTTTTTAAAGTCAGTAGCCATAGTTACGTTTTTTTTAATATTATTTTATTTCAATTATTCCGTCCGCTAAACGTCGGAAATGAATGATTAAACATAGCGGCCTTGTCATTTATTAATTCAGATATATAAAAAAAAATCGATAGTATCATTTGTCTTATTGCAATTTTAAAAGATTTTATCAGCCATCGAGTAGAAAAAGCCCAAATAACCTGTGTTACCATCTACATAAATTATTCGCTGATAGACTATGCATATTTTAAAAAGTATTTCCAAGCAGATGGATATCAGTTTTGCAATTGATTTTTTTCCAATCTACGATCACTATTTTGTTGCCTAATAATATTGCGTATTATTAATGATTTATCATTCTTGTAAACGCCATTGTACGTTAGTAAAATAGTATGTCAACGCGATAGCGTCTTGGATTTATGGCATTGTAAGCAGGTAATCTTTTTATTTATTATTTTCTGTTTTAATTAATCAATAAACGCCGGCATAAAATATATATTCGGTGTAACGTTATTGGGGAAATAACGATCATTGTCTGTGTATATGGCAATAAAAAAAACATTCACAATTAAGGTTTTTATCCCAAAACTCGGAATTTTTAAAACACAATCCCGGGAAAAGAATAAATACATATTTTTCAATCTTTGTGACGTAATGCGCCTACCGAATTATTTATCTCAATGCTTTTACGAGCTTATTACACCAGCAGAGAACATATGGTGTAATAGCAGTATTTTTTATTTGCGTTTGAAATAATGGGCTCATTTGAAAAAAAAATGTCTGACAATAATTTATATAATTAATATTTTAACTTATATTAATGACGTTTGTGAAAAAGCTTACAGATTTTCTATAGAGAAGATACTGATAAAGAAAAAGTCTTACCAAACCAAGTAGTGCCAGAGCTTTCCCCAAGATCCCGGGATCGATGTATTTATTTCCTGCTATCCCGGGAACCACAAAATATCGGGAAATGAGAAACCCTACTCACAACGTAACACTATTGATTGGCTTATTCATTCCATCACTGAACACACATATGATAGATGTCTTCACCCCCTCGTTACCTTGACTCGCATGAGACTAAGATCATCTTTCTTCAACCCCATTTTTTTCTCCCTTCTATAAAAACCCCATGGTAGTAAGTACGCGGTCTTACCTTCCTCACAAAATAAGTATAAATTGGTATAAATGTTTGCTTGAAAACCTGCGTAAAATAATATCTGCCAACATTTTTGCGCGCGATCAACTGAATAGTACCTAAACTTTTAAATTGTACTTGAATTATCGAACGCACAAATTAGTTAGTTTACATACAATTTAAAATCTGTTGACTTCTTATTGGCAAAAGAATGTTACCTACTGCGATTAGATACGACGTGAGCGATGATTTTAATTGAATGACATTTATATATTGTAATGTCAAGTGTGTAGGGGGGGATTAGGTAATAACTTAATTAAAATGAGTGCAATAAGCGAAAAGTATTACATAACGATAAATAATACTGTTCAACACATCATGATCAATGTAAGTATTGTAGAACTAATATTCTCAATTATGAGTTTTTTTTTAGTTTATTCCACGTATTAATTAGATAAACTCGCACGTTTCAAACAGTAGTAATAAAAATTAAATTTAAGAAGTATCGTCACCTACGTGCTCAGATGCTCGTTTCCTGTCGAGCGCGTCACTTCAGTTTACGAACGCGACCGGCTTCCGGAAGTGACGGCATTTTAACGCACTTTAATGAACAGCGTCACCGTCCATTCAACAACTGGCGTGCTTTCGCGAACACCCTGTTGCACAATATTGCACACTTGACGAACTTTGACGTCTAGAGTTTCCGGTTTGTTTGGCCTAATATATAATACAATGTTTTTCAAGGATATTTACAGTCTTAATAAAAACACAATAATCCTTTGTACTTCATTCCACTTTATTTAATATGTCAGGACCGGTTTCGCTCATTACGAGCATCGTCAACTGATAAGAAATATAATTTAACAGTGCTATTTATACAAAAATGGACAGTTATAAACAACAATTGGCATTGAAAAGAAAATACCAATTACATTAAAAGTGATTCTAAAATAGCAGAAAATTAAAAACTGTTAAATTATATTTCTTATCAGTTGACGATGCTCGTAATGAGCGAAACCGGTCCTGACATATTAAATAAAGTGGAATGAAGTACAAAGGATTATTGTGTTTTTATTAATATAATGCCTTTCCACCAAGTATTGACAGTGAACACCCTAAAAGTGATATTTACAGTCCTCCAAAGACGCCGTCAGCACTGTAAACTTAACGATGTTATTAATATGATCTTCGTCACTTCGTCAAGACATTATGTAAAAACAATATTTTTTACTAATTGCATTTTATTAATTAAGATCAGAACCGGTTTCGTCAATCACGATCATTATCAACTGATTTTTGAAATTTTATTTCTCATCAGTTGACAATTCTCGCCATAACAGAAACCGGTCCCGATCTTGATAAATAAAAAGTGTAAATTAAATACAAAGGAATATTGTGGTTTTTTTAATATAATGCCTTTCCACCAAGTATTGACAGTTAAGGTGTTCACTTTAAAAAGTGATTAAAAGTAATCTTACCCATTGGTCATTACAATAATTCCACTACACCCGGCCTCGGACCAGGAATTCATTATGGGCATTATCAACGGATTACCCTGATCGTTTTATTTTTTGAATTCAATAGTAAGAATTTGTAATCAAAATTGTAAGCATAATAAACAAACACTTTAGACTGGTAAGAAATTCATATCGGAGGATATTTTATAAAAAACACAAGTTACAATATAATTGTATTCATATTGCATAACATCAAATTAATTAACAACAAGCCAGATGTGTATTTAATTATGTTTACTTTTGACATAAATGCAATTAAATAAAATCACTGAAGATCAAATCAAAGTAAAATTATATTTTCAGGCGACATCCACGCCCTCGGTGTCAAATTGAATATTAAACAACATTTATGCTGCGATATTGTGATGAATTAGATCATTTTTCAATGGCCACAGGATACGTGAGCTGACTGTAAACTGACTGAGAGAATCCCAAATCAGTTGTCAAATTGAAAAAATCAACATTAAACCTGGAACTTATTGTCGCTTAAACGAACTATAATCGATGGGCCACAAAAGCAGAGACGTAGTGTATTTATTTTTGTGATGAAATGACGACCAATCGAAATCGAAATATGTAGTAAATTATTAAAATTCAAGTTAAAAAAAAAACTTGTAATTTTTATAGAAGAAGAAATAGTGTTTTGCATTCATTGGACTTGGCAGGAAATACTATTTTTGTCCACCATTAGGATGGGAGATACGTATTATTAAAAGTTGTTTGTGAAAATCAATATTATAACTCTAACAGAATCTAAGATTCAACAGTCATGTAGATATTTATTTTTTTTGAAGAGGGAGTACTGGTTTTAAATCACCTGCAATATCTTCATTTGCCTATGTCGAGTATGGCTTCTTTTTACACTAGTGTGTGTGAGTGCGAGATATATAATTCAGCAGAGAAGCGTGTGTGTGGGTGTGACGTCACAGGCAGTCGTGGGAAAACGACCGGTCGGCAGGTGCAAGAGGCAAGTTGCCCCCGTCTCCCCTCCAGAGCAGCACATCTCCATACCCTCCCTTTGCCACAAAGTTCTATCTTCTACAGGTCTCCGTGTTTTGTCTTAAAGATTTTAGTCTTTCTATATTGGTATGTAATTGATTTTTAGAATTCCATTCAAATAAATACATATTGAATACATGAAACAATTATTCCGAAGATTGAGGAGTTGTCCAAAAAAAGTAATTGACTATTACATTGATTCTATATAACTTAAATAAAACAAAGTGAAAGCATAAGAGAAACATTTTTTATGGTTAGTTAACAATAATTGTATTCAACCACTATCAATTTCTATATAAAATTTAAAATAACTTTGGTTATTCCACGTATTGTGTATTACGGACGCGCGCCATCGTCAGAGACTATGTTCAGAACTAATACTTGCAAATTTTGCTTAAGTAATGAAGCAAGATTGATTCTAAAATTTTAAATTATGAAATTACAAATGAGTTGGTTTCATAATTAAAGGGAAACATAAGAGTGGTTCAGTTCTACAGTTTTTATTAAATGATTATACAAGTTGACAGCCGATTAACTATCGAAAGTATCATTTATAATTTAGTTCTGACGATGGGAAAGCCGAAATAGCTATTCGACGTGCGCCTATAGAAAACTGTATAGAACTAAATACGTTGATATTTTTTTACCTTATAATGGAGTTCTACCAAGTAAATGTCAATAAACTATTAATTTCCATTATCAAACAAATATTGAAAAAAACAATACTCTTTTAAGGTGTTCTCGGTTGATTCCTGCTGAAAATGCGTTCTATTAGAGAAAAAAAATACCATATTTTCTTACTGATTCCTCATTTTTTTTTATTATAAAAGATCAGAGCGGGTGTCGCTTAACATAGGCATTCTGTCAACATTCATGCTGCGTACCTACCAAAACAATTTTTTTCACGTAAATTCACATTGACTACTGATCCAGTGCTGTAGTCTAGTGGTTTACGTCTTTGGCTTACGTTGATTTGGTTATGAGGCATTGACATTCGAATGCCGAAATATAAACATTTATTCATTGTTTATTTAAAAGGTTGGTGTATTGGTATCGAATGTACACGATGTGCGGAGAAATAGACTATCTAACAAGTAGTCGTTTACAATTTGTAAATTTCCACTTTTAACATTTTGAAGGCGAATAATTGATAGAAAGCATTCTTTATATTCATAATATTAAATACTCTTGTATTAGTTATAAATTTATCTAATATGATCATGACGAGTTTCGTTAATCACCAGCATCTTCAACTGATATTTATATACATTAATTAGAGGGCTGTTAATACTAAACTATAGTATAAATAGCTTTTTAAAAATGCATATTATTATTATCAGTGTAAAATTCTCGCTGTGAAAATACTGGTCTATCATATTAAAGAAATGTAGAATTAGTACAAAACAGTGTTCAATTTTTTAAATTATACATTTTACTTGACCTTTCTGAAGTTTGAGATACTAGATTACTTATGTCATCGATCCAACAGGAGTTATATATTATATACATATATTGCTTTTAGGGTGCTCACTGTCAATATTTGGTGGAAAGTCATTGTATTCAAAAATAAAAAATATACTATTCATTTGTACTACTTCTGCTTTTATTGAAAAAGATCAGGACCAGTTTTGCTCACGACGAACATTATCAACCAATAAAAAATACAATTTCAATGTGTTATTTGTGCAAAACAAAATGAAATGTAGGAGTTCATATAATATATCATGCTCAATATTTAATTTTAAAAACACATATTCCAAAGCCATTTCGAAATCAGAAATTTATTAAAGGCTAAATTAAAACAAGTTGCTAAATCATATGATTATAAATTTAAATTACAAATCAATAATAATAATACGTACTATTAATATGCAAAATCAATTCCGTTGCAATAGGCAAAAAGACAGACTCATCTCTCGCCTGGTCGAATCGAACCGGCGAAGCCATCAATCATTAATAGGTTTTTTTTTCGTTATTATTAATAATTTCGTGTCGGTTGCGTCATGATGGAACAGAACCCCTGCCGGTCTGCTCTGGACCGGTACCTCCTTCCTCTACGGGTCGAGTTATTATTATCTATTGGTAAAGTTCCCTCAACTTTGCTTACCGGTAACGGTACGCTACAAACTGGCCGATATTTTGCGGTGAAAAGTTCACTGATAATTCTGCAGAATTTATTTCGCTAGGAAAAATAGTTCCGTCGTTCTTAACCCTCCAGAGACGAGAGCTTTATTCGATAAAAAAAAATAAGCCATATTGAAGTCATGAATAACTTTTATTACATTAAAAAAAACCGCTAAGTGTCGTATAGAAACTCCGCATTACTATATGGTCATGCTCATCCTTTTATTACCGTGTAATATTGTGTACGGACATTAGTAAGGACGAGCGCGACACTCAAACATTCGGGGTTGAAATATAGCTAAACGTGAAATTTTTTAAAATATTTACAATTTGACCTCTTTAGATCAACATAATTTCACTACAAATATATTAGCAAAAGAATTGTAAATAATTTGATGTTTTGATAAAAAAAATAACTAACAGTTTCAAAAAGTCCATTAAAAGAAACGGAAATTCAAAAAATCGCATGTGCTTTTGGTGGCCGTTTCTGTCCCCGCGGCTGATGACTAACTGAAGTCTGAACCCTTCTTAACCAAATATGAGTGAAAGCAAAGATATTCAGCTAGAAAAAGGATGAATAGTGGGATCAATAGACAACGGTGTTTACTGTGACCATATGGTCACGCTCGTCTTTGGAGGGTTAAATGAATGATTTTAAACATGTTGAAATTGTATCGTTGAAATTTACGATATTTCTCGAATCACTTGCTTTCTTACTCTAACACAGCTTTGTCAACAGTAAGCAGAGTAAGATAACAAATTATTTAATTACATTTATACCCATTTCATTTCCAGTGACATTGTTTCGTATAGCTATTAGAGGTGACGAAAAATGGAAAAACTATTTCTTGGTCTTTTTACTACTATCACGTCTTTACTTAGTGCTTTGCTAGATTGTATATTTTCATTTTAAGTAGATAACACCATTGCAATGTGTATTAATTGAGGTTACTTCACTTTTACGATACTTTAAGACGTGTAGAATATTACAACGCATCTAACTTACTTTCTTTTCTAAAATACCACTTAGGTTACTTCATCTCTAATGGGCCCATATATTGTCGCCCGCTATGGTCTAGTCGGTTAGAGCTTGCTCTTTCGATCAGGTGGGTCTGGGTTCGATTCCCGGTAAGGTCAGTATCAACATGGATTTTTTCAATTTTAATTTGAGATCTTAGACATGGGTGTTTGTGAAGTTAATTCTCCTTGAGTTAATCTCATGTGACTTTCAAAAATTCTCATCGAGTAAATCTCGTATGATCTTTCAACTTAAAAATATTTGACGCATTGGCGTAAGCTGCAATGTCAAATACATTTAAAAAAATATATATATATTGCACCAATAAACGAAATAAGTCTTTCCCAACTACATCCATCCTAATTTGATCATTTATTCGGCATATTGTCAATTTTGCCATCATCAGCTGATAATGCTTGAGATAAACAAAACCAACCCTGATATTAGTAAATAATGTGAAATCAGTACTAAGTGTTTTTTTAATATAACGCGTTTCCGACAAGATTTGATAGTTTCACTTTAAAAGTGTTCACTGTCCACCCTCTGTCGAAGAGAGTATTATTAAAAATAGATTATTTTTTTTGTACTAATTCCAAATTTTCAAAAATATCAACACCGGTTGTTGTTATCACGAGTATTGTCAACTGATGAAAAGTATTTACTTCATTTTGTATAATTAACGTCAATTTCAATAGTTTATATTAAAATGTTACCATAAACAATTTCTGGCTGAAACAGATGATTTTTCATTATGTTGTTTGCCCGTTCTCTCTTATATGATCGAATTGGTATTAAATGATAAAACGTGAGACGGAAATATAACTGCGGTATACCAAGATATAGATTTTGAATAAAGAATTCGAATTCAAATCGGAGATAGCTCTAAATCACTCGAATTTGCTCTGCGAAAAATGTTACTTTTGCACAATCTTTCTGATCTCAACACGTGTTTTTTGAATATTGGCATGACGGATGTGATAACCCTTGTATGGCTTATATGTGATAGTAATAAATTAAAAATCGCCCCAGGTTCACTGTTTTTTTTTCCTCTCCATTTTGTTTGTGTCGATTTAGCGGTAGTGGCTACCGCGCAGATTAAATCAGTGGCCTTACATACAGACCTTTTTATAGAGCGTTTATTGAATATTCAAAACATGATGACCTTTCTTTAGGATTATGTTGGGAGTATGAAAGGATTCTATAAGAAAAGAAAAAGTATCTAAATCGTTATATTTACAAACACAATATTCCTCTGTACTTTTTATTTATCAAGATCAGGACCGGTTTCGATCATGGCTAGCATTGCCAACTGATAAGAAATATAATTTAACAGTACTTTCGATGGATTCGGCGGTAACTTTGTGGAAGTTCATTTTAATATAAAATAAAAATAACCTTGATTATTCCACGTTTTGTGTTACAAAATGTGACACGTGTTTCGCCTCTTTCAGAGGCATCCTCAGACAACTACTTTCGCAAATGTTTGCTTTAGTACGAAGTAATTCGAATAACGCAAAACGTGGAATAATCAAAGTTATTTTTATTTTATATTAGAATTTAACAGTGCTATTTATACAAAAAACAAATTGAAATAAAAAGTTGTAATAAACCATTGGCATTGAAAAGAATTTACAAATTACGATATAAATTAAGAATATGAACTTTTAATATACGTCGGTGTGAATGATTTTTATCCATTATGATCATGACAAATATAAAGACTTTTTTTTTTTTTAAATGGTGAACATTTTGTGATTTATTAGTGGAATTTATGGAATGCCAGGCAAGTAAGTGAACAGAATGTAATGTCTGCAAATATTTCACCACTCAGCTATATGATTATCGTTGTACTAGGTACTTACGAGATTAATTAATGAATACATCTTAAAATTACAATTTAATTCAAAGCATGATTAGTTTTTCCATCAAGTCTATCGAATAATATCATCAAAGTGGCTTGGTCATATGCTGTACTGCCAAACATTTTTATCGCTATTGTCATGTTGGTAGCTATTCTGAATATTCAATACTCATTCATAATCATTATAAGAGACAATTCGTCAGAGTCCTCTAGAAGTAAAGAGAGCCAATTAGTAAAATGGTAAAACTTTTAAATACAAACACTTTTTTATTTGGTGTTTCGGTGGATTGCATATTTTTATTTAAAGGATATAACACTATTGCAGTGATTATTTTACTTTAACGATACTTCGCGTTATCTGAAATATTAAAACTCATCTAACTCATTTTTTCCTAAAATACCAGTTGACTCACTTTACTTCTCAGAGGCTCATATTTATGAAAAATAATCACATTTATTGTATTTACTGTCATCTCTTACTAATTCCACTTATTTATGATGTATCAGAACCGGTTTTGCTTACCGCAAACATTATCCACTGAAAATTTTCGCGATGAGAAAAACTGATTATGAAGAATTAGAATAATAAGTGTTTTATTTTTTCCTAAAATTAAGAAGTATAGTAAACCATTTCGCAAGGTACTCCACTGCCTCAGGGAGGCTGTAATCTAGAGATATAACGACGTCGAGTGTGCGAGAGACAAAAAACTCGTTTTCATAGACTCTCATTCAGCTTTAGCCAATGCGTTCAACAGCCTTGCCAACACTCAAGTGACCATCCCTCACAGCCTCTTTATATTTTCACAAAAAAATATATATCACCTTTTTATATACCGATTTTAAATGAAATACTAAATATGCCGGGATCTCCACTCCCATATCCTGTATAAATACAATCATAAAACCTTTTCCGACAAACAAATAAATATAATTCTTAAAACTACTCACTTCTCAAATCTGTGGTCATTCCCATAAGCTTATCCTTTTCGCCAGCAATGGCTTTAAACTCAATGATAAATTTATTTCTTATATAAACACGAAACATTCATTTACTAAGCGTCAGTTCAAGTTCATCCGTGCACTTGAACGCCTGGAGATGTCCAAAGGCGAATCCCGGGTCGTTAGTGACAAAATCTGTAGATAATTTGAACGATTCAAATTTTATATAACCTTATTTAAAAAAAAAACAATTTATCACGATTTTATAACTTGCCGTTCTTTTTGATTTTCCAATCTCTCTCTTCGACCTCAAGTATAATATACCAAGGCCTGTTGTATGTCCATATAATGCTTTTCTAACTTCGTTCTCTATAACCCCATACCGTCATATCAGTGTTACTTAATCATTTTTCTTTTTCGTTTGATAGTTACGTATGGCTTGGACGTATCCCGCAGTTATGATTTTTTAATAATTGTATAGAATTAATGCAGACCGCTCGGATAGCGCGGGATGCTTATGGTGAATGGGATTATGTTTTCAAAATAAGATTGAGATATGTTAAAGATACTGGATACATTTTCACAGTTCATGCAATCAAAATTACACTACTGTGAATGTAGTTGTAACAATTTCATTGGCATGTTGTCTTTGTTAGCCATTCGATACACTTTTTGGGTCCCCCTTATTTTATTGGGATTATTAATCGAAATAATGAATATTCGTAAGATGAGCGATGAATTGTACTGTCCTCGTTACAACTGACGTATTCTTAACAATATCACATAAACTAAAACGTAATCTAAGATTTCGACCGAAGGTGCTTGGTGGAATTTAAATCGTTCAAATTAAGTACATAATTTATTCAATTTTAAAACGTAATCCTTAAAAATGTCATGTTTAATAACCTTTACATTGTTGGCCGGGTCCCATGGCACAGCGGTTAGCGTTGTGGACTTCCGTGCTGGATTCCACAGGTTTGAGTCCCAGTTAGGGTTGCCACCTGTCCCGGATTGGCCGGAATCTTCCCGGAATTGGAAGCGCTGTCCCGGATGAGTACTTAATTGTCCCTGAAATTTTGAGCAAATTGTAGATTTCAAATTCCTCGGTGAGTTAAAAAAAAAATAACGAGTTTCGGAGATAATCTGGGGAAAAAGTAAAAACGAATTTGAGCCATTTGTCCCGGAATTGTCCCAGAAAAAGGTGGCAACCCTAGTCCCAGTACGAACAGCATTTTTTCAATCGATGAATTTCTTTCTGTTTGAAGGCATGGGTGTCTGTGATGTCCAAAAAAATCCCTTCTACCCTCTCCGATCTTTTAACAACTGGGCGTAGAGAGAGCGATTAGCCAACCACTTGTCTTGTCTTAGCCTTATCCTTCTATTTCTACTACTCTATTTGAAAAATAGAGGTTGAGCGCAATGAGTAACAAAGAGTTCTCGTAGAAAAACTTCTGTTTAGATACTTTTATTAGGAGACCATATGCTCCACATTGAGAGCGGACATGGATAAAAAAAATAATTTATAATATGCACACATACATATCACAATCTTTCAGTCAGTATACAGAAGATTCTATGAAAGTGAATTTTTCTTTTTATATATATTTTTTTTTATTTGATAAAGCTCGCGATAATTATCATCAATGGTTGTCAAATATTTGATTAATACAATCATCATGCAAGTGTGTCAAAGTGTTTTTTTTTACAAAATTGTACGGCAAAGGAACGACTCTACAATCTGAGATATTAAGTTAATATATTTGCATGATAATGTAATTTGGCTAGTAAAATATCTTATTAAGTCATAGCTTATCTGTTCGAAATAATGCTGTAGGCATTAAGATAGTTGAGATGCCGAATACCTCTCTTTTTTTCTTTCGTCAAATCGAGCGTGAATGAACTTTTCATTCATTCACATTCTCTTTATCAACTACTGTTACTTATGTAACCCGTAATAGTTATGTTTGTATTCATGTAAGCATACATCTACAACATACACACGAATATTTCATTCAGTTTACCATATTTATCTTATTATGGTTAAAATATCACTATGTTACACCTCTGAGAGAGAGAGAATCTTTAAATAAAAGTAAAATATTTTTTGATTTGGCAGCACTGATTTTAACTTGCATTTATTTAATTAATTAAATGGCATCCTTGAAGACTCTACTGACAATAATTATTTGTGGCAGTGTACCACTGGTTTCTCGTCACATCCTATTCTTATGTCAGTAGGTAACAAAAGTACTAAATTACTTATTTGTTTGCGTCAAATAATAATAAATGCCAATTAATAATATGTGCTTTTTAATATCGAACTGTAATTATGTCATTGCACTTAAGTGTATAGCAACCAAGACTAAGATTACTCACTTTAAGGGTGTTCACTGTCAATAATTGGTGGAAATGCATTATATTAATAAAAACACAATATTCCTTTGTACTTCATTCCACTTTATTTAATATGTCAGGACCGGATTCGCTCATTACGAGCATCGTCAACTGATAAGAAATATAATTTAACAATGCTATTTATACAAAAATGAACAGTTGACGATGCTCGTAATGAGCAAAACCGGTCCTGACATATTAAATAAAGTGGAATGAAGTACAAAAGAATATTGTGTTTTTATTAACTTAGATTACTACTCCTAAGACACTCATGGTAATTTTCGGATATGACGTTAATACCGCGTAAAAGTTAAATTCGTAAAATTTGAAAATAACTGGTTATAATTTAATCGTTCAATGTTATATTCAGTGAAATATAAACAAATGTACAACTAGAATTAAGTGAAGCAAAGATGTTACTTTGATTGCTCTTAAAGAAATGATGTGCCCATTTTTGACTATCAATCCGTTTTCATCACTCCCTTTTTCTATTTTTTAAATATATAAAATGGGACACTCGTCATATGACCAATATCGCAAAACGAGTTTAAAATGCAAGTCTTAGAACGTTATCACGTTATCATTCAATATTGACGATGGAATCTAAAAATACTGATAACGGATGGATTTTGCATGATAAATTTATCATGAGTGTATGTATGTATGTAAAGTAGGGTAAGGTAAGGTAAAGTAATAAGGTAATATAGTATTTTTTAAACGGAGTTGTCTCTTAACCCTCCAGAGAGGAGAGCTTTTTTTCGATAATTTAAAAAAAAAAAAAAAAACCGCTAAGTTGTTGTATAGAAACCCTGCAAGACTATATGGTCATGCTTATCCTTTCGTGCTTTATTGTCGTGTAATATTGTGTACGGACAGTAATTAGGACGAGCGTGACCGTATGGGCACCCAAACATTCGGGGTTGAAATATAGCTAAACCTTAAATTTTTTTAAATATTTACAATTTGACATCTTTAGATCAACATTATTTCAATACAAATATATTAGCAAAATAACTGTCAATAATTTTATGTTTTGTGATCACCAACAGTTTCAAAATGTCCATTAAAAAAACGGAACTTAAAAAAATCGCATGTCTTTTTGATGGCCGTTTCTGCCCCCGCGGCTGATGACTAACTAAAGTCTGTACCCTTCTTAATATGAAAGCAACGATATTCAGGTAGAAAAATAATGAATAGTGGGATCAATAGACAACGGTGTTTACTGTGACCACATGGTCACGCTCGTCCTTGGAGGGTTAATTATTGGTGAAAAGGAATTATTATATTAACAAATAAAATACTCATTTGTACTAATTCCCACTTTTATTTAATAAAAAGTATTTAAAGTATTATAGGATAGTGAACACCCTAAACGTGAAAACACTTAAGTACTAATTGAATCAAATTTATTTTGGATCAATACCGGGTTCGCTCATTGCGAGCATTGTTGACTGATGGAATATAAAAATATACAGGGATATTTATACAAAATTAATTAAGACTTTCAATTTGAATATATGTACGTTAAAATACAAACTTTTATCAAATTACCTTTATCACCTCATTGTTTTATTCTATACTTTGCTCTATTTATTTGAGTAGAATGTAGGACTACAATTTGTGTTGACAGTTAGCGCTTTGCTTTGATGAAATATAATTTCAATACCCAAACAGTCAAACAATATCAAAAGTTTGTTCAAGAATTCCTATGCAGTTGTGAGAATCGATCAGAATATTTTTCAATAAATTAACACATATAAGAGAGGGCTCAGTATTTTTGAGACCGTTTACGGACGCTATATTTGTATAAATAAATTATCTTCTGTGTAATGTTGCCATAACTGTACAACTGTATTTCCATTTATACATAATTTAAGACACGATTTTCATTTGAATGCCGCTCTCTCAAAGAAACGTCACATCGATATTTTTGTCATATTTTATTAATGACATAATCTGCAACATCCTCTGTTTTTGTGTTTTTAGTTATAATTATCAATTTAATGGGTTGGTGAAAGGTTAAATTAAATGTGTAAGTGCTTCAAATGATGCACTGCTTCCGTTTTGGTTTCGTAATGTACTCATTCATTCATACTCGAATTTAAACTTTAAATGCTAAAAAAAGTGGTCAAAATCGTCATGAGGTAATCTCGCAAAAACAGCGACCTTACATAAATGTTTTATTGGAACTAATTAGCATCACACGTAACCTTTTCAAATGTATAATTTTGTAAACCTTCATTTAGTAATCATTATAAATTCTGTTTTGGTGAGTCATATTAAAAATGAAAATGGTTTTTTCATATGCGTCTGTTTAAACAAACATTCAACCAAGAAGCAAGCTTTTGTTTCTCCGAGCCCATTTTTCATTCTAATAACTTCAGTTATTAGATTTGTTCTGACTTAATAAATTTACTAAACATTTTCATATGAATGCTTTACGAATACTGACCGCGGTTGTTAGTTATATACCGTTTTCATAGTATCATAAGATAAAAGGACACCATTAAATATATACATTGAAAGATAAAGGGACTGTGTAAATATCACATTAAAACAGTGGAAGCTTTGGCATATTACGGCCCGCGGGCCAATTTTGCCCGATGTCTACTTTTGAACGTTTTTAATGTCATCTGGCATTACGGCCGTTCAGTTCGAAAAAAGGTGTTTAATATTAAATAACTTGAACTATTCCACGTATAGCGTTACTAATTAATATTGACACGTGTTTTGTCTCTTTCAAAGGTCTTATTATCACAAAGATTGTTTAAGTAATAAAGTACGAATGATTTTAATATTATAACATGTTATATTATAAAAACGCGAAGCAAGGAGGGGAGGATAGAGACAGACAATAATGATACTTTTTTTTTTTTACCATGTCCGCTCCCAATGTGAAGCATATGGAGTCCTAATGGAGTTTATCTCAACAGAAGTATTTCTAAGAGAACTGCTTGTTACTCAGTTATTCAACCATTAATTTTTCTAAAGAGAGTAGGCATAGAAGGATAGGTCTAGGACAGGACTAGTGGTTAGTTAATCGCTCTCGATACGCCCCGTTCATAGGAAAGGATGAGTGGGAGGTGGGAATTCAGGACATCACATACATCTATGCCTTCGGACAGAAATTCATAAATCGATTGAAAAATCAATTTATAAAACTGTCCGTACTAGGATTCGAACCCGTGACCTCCGTAGCCGAAGCCAACGACGCTGACCACTCGACCACACAGGCGGCGTGATACTCCTAATAAAAAAACTCAAATCTGACAAATGTTGGGATACGTTCTTGTAGAAAATTAATGAAAATATCAGGGCTGTGGAGTCGCGTGAAAAAAAGACGACCCTGACTCCGACTCCGAGGAAATTTTTCAATAATTTCATTTTAACTTATATTGTATACCATCAGATCATCTTTAGTCAGCCAAGCATGAAATGTTAACACTTTTGACTATTTTGTTTAAATACACATCATTAAATATATTTTTCAAAAATAATCAAGCCACTCATTTTTCACGACTCCGACTTCACAGACTGGGAAAATATGCTTAGTAAAACGTCACTTATGGTTTTCCATTTTTATATTGAGAGAAATTTTCAAAAAGTTACTTACGACACAAAATTGAAAAAGACCTACATCCATCCACCTAGTCACCGTATCTTCTCTATTTGTATCTACTAAACAGAAGGACACAATATGTACGTTGTAGAACCATCAAGTCCCTAACCCTTTGTTAAAAAGTACAATACATCATTCGAGAGCCCTGATACTGAAAATCAATTCAGGCGGCACGCGTGCCTCTTTCCTCTTCGCTGGCACTTACCCAATAAACTCTTTGTAATTAAAATCATGTTTTAAATTATTATTGCGGAGTACTGCTTTGAGGCCCCTGTAAAACAAATAAACACGACTATAGACGACGTGGCGAAAGGTGACCTATACATCGAAGAATTTTTGTTTATTTATTAAAAATCCATAAGAATATTATTTACAACAAAAGAATCACATGACGTGTGGGTATTTTGTGGTGTAATTTTCAATTTAATATAAATATAGATTTCCATTGTTAATTCACCGAATGCCATGAACTTAACTATACATGTATATGTTTCCACAAAATTTCCACATCATTTTGCGGGCATATGCGACATAAATAAAAATAAAATACATTTTTTTAAAAATTATAACCACATTATTTATTAGATGCTAGTCCTGGTTTCGGCCATTGGCATGACATATTTATTAATAATAATATTTTTAGGGTGTTCACTGTCGTTACTTGGTGGAAAGGAATTATATTAATAAAAAAAAAAATCCTTTGTACTTTATTCCACTTTATTTAAAAGTTGTAAATATATCAGTTGACAATGCTCGCAATGAGCGGAACCGGTCCTGACCTTTTAAATAAAGTGGAATAAAGTACAAAGGAATATTGTGTTTTTATTAATTTTACAATAATAGTTTGATACGCCTTGTAATGAGCTAGTTTTACTTTTTTTTGCGAACTGTGTATCTGTATCGATTTATATTTTCATCAGTTTATTCTTGCGATTCGTAACACCGGTCCCAGTTTTTTGAAAAAAAAAAATATGTTATATAAAATCTTTATAACTTTCTACCTAAAATAACAGTGGAGATTTCAAAGTGTAGTTGCGATAGCAACAATTAAAAAAAGGCTACATTCGGTTTCAGAAATGAATTTAAATTGTTATCGTTTGTGTTCTTCCAATCATACATATGGTTGTAATTTCATATGAAATATAATATATATAGACATAATCAATACACGTTATTAAAATAAATAGTTTTAATATTCAACAAATTCGACTGTTATTCAAGTGTAATTTTTCATAATACATTCGTCTGCATTCTACCCATCCTTAGAAATGACAGAGCTCTATTCATATAAATGTTATGTATTTGTTAATAACTTTTAATTCATAAAAAACAAAATAAATAATTTTACCGTCTTTCTCGAATGAAATTTTTGCAAAATAATCTTTAATACGTTTTGTAGCTCAATTTTCTTGAGTTTTTTTGTGTACTTGCGTGATAGGTGAAGATCAAAAATAATGATCGGTTTAAATTTGGCCCTCTGGCTATATCAGAATGCTGCCGTTGCATTATACTGTTTATTAATGAAATGAGTAAAAATTCTATCAGATCTTTTGAAAATCATCTTTAGACTTTTTTTTTGAAGTGTTTCTTGGCTGTAATTTTTTGTTCCATTTTCTTAGTTTCATCGAAAGATTATATTGATCTGAATAAATTGTAAGAATTAAATGTCAAATATTGTAAGAAAAGTAATGTGTTTGGATCATTGTCTAAATTCTAAACTTTGTCGTTTTATGCTTTTGTCCTAATAATCATGAGTGGTGGCGGGTTGTTTTCAATGCAGCTATTTCAGATTCAAAATCAGCATAGCACAAAATCTTCGATATGGAACAGATAGAGAGACATACGTACATAACGTGAACATAGATAGCATATCGCTACATCAATAAATACTACAGTAAGGGAAATCTTAAAATCACAGTTTCAAGATAATGCTCGCCGTGAGCTAAACCGGTCCTGATCTTACCAATGTAACAGTAGGACAATCGACAAAAAAACATGTTAAGAAAGTCACAATATTCCTTTGTACTTATTTCCACTATATTGTGTTTTTCTTAATATACCTAATGCCTTTCCAACAAGTATTGACAGTAACACCCATAAAGTGACCAACAGTGATATATTGATATTTGCATGTTCATCGAGTATGTCATTGGCTTGATAATTTTTTTCCTCAATACGAAAAAAAGTATTTTATTCCAATCAAAATATATTAATTTTAGGGTGTTCACTGTCAATACTTGGTGGAAAGGCATTATATTAGTAAAAACACAATATTCCTTTGTACTTCATTCCACTTTATTTAAATTATATTTCTTATCAGTTGACGATGCTCGTAATGAGCTAAACCGGTCCTGACATATTAAATAAAGTGGAATGAAGTACAAAGGAATATTGTGTTTTTACCAAAATATATTATATTTAAATTCCACCAAGCACCTTCAGTCGAAATCTTAAATTAGAATATATTATATTCAGACGATTGAATTTGAAAAATATAATGATATATCAACCTTTTATATTTCAGCTTTATTTCGATAATTTTTTTATTTTATGATATAACACCTATCCAAATAGTAGAATAAATACGACTATCGCCGTATTAAACACTCAATAGGTTTTTACTTCAATAATTGAATTCGTACTAAAAGCTCCGCAAACCGAACGCCACCACCCCTTGTCGGGGACATGCCCCGGGGTGCAATTAAGCAACAGTTGAGCTTTGAGATAAATTCACCACCCTCCCAACCCTCAGTCTTACACCCCGCCGCACTGATTAACCTTAATTAACACCGCCTAAGGGGTAATCATTGGGTAAATTTATACGTATTCGTGCTTTACTATTTGCGTGCAGAGATTTTGTCTGACACAATATAATATATTGTACTATTGCTACCATTAGTAAAATATTTAAAACAAAAATACGTATTTTTTTACATTTATTGCTCTTATTTACACAGATGTATAAAATATAAATAATGCCGCCTGTGTGGTCGAGTGGTCAACATCGTTGGCTACCGCTACGGAGGCCACGGGTTCGAATCCCGGTACGGGCAGTTTAATAAATTGATTTTTCAATCGATTTATAAATTTCTGTTCAAAGGCATGGATGTATGTGATGTCTTGAATTACCCCCTCCCACCCATCCTATCCTATGAACGGGGCGTATCGAGAGCGATTAGCTAACCACTAGTCCTGTCCTTGCCCTTTCCTTCTATTCCTACTCTCTTCGAAAAGGAGAGGTTGAGCAACTGAGTAACAAGCAGTTCTCGTAGAAACATTTCTGTTGAGATAAACTCCATTAGGAGTCCATATGCTCCATATTGGGAGCGGACATGGAAAAAAAAATATTACTTACTATATTTATTTTTCGTATGTGAGACATCATAATTTTGTTAATTGATAATTTTAAATTTCATTTGACTCGTTTTTTTTTATTCATGTCCGCTCTCAATTCGGAGTACATGGCCTCCCAACGGAAGTATCTTAACAGAACTTTTTTTTACTACGGGTACTGTTTGTTACTCAGTTGCTCAACCTCTCCTTTTCAAATAGAGTAGGGATTGAAGGATATGTTTAGGACAGGAATAATGGTAGGTTAATAGCTCTCGCTACGATCGTTTTTAGGATATGATGAGTTGGAAGGATTTCTAGACATCACCTGAATCCATGCCTTTGGACAGAAAGCATTAAATAAATTTATGAAATATATCCGTTTTGGGATTAGAACCTGTGACATTTGTCTGCTTGCTGCAAATACCAAATATTTTTTTAAAAAAAACTACACTCTTGAATACATTAGATTTCTTATATTCCACTTGTTGAAAACGCATGCCATGGTCGAAACTGCGCCTGATCTAAAATTAATAATGTCCAATCAATATCAAATTGATTTATTTTTAATATAATACATTTCACCAAAAACAAAAACATCCATTTGTTTAGATTGTATTTGTAAGAAGCTCAGTTTTCAACTGAACTCTATCTAGTACGGACAGTTTCTTAAATATTAATTTCAATAAACAAACTAATGATTTTTTTCACTTTTAGGGTGTTCACTGTCAATACTTAGTGGAAAAGAACATAATATTCATTTATTGATTTGGCATTTACTTGGTAGAACTCCATTTTAATAGGGTAAAATATCAAGGATGGCGTAAGCCGAAATAGCTATCAACCTTTAACTTTTTAAAAACTGTAGAACTGAAATACCTTGATATTTTACCCTATTAACATAATATTCCTTTGTACTTTATTCCACTTTATTTAAAATAGCATAAATTCGAATCAAAAAAATAGTAGGGAGTAGCAGAACCGATTAGCTAACCATTAGTTTTAACCTTTCCATGTGCTTCCATCCGTAATCACTTTCAATCAAAAGATTAAGCAATTGAAAAAAAAATAGTTCTCGTCGAAAAAACTTTATTGTCCCAAATGTAAAAAAATATATATGTACTTCTTATTTCACACCAGGAACATACACCACGTTGTAAAAATAAAATTAGATTTGTTATCAATTATTTCTCAACTAATTATTGTTTTTTTTTTATTTACAGGTAAGTTATCTGAAGATCACTTTTTTCGTCGTCACTTTTCGATTAACTCGACGATCTCCACGTAGATGTTAAGGTTTGTCTATTTTCTTAGCTTTTTATCCTATTTATCTGTACGAATCAAAACAGCAAAAAAACGATTGAATCGGCGTTTTTTTTTGTACAGATACATTGAGTTATAGTAAAAATGTCAACGTTTTTAGTTATATGGCAATAACATCATTTTATTATGAAAAGCTATTTATTTATATAAAAACTTCAATTAATGTCGCTTAGTAAGATGTATGTTAATTTCTCATGTATAATTTTGAAACTAATTAATTAAATCTTTTTCGATCGATTCTTTAGCTTACAAAAAAGGTGATCCCCGTACCTTGAGCTTCATTTCGTCACAAAATCATGTATTACTTTTTAAATTTTCCAATTTCACATTTGTTCACACTATCACACTGATGGAAAAAATAAATAAACGACGATACACCATCACATTATATTATACCCCGCCGTCTAAGTCAAAATTAAGAAAGAGCTCTTATTCTTTATATGATTTTTGTATTTAGTTTTTACGGTTGTTATACCTTTAATGCGATTTTTTTTTTATGAACTAATTGAAAAAGTTAGTTAGAAATAGGTTTTTTTTAAATCAAATTATCAAAATTAAAGTTAGTTTTTCATATAGCATGTTGTAAAGCACTTTTTTTTACTACATCCGCTCCCAATATGAAGCATATGGACTCCTAATGGAGTTTATCTGAACAGAAATGTTTCTACGTGAACTGCTTGTTACTCAGTTGTTCAACCCCTCTTTTTCCCTCGAGAGTAGGAATATAAGGAAAGGGCTAGGACAGGACTAGTGGTTAGCTAATCGCTCTCGATACTCCCCGTTCATAAGATATGATAGGTGTGATTGGGGAATTCAAGATATCACATACATCCATGCCTTTGAACAGAAATTCATTAATCGATTGAAAAATCAATTAATAAAACTGCCCGTACTGGGATTCGAACCCGTGCCCTCCGTAGCGGTAGCCAACGATGTTGACCACTCGACCACACAGGCAGCTAAGTAGCATATATAGAATTAAAATCATTCAAATACGTGTTGCGAGTAGACATTATTAATCAGACGTAAAAAAAACTTAATAGTAATAGAATGAAAAGAAAAATCTTTTTGATCGTTGGCGTTCAGCGGATTAGTAGGTACTTTGAACAATCGTAAAAACCAAATACAAAAATCTTGTCGATTATTAAAGACACCCCTGAATTAGAGTCTATATCCCAATTATTTGAGAAAAGCTTCGTTCCGCTGGTATCCTGAATTGATAGTTTCTTCATAAAGTTTTACTAATTATCTGATTTGAAGTACGCGCTGTTATTGTTGAAGTTTCTGTGTTAAAATATAATACAAACTATATGTAACCATAGCATTGTTGCTTAAGGTACTGTACAAACACTTCGCATTAAACTTTCATGAATTCTTCACTATGAAGGTCGATGTGACGTTGAAATGTTTACCAGATTCCTTCGATAGCGGTCTAGATTTCTATTCATATTTCGTCATATGTTTGATACAAATTCAACTGGTGCTTGCAAATCAAAGACTTAATTAGATAGCAGTGCAAGGAAGGCAGACATTCGTCAATATAACAAGTTGTATTAGTTTATAATGAGACTTGTCGGAAGAAGACTTCCTGCGATCTGATCCATAAACCTATTTAATTAATAATATTTCACATTTGTATGTAACGCTAAGATTGAATGCGATATGGTGTTTATCTTAATTAGTTACATATTTAAATTGAAATTGTGATTAATTTGAAACAAATAAAACCAACAATATAATCTGTAATACGATACATTATATCAATAGTTATTTAAATATTACAAAAAACGTTCTCAATTTGTAGTATGTATATAGAATTCACGTGCAGGACTCTGTAAAGAGAGATTTAAACTTTGTTGAAAAATATAAGTCTTTATACTTAATCGTAGAAGAATATATAAAATTTGAAATAACTTTGATTATTCTACGTATTGTGCGACTAACTGTGACACGTGTTTCGCCTCTTTCAGAGGCATCCTCAGACTTACTATCGCAAAATTTGCTTAAGTAATGAAGCAAGATTGATTCTAACATTTAAATTATGAAATTACAAAATGTACTTTGGGTTTTTTTTTCCTTTTTAGGGAAGCAAGGAGGGGGGTAATATAATCGAAATAAAGCAAACAAATAATGATACTAATGAGCTGCAATCAATCAGATTGGGATTTTTCCCTTTTTTGAGAAGCAAGGAGGGGGTTATAGAATCGAAACAAAGCAAACAAATATAATCATACTACTATACTAAGAATATGTTCTTTCATTGCGGCTAAATATTTTTAGCTATTTTAAATTCTTCAAATTTCCTTACACTTTTTCTATTAAATACGTCGCTCAATTGTTTTTACATGCACGTGTCCATATTTTTTTTGTTTGAGTCGCTTACTGCTCATTTATAGCTCAAAACATGTCTTAGAAAAGCTTTCAATCATGACTGTGAAGTCGTGAAGAAAACTACATCCCGACTCCAGCATTTAGATATTTAGACAGCAGTCAACTCCGACCCAGAAGAAAGTAAACGAGGTTCTCCTTAATCTGCGTGTTTTAAATTTGATTGCAAAAAGAAGTACAAATCCGACATCGGAACTCTGTTAATTTATTGTATAGTACATTTTGACTGGTAATGTAAATTTCTTTTAGAACAATTTTGCTGCGAACAGAAAATAAAAGCAACCTTTTTTATCGTATATGTTTCCATTTAATGAACAAAATTGTACACAATCATCTAATCAATAGGCATATTCATCGTTTCCTGTAAACCGAATAGGCAATTTGTTTCAAAATTCCTCAATAAAATTTATTGTCGATCTCGGTAAGATATTTGTAAGTAAGCAATTTCAATTAAGAATTTTCTTTTTATCTCTTAATCAGTCTCAAACTTCTCTCACGTCGGGTTCTCAAACCCACGTACGGTTCTCACAGCGAGGGTTAGTTAGTTGGTTACATACACTCAAATAAATTGATTTGAGGTAATTTACTTCGGCGGGGCACAACATATTATTTACCTACTGGACATTCTCATGGCTAGTACAGTAGCGTGTACGTTAGAAGGGAGATTTTTTTTTTTACTTTATCGTGTATTTTACAAAAAAGAAACTCTGTAGTGCAAAAGATAAGAATGTTTTATATTTTTAATGATTAAGTCGGTAACTTTGTAAAAATTTATTTGTCATATTAAATAAATTAATAAAAACACAATATTCCTTTGTACTTCATTCCACTTTATTTAATAAACCAGGACCGCTTTCGCTCATTGCGAGCATGTATTCTGCGTACATTACGTTCAGAAAATTAGAGGGAACATTGGATATGAGTCATCAACGTTTCCTCTAAGCTGCGCGCGTGCGCGGCCGCGCAGCAGTTGGGAAGCCCCCGCGCACTCATTCCGGGTTGGCGCGCACTACAAGACAGTTGTTCAATTAATATTTGATCGATCCGCGCAGCCTTTGAAATTTCCGCGCAGCTTACCCTTCGGCTTACAGGGAACATTGTTTGGTAGTGTTATTCTAATAGAAAATAAATTTATTTCTTAGGATACTGAAGGATATTTTCCATTAATTTATGTAGTCGAAAATAAAACACTAATTTTTACTAATTCCACATATTTTATTTAATGTTATCAGAACTTGTTTCATACAGATCGAAGTTCAATAAATTAAAAATGCTTATGATTGGTCAAACCGGTCCTGATATTAAATGTGGAGTTTGTTCACACGTTTTTTTTTGTACATATTACTGTTTTACCACATTTTGACAGTGGACAGATTAAAAATAATTTGTTCAGGATAAGAAATGTATGTGTTTTTACAATATAATTGTTTGTTTCGTGTAAGAGATAAGGTTCTAAAAATGAATAATGTAATACTCATGGCCCACGGGGATGGTTAAAAATATTCTAAATAGTTTGACTACCAATGTTATTGTTGTACAATAAATTGAAATTGATTGCATCATATTTACAAGTTAGTAGATATTTTTATACACAGTCCAAGCATTTTATGTACAATTTGATTGATCCCACCCTTGTAGTTTCGTTATGACGCTACTGAGCCTCGTCACTCATGGCATTGCTGATGATAGGTAATGCGTTTTTAACGGTGGCGGTGCGGTGTTTTGTGAATTCGGTTCCCACGATGCAGCCCCCCACTTTTTAACGTGAGGGGACGCCCGCGTACACCTGTGTCACTATTTTCGTTACCTTTGCGAGTTATCTATAAGTTATGCAGTGCGGTGCAATTCTTTCTGTAGAGTTATGCTCAAGCTAGTTATTATGTTTAGTGTTCTCGGCCCTGTAACAGAATCATTAATGCCTTTTGAGTAAGGTGAAAAATTGTCAAAGTATTTTAGTTCTACCAATATTAGTTTATATATGGTTGATAGGTATTTCGGCTTATGCCTCCATAAAAAAAATAAGCCGAGTTCTACCATGTTAATGCCAATTCAATCAATTAATGCTCTTTAGCATTCGAATTCTTTTTACATTTAAAAAAATCCTTGGTACATATACAAAATAAATTTGAATCATTCAAATTATGTACACTCCCACAGATTTTGTCACTAACGACCCGGGTTTCGCCTTTCGGCATCTTCAGGCGTTCAAGCGCACGGATGAACTTGAACTGACGGGTCGTTAGTGACAAAATCTGTGGGAGTGTACATAATTTGAATGATTCAAATTTAATATTGAAATTCCACCAAGCACCTTCAGTCGAAATCTTAAATTACATATACAAAATATTTTGAGCCATTGCAGTTATAGCATAAAAAAACGAACGTTCTTTAAAATAGTAGAAAAATTAAATATGCTAAGGTAACTGTCGGATTAAAAACAAATGAATATGTGATTGTGTGATTCAAGTAATATGTTCTTATCACTTTTTAGGCGTTCACTGTCAATACCTTATGGAAAGGCATAATATTCAAAAAATATAATGCTCATTTGTACTAATTCCACTTTTATTTAATATAGTTCAGAACCAGTTTCGGTCTACAGATATTAGTTATTTTTTCACCATTTTACCGTTAAACTTGTATACGCTTCTATTCAGTGGTGTAGTGGGGCCAGGTCGGCGACCTGGCACCTAAAAATGGGGAAGGCGCCCTGCCACCTTTTTGACTTGTAACCTACTTTTCAAGTACTTACATATATTCGTTTTTTTTATTGATTTAATTGTTAAAACTTGTGGTTTTTTCACTTCGGACAGATATTAAAAAAAACAAAAAAAAAAATAGGAAAGAAATCATTGACCGACCTGGTACTTATTTGTTTATCACTTCACCGCTGCTTTTATTACATAATGTGAAATGTTTTCCCAATACGTATGTTATCCCCGCCACTGCGTTGGTGTCCCCTAGAAGTGAGAAATATTCACCTCTGCGATTATCGGCAATCGACAAGTTGTCTCCTTGTCTAGGCATTATGATGTTAAATTCGAGTGGGTAGGTTTTGATATCCTTTTTTAATCGAAAATGTTGAGTGTATTTAATGCTAAGTTGTTTATCATACGATAGGGGAAATCGAGTGGAATTTATGTGCTTAAAAAACTTTATTCACATACTTACACATTGGTTTTTATTATATTTTTAACCCTCTATTATGAATTTCGGTTTAAAACATGAACATTTTATTTAATGGTTATTTAAGCTATTTTATTTTTGCTTTGTCATATAGAAATGTAAGTATTGATAGTGAACACCTTAAAGAAGTATTTTAATACGTAGTGATTAATAATGTTAATAGTGAGTCCTGTGGGATTTTCCTTTCTCTTCATCGTCTTCTCACAGCGCTTAACTATTCGAACTATATTAACAGTACAGTTCCTATCGACTTCTTATATTACAACCGTCTCCTTTCTGGTTCACTCTTTGCGACCGTGAGATTGCGAGCCCTGAATTTAAGTATGTATATATTTTTTCGGTCATTTAAGTTATCGCAAAGAATGTATGTATACAAAACATAATATTCGTGCATAAAATAACATAATTTGCGTTTTTTATCAACTCATTTATATGTCACAAAAACGTATGAGGAAGATGGAGTGAACAATGCAAAACTTCAGAATACTTCTTACAAACAAATAAACTACATTATTTAGATCTAATTTGATTGTCCTATTGGCTGTTCAATAATTGAATTTCAATCGAACATACGTCCGCGAAAAAGACTAAGAGAACTAGTTGATTACTGCTTTGTTTCGTTACTTTTCAGTTTTATTGTGACTAATTGACATCCAGGATATCGAAAGATTGGTAGAAACTTTCAGGCAAGACTGGCAACAGATAGTCGTTCGTTTCAGACATTGTTTTGACGCTTTTAGAATTCCAGTGCCGAATCAAAAACTTTTCATACTAACGACTAACATTAAATTGTTGTTTAACTAAAATAAAGTAAAAACGGTTGGACACTTCGATATTTCAAAATATTTTTAATAGCCCTAGCTCAGGGGTTGGCAAACAGCAGCACTTCGCATAAGTGTTTGCAGTACTTTTGGCATAAAATCTTGAACATATAGCGTTCGTTTTTTCCGCTTAAAATCCATACATATTATATTGAATATTTATGCCTCTGCGATACCTTTACTATCCTGTTTTCTTGACAATTGGCCTAGGTTATTGCTTCAGATTTCAATATGCAACAACATAAAAATATTTTTTTTATTGTTGGCAAAATAATTCGTGAAAGAAGTCATTGCTCGAATATTTATCAGAATATTACTATCGTTGTATTAAATCGTCGCTAGACAAATGATTTTTTTTCAATATATTGACATTTAATTACTTTTAGGGTGTTCACTGTCAATACTTGGTGGAAAGGCATTATATCAATAAAAACACAATATTCCTTTGTACTTAGTCCACTTTATTTAATAGGTCAGGACCGGTTTTGCTCATTGCGAGCATTGTCAACTAACAATCAGTTGACAATGCTTACAATGAGCGAAACCGGGAGTCAGGACTCCTGACCTATTAAATAAAGTGGAATGAAGTAAAAAGGAATATTGTGTTTTTATTGACATTTAATTAGTAGAACCCATCATAATAATGCCATTGCAGTTGATGATTCAGTCATGACATAATAATTGATAACAATGGTGAAAACAATCTGACAATAGCTTCATGCCGGAATTATATTATTGAACTATATAGTTTGTTATATTTAAAATTGATTCTTTTTCGTTCCTTTGCAATATCATTTTTTCTTACATAATTGAAATAATATTAATTTTTAATTTATTGGAAAAGTTTTTGCCAGATTTTTCCCAATTCGACCCCTTCGAGTGATAACAATGGGCCGGCGGGCAGACCGGAACCACGCTCCGCCGCCCAGGGGCGCGCCTTTGCTTCCTCCTCCCCCCTCAGGTCACATGCCCCCTCGCACAGCACTGGAATGCTATGCAAAACATGCCTCAGACAAAAGGAATCCTCGGTAAAGAGAGGCAATATTTTTGGGTCCTTGTTTTACAAATGGAAGGTGGTATTCGTTCGCCGTGTTGAATTTAATTCTGAATTAATTGCAATCAAAAAGGACTCTGTGACTCAGTGAGTGTAGCGATGCCTATCAGGCATAAGGTCACAAATTCTTTAATCCTGCAAATGTTTGACATTTAATATGGCGATGAGGTCAATAACAGCAGTACGCAGTTTATTTTTTAAAAATGTATTTTTTTGTATTTGTAAATTTCTGACGCTTTGAATGGGTTGAATTTTTTTTTTTAGTTTTCAATAATTAAAGTAGTTTCTTGCGGTTTCATCGATCTCGAGTGGGAAGTCTCGGTTTCCATTCCCGCAATGAAAACATTATATTATTATTTTTAAATAGATTTGTAACGACATTATCGTTAATACTTTCGATGGATTCGGCGGTAAGTTTGTAGAAGTTCATTTTAATATAAAATAAAAATAACTTTGATTATTTCACGTATTGTGTTACAAAGTGTGACACGTGTTTCGCCTCTTTCAGAGGCATCCTCAGAAACTACTTTCGCAATTATCGTTGTTTACAACTCTTCCCACGTCATTGCATATCCATTTATGAATAAAGGTCGATAAGCTTACTTCAAGTACATGCTTACTCCCATCCTTATTTCTTTACCCTTTTCGAAAACAGACGTTGGGCGACTGACTTACAACCAGCTGTCGTGAAAAAACAGTTGTAAATACTGTCAATAAAAAAGTAAAATTCTTTTGATCAATTGAAAAGAGACAAGCCAAAACGTTTGGTAATATCGTTTTCAGATTGTCCCATTTTTATGAATTACAAACGTTACATTTCAATTTTTGCCATAAATTCATTAATTTATTACCAAATAATAATAAAAAAACTTTGATGCACTGATTAAAGATCTGGTTTCGATTATAAATTATAAACTAAAATATATTATAAACTGTTTCAAGTACAAATCGATACAGGGTAATTTATACAAAATTAAGTAAGATGTAAATTTTTTAAGAAATTAATAAAATAAGTAAGAATATATTATTTATTGATTTGGCATTTACTTGGTAGAACTCCATTTTAATAGGGTAAAAATATAGAAGTATTTCAGTTGTACAGTTTTTATATGTTATACGTTGACGTTAGAACTAATTCTGACGATGGCGAAAGCCGAAATAGCTATCAACGTATAACATATAAAAAACTGTAGAACTGATATACTTTGATATTTTTACCCTATTAAGAATATATTATATTATAGTTATGCTATTTATCGGCTGCGTTGTCGAGTGTCAACTCACGGGCTCGAATCCCAGTACGGACAGTTTTTTAAGATTGATTTTTCGATCGATTTATGAATTTTAGTCCAAAGGCATGGATGTTTGTGATGTCTTGAATTCCTTCCACCTCATTTATCCTAAAATGGGTATAGCGAGAGCGATTAGCTAACCACGAGTCATATCCTTATATTCCTACTCTTTTTGAAAAAGAGCGGTTGAGTAACTGAGTATCATACAGTTTTTATAAAAAAAAATCTGTTGAGATACATCTATAAGAAAACTATATACTCCACATTGGGAGCGGACATGGATTTAAAAAAATATATATATTGACAAAACACACCAATGAAAAATTATCTGGTCGCAATAATTTTGATCTGTTATTTCTGTGATTTTTGAGCTCAAATACATAACCGTTATAGCGGCAAACAACTGATTTCAAATTGATAAATCACTACACGCCGTCTTATCTCGTTATAAAACTAGATTTCCGGTCGACACATCAATCAGTTGCATCGGAAAAAGCTAATTAAATCATTATTGGTTCCGAGATAACAAAATCGATTACTCTTGCTATTAATTAGAAAATATTAAAGCATTATCATACACTCATACATACATATCGACTGTAGAAAGGAAAAAGGACGTAACCCACACATAGACAATTTTACAGGAGGCACAAAAACGTGTTTTGATGATTTTGGGCCATATGAAAATTATGAAATATCCACAACCTTTAAAGTGCACCGAGACTTCTAAGCTGGTGTTTAATTGACATAATTTAATACTTTCGATGGTTTCGGCGGTAACTTTGTGCAAGTTCATTTTAATATAAAATTTAAAATAACTTTTATTATTCCACGTATTGTGTAACTAACTGTGACACGTGTTTCGCCTCTTACAGAGGCATCTTCAGACTTACTATCGCAAAATTTGCTTAAGTAAATGTTTTATTTAAGTTGGTTAGAGATTGCTCTACCGATCACGCAGGTCTGGGTTCGATTCCCGGTCAGATCACAGTGAATTTGAGAATTATTAAATTCAAAGTTGTGATCGAAGACTGGGTGTTTGTGATGTCAATTCACGTCGTTTCCTCTCCTCCCATCCTTTTGATCCTTTGATAACTGGGTGTAGCAATAGCGATAAGCCAACCACTAGTCCTGTTCTAGCCTTATCCTTCTTTCCTTAAACTCACTTTAAAAAAAAAAGTGAGGTTGAGCGACTGAGTAACAAACAGTTTTCGTAGAAAAAACTTCTGTTGAAATACCTCCATTAGGAGGCCATATGCTCCACATTGGGAGCGGACATGAAATTAAAAAAAAATAAGAATTAAAACATTGTGAGTAGATATTTTATTCTTTTTGTACCATTTGTATTTTTAAAAAAATCTTTGTACTAATTACACATTATTTATTAAAGATCAGGAAAGGTTTTGTTCATTACGAGCATTATCAACTGATGAAAATATAAATTATACCGAGTTACTTACACGACAAATATGACTAACAAGCTGTAACAAATAATTTGTAATATAAATATTATGGAATGCGTTCGATTAGTGAAACAGGCCCTGTTCTTTCATAAATAATGTAGACTTGGCAGAAAAAGTTTTTTTTTAAACAATGATTCTCCTCAAATGTGACTCATTTATACATATGTAAAACTACACAAACATCCTTTTTTCATGTATTTTTTTATTAAAGGTTTATGGCGTATGACTTCTGTATGAATTTAAAGTTTTTCGCACATATGAAAGGTATTTAAATATGTTGTGGTAGATGAGTTTAAGATGAAATGAAATCAATAAACAAAACCACAAGTATGCTGGTTTTTAAACCGACCGAATATAAACATCTCTCAACGCGAAATTAATTTATTTTGCACTTAATAACAGCTACTGGTTCATCTTCAAGCGAGAAACACGAGAGATGAGCGCCGTATCATTATTACTTAATATGTTTGTAGGTGCTGTTAAGCAAATTGATTCTTCAGCAATATCACAAGTTTTAATTAATTTTATTCATCAATGCTTTAAAATTATACAGCTTACCAATATTCTTTTAATTTTTTCAGTTTCATATGTTCCTACACACCAAACTTCTGTTTCCACACCAATACTGTATAATATATTGACATGACTTTTAATTTTAAATCAAACTGGTTTCATTTATTGGGAGAATATTTTTTTTCACGATGTTACACCCAAAGAATAAATCCACACTGATGGAGGAAGTTATTACGAACAACCGCAGTTATAACGCGAGGTATAACAAGTAGGTAGAATAAAAAAAAACATCGCTCAATTGTTACGAAGTATGTTTATTGAGAATTTACAATCATTTAATTTAAATCACACAAAATTATTAACAAATGAAATTTACAATAAACATTAAAAACAATCGATTATACTGGATACATGATATTTTTTTAAGCTCAATAAATTGAACTAAAACTTTTAAATGTCTGCCAGTTGTCATCACAAAAAGTGTTGTGGCAGCTTAGGCCTAAAAAATCTCGTCACATATCTAAATCACCTTCTCGTTTCATTTTTTTCTTTGAAATATCAAAAAATAAACATAAAAGGATGATAAACTATTTACAATATTACGATTAAAGTAAATAAAAAACAATGCTACGACAATCAGTGTTTTCAATAAAAAAAAAATTAGATGGTTGAAAACAGGGCTGTGGAGTCGCGTGGAAAAAAAGACGACTCCGACTCTGAGGAAATTTTTCAATAATTTATATATATGTATACCATCAGATCATCTTTAGTCAGCCAAGCATGACATGTTAATTTATTGATTTGGCATTTACTTGGTAGAACTCCATTTTAATAGGGTAAAATATCAAGGTATTTCAGTTCTACAGTTTTTTTAAAAAAAGTTAAAGGTTGATAGCTATTTCGGCTTACGCCATCGTCAGAACTATTCTGATCTATACTAGTTCTGACGATGGCGTAAGCCGAAATAGCTATCAACCTTTAACTTTTTTTAAAAAAAACTGTAGAAATGACATGTTAACACTTTTGAGTATTTTGTTTAAATACACATCATTAAATATATTTTTCAAAAAAAAAAAATCGAGCTGCTCATTTTTCACGACTCCGACTCCGGTCAAAATACTGCGACTCCGACTCCACAGCCCTGGTTGAAAAAAAAATTAAAATTCGCCTTTATAATATTGAAATGCATATCTTGAAAGATGAGCTTTTTTCGTTTTAAAATAATTAATGAAAAACAAATTCGTACATGAAGGCTTATATTAAAACATAGAAATAACATATTTTTACGATCATTGAAAAATATTAATATGGAGATAAGGACTTGAAAAATGAATCGCTCACATCTCTCAAATCTCCCCATATTGGTACGTTTTTATTAGTCCATTAAGCTTGTTTGAATATTTCTTTCTGTGAGGCAATTAATATCCACACATTTAAAATGACAGCAGGCAAACATCTTCCCGGGAGGAGAGAGCAATTGCACCTTTCATTCGGGACTCATTCGGGAGGTATCGTTTACATGTCTTTTAAAATGGGAATTAGCATCTTAAACATGTGATGGGGACCGTTCAATGTATTTTTAAACACGGTTAAAAAGATTTGTAGAAGTTACGGTTGCCTTACAAAACCGACTTCTTTTTCGCTTAGCTGGGTGTGAATTTATTTACTCTGAATGAATCTTTGATATTTTTTACACTTCGTTTGATTAATTTTTTACGAGTTGTATACTAAATTTTCTCTTAGATCCGTAGTCGAGTGGTCATTATTTACTAACTGAAATAATGAATAATATTCTTCCCAGATTGATCTGTATCCATATTTTTTTTTAAATGTGTGGGAATACTACACATAATTAATATATATAAGAAAAAACCTAATTCAGTAAAAAAAATAACTCTTCTCGAAGGGTTAAATGTATGAAGAATCCAAAAGGCAAAGTCCGTATAGAAATAAATGTACACAAATTGATATTGAAATTCCATACCGATTATATTCTAGGATTATTTAATTTTTCGTATTGTTTATTGACTCGGCATTTACTTGGTAGAACTCCATTATAATAGTGTAAAAATAGCAACATATTTAGTTCTACAGTTTTTATATTTATTGGTTGATAGCTATTTCGGCTTTCGCCATCGTCTGACGTCATGTAGTTCTGACGATGGCGACAACCGAAAATATAGCTATCAACCAATAAATATAAAAAATGTAGAACTAAATACGTTGCTATTTTTACCCTAATTTCGTATTGTTATTTACTGCAACACAAATAAATAATTCAAAGTGTATGTATTATACATTAGCTTCACTTCGAAAATCGGTCGCAAATGTTTTTACTCGGCATATCGGCTCATTGTAAACCAAACAGCTCTGGTGGGGAGTCGACTTATCCCTATCTTGACATGACTCGAAACTCCTCAATTGAAACGACACACCTTTTCTCATTTTGAGTTAAGTTACACTGACTGACTGACGGAGCCCCCCTCATGTGAACATACTGGTAACTTCACTGCCTTTTATATTCTATTTTATCATATTACAAACATTGAAAAGAAAGTTTCTGGAGAAATTAATATAAAGCAAACGTAGGCAACATACATATATATCGAAATTGAAAAGGAAAAAGGACGTAACCCACAGTTTTTTTAAAACAGGTTTTTTTCAATAATCACCATGTTTAAAACTGATAAACGTTCTATTAAAAGGATGCAAGTTGCAAATGCCGAATTAGTATCTAAATTTAGCTTTTTAGTTTGAAAAAGATAACCGTGTAAAAAATCAAAACTAAGAAAAAAGACTGAAATAAAGGTTTCCCCCAGACAATTTTTTAAATAAATATTAGATGATGTCAATTAAACACCAGTTTAAAAGATTCCGTAAACTCCAAGGTTGTGTATAATTCATAATTTGCATATGGCCCAAAAACATCAAAAGACGTTTTTAACGCCTCCTGTAAAATTTGATATGTGTAGGTTACGTCCTTTTTCCTTTTCACAGTCGATATCATGTAGACCACGGTTTCTCAACGGTGGGCCATGTGGCCCCCCCGGGGGCCACAGAGATTTATTTTTGTTTTGGGGAGCCACAACACAGTTCAGGGGGGCCACGGGCAAATTGAGGATTTCAAATTTCTCGGTGAGCTAAAAAAAAATAAAAAAGGTATGGAGGCCACAGAAAAATAAAGACACTCAAAAGGGGCCACGCTCCCAAAAAGGTTGAGAAACACTGATGTAGATTATACATTGACGCAATTTTTTTTTACGGAAAATTAAAATAAAAAATATATTTAATCTCGATACTTTATTTTGAGAATTATGCAATGCTATAATATTATAAACGATAATATTGTTAATATAAATTAAAATTGATATCTTGGTAACTCCACTGTTGTGTTTTAAGTTGTAAAACAAGGGTTTTAAAAAAACGAGCCGAAGGACCCCTGCTAAAAATCTTAGGATACACGTGGTCTGAAATCGTCCTTCAAAGATGCGAAACATGCATTACACATAGTTACACAACCGGTAGAATAACATAGATAACATTAAACAAATAATTAATAATAAAATCCCACAAAATTACCGGCGAATCAATCGAATATTATTCCATACTTGATACTATTATATATCTCATAGCAATAAATTATAAATTTATATCGTTTGATGATTTTATTATCTTTTTAGGTGTTTGTTTTATTTCATTCGTTTTTTTTGTTCTGATGTGCATTTTAAAAAATTGTGGAATTAGTACTTAGTCAAAAGTGTGTTTTGTTTTTAAATTATACCATCATTTTAATTTTCTACGCGTTCATTCATTTCATTCGATTTCCCGGGGAAACATAATTTCAAAATTCATTTGGTTACGAGAATTAAAAAAAAGAACAATCTAAATAATTTTATATTTTCCTTCCGTCACATCGCTTCGTTTTCTTAATTTATTCGCTCTGCGAAATTCCATGTGCAGATAGTCATCCATTACCTCGGACACGAATACAATAAGTGACACCAACTTCGCATCGCATTAGGTTCTGCATTCAAAAATGTAAATTATTCGTAGGCAGTTGGTAATGCGAGTTACTCCATGCGTGACTTGCCGCTAATACCGAGTATTTTATCGGTTAATTAGTCGTTTGTGTGGGAACTTGAATATTATTCTTTGATGCAAGTTACTGGCACAGGTGGTCGCGACCCCTTTAGTTGTGTGTCCACGATATTCGCAGGGCGTACGAGAAAATTTTGCACCGAGAAAGTATAAAATATATATTTTTTTGATAACTCGATGTATTAATAAAAACACAATATTCCTTTGTACTTAATTCCACTTTATGGAAAAGGCCAGGACCGGTTTCGCTCATTGCGAGCATTGTCAATTGAGCGAAACTGGTCCTGACATTTTAAATAAAATGGAATAAAGTACAAATGAAAGTTTTATTTTTATTAATATAATGCCTTTCTACCAAGTGTTGCCAGTGAACACGCTAAAAGAACTTGATATATATCGAGATATCTAAACGATTTTCTACGAGAAACAACTCAGTCGCTCAACCTCTTTTTTTCAAAGAGAATAGTAGAGATAAAAGGACGAGGTTAGGACAGGACCAGTGATACATTATTTTGTTTTAAACAGTTTTTGAATTCGTGGTATTGTTTTATAATGAGCGATATATACATATATTTGAAAAGGGCTATATTTAGAATAAAATTATCCTGGTTTTTATCAATATAAGAGATTGGTACGCCAATGTATTTCTATATAAAAAAATGACTTATGCATTTATTGTAGCTTCTTTCCCATACTTTTAATAACAATGATGGGGGTGATCAATATGTTTGTTAAAGATTATGGTGGTTGTTTTTCGATAGCACAGTTTTATGTTACTACAACGGTTTTTACTTAATGCTAATAATGAGTCAATTCCGAAAAGGCAATCGACTTGAAATGAAGCCCTGTATATTTAAGTCGCATGAAAAAACGAAATTGACAGCCTACCAGTTGCAATTTTAATAAGTTTATCGATGTAAGCAGAAAAAAAAACATTGGGAATAACAAAAATTATCAAAAACATTACCGCCGAATCCACCGAAGATAGAAAAAACATTTTCTATAATTAATAACGCTTATATGACCCAACTCTGGCAAGATTCAATAGAGCATTTCAACAAAAACTTACTATAAATCCTTTCAATTCAAATGTTTATTATACCATTTTTATTTCATTTTGTTTTGTATAAATAATTGTAAAATTGCATTTTCTCGATAATGCTCGTCATGAACGAAACCGGTCCTGATCTTTTTAAATAAAAGTGGAAGTGATACAAATGAATATTTATTTTTTTTAAATATAATGCCTTTCCACCAAGTTTTGACAATAAAAAAATCTTATAAATGGAAAGTATCTTTTAAATTAGGGTGGCTTATGATTTTTCTTTCGCCTCGTTTTCACCATCGGAAAAAGTAGAGGGGATCCATGTTTTCGTATATAATTAAATCCATTTTCATTAGGCGTTTCCTTCACCTTGCAATCGAATACAACGATGGACCATTATGTAGTTTTTAATGATGAAATATTTACATTGATTTTTTTTAATCGCTAGCTGTTTTATGCTATCTTCTTCTTCTTCTTGGTTGCCTTGATCTGTCTCCTCCACTCCATCAAGTCATCCACGTCCTCCTACACTGCTCCTCTGATTTAATGCATCTGTCTATGATATTATTTTTTGACAATCAATTCTATACAATCTGTGTCACGATGGGAAACACATTAGTAATACTGTTATTGCTTGTGTCCTACCTCTCTCTGTGCCATGTAGGAAGACACATTCTATTGTTTATTTCTTATTTTTAAAAAGATTTTAGTTAGTATTGAAGTTCACTCTATTCAAAAACTATTATGATTGAGTTGATCTAAAGATGATTCTCACAGAGACGATCAACATATCACACCTTAAATGCAACTAGCGGAATAACAAATACTTTATTAAAAGTATTCTTTCCTATACTTTCTATGGTTTCGGCGGTAACTTTGTGGAAGTTCATTTTAATATAAAATTTAAAATAACTTTGATTATTCCACGTATTGTGTAACTAACTGTGACACATGTTTCGCCTCTTTCAGAGGCATCTTCAGACTTACTATCGCAAATTTTGCTTAAGTAATGAAGCAAGATTGATTCTAAAATTTTTAAATTATGAAATTACAAAATAGAGTTTAGGTTTTTTTCCTTTTAAGGAAAGCAAAGAGAGAGAGGGTGATTGAATCTTCTATTCGAATCGTATTCTTTCTTCCTTCACAATCAAATAATTAATCATTCATAATACTAAACACAAAAAGGCGTTTTTTATCAGATAATTTTGCATTTTAATTTGCAATACCGCACACTTAAAAATATTGAATCCAAATCTGTTTTTTTATTTATTACAATTGGTACAATTGACTTAATAATATTTAAAATAGTTTTGTATTTATTTTTCATTTTAAGTCGATCAATATTTTAATTTTCAATCAATATTGATAAAATATTTTGTAGGCATCCTAAACTCATTTGAATTATTGATCTATTTTCTAGTCAGAGTTTATTAAATAGGGGCATGCAATCAACGTGCCCTTGAAGCAATATGTTTTGAATAGCCCTCAAATTTATGTAACACTTTCGATGCCGGATACTCTAATTTTTTCGATTATTTTCCTACTCTACTTTCATTGTACGATTGCAATACGACTATCGTGACAACACAATCGTATCATATAAATAAATAAATGAATTGGAATATATTTGTACAATATTCACAATAAGCAATATAGTAAAATTATAAAATTAAGAACTAGTTTTTTTTTACTCTAGAAGAGCGTTTTCAGTTTATGAGTGATTATTCTTATCAAATAATGGAAAAGGTGAAAGAATTCGTTCGCTAATCTAAATCTGTATCTTTCATTCGACCAACCCTTCTTTTCAGTAAGAGTATTAAGCCAGCCAACTGTATATATTGATTTAAATCCATTTAAATAACATATTAGATCATTTAATAATAAAAAAGACATCCTCTCAACGTGCAAACCACCGCAAAAAAAATATATAACATAACTGTAAATTTAATACATGATTTTACAAATAGCAATACAGTCACGTCGGTAAATGTAATGAAACAACTAGACATTAATGGATAAGTATAAACAATCCAATGACATTCTTAATACTACACAAACATTAATCAATCACCATTACTCAAACTATGACAGCTCATATAATAGTACATAATCATTGATATTTAAACTAATTTCCATTGAAGTATATTTAATAATCCCATATTATTTTCATTGTTCCTAGAAAAACAAGTCAATTTGTTACATTCTATACTTTGGTTTTTCTTATGTTAAGAAGTTTGAATATATGAGAAGATGTTATGTGTATTTCTTCAAAGTCAGTATATATGTATAGCAGTATAGCTAAGCTAAATGAAGATTAAATATACTTCTGAAAACGGCAAAAACCCGAAATAGCTAGAAAACTTTGTGCTAAAATATTGTGTTGTTTTGTTTCGAAGAATTATTTTATTTAGTTTCGAGATATTTTGGAATTACGCTATTAGATATTTGTCGCAATTTGGTACAGGCGATGACGTGTTCCAGAATTGCTATCAACTATTGATTACATTTATATTCACTAGACAGAACTTTGGATAATTATTTAGTTCCAGAAGAGCTGTAGCAATCAAGACATCGTCAGAACTTTACTCTTCCACTATAGAAACTAAATCTTGTGATATTTTTAATTATTTACCACTTTAAACAATTTCTATTAACGTAATTATTCCTGTGCAACTTTTTTACCTTGGCACTTTGCAAATATAATTATTATATATTATAAATATAATCTATTTAATTCTATTCAGGGGATTTATGTGTTAGAACAAATCCACGTAAAGCTTGCAATATTATTTGTGTAGAATATGCGGGTCGTAGCATGATGTAGCCACTTTTCGACCCCTGCGTACGTTATCTCAAACCGGGGGATAATTTTTCTCTTTGTCTAAGGGTAAATTATATGAATTTAAATTCTCTCATTGATATTTATTGTTCTGAAGTGTTTCTGATAACCGAAATACATATTTACGTACTAACTTCACATAATTCATTTAAACTGAAGCACTGAAGGACTATTTTTAACAGTCGGAACATTGGGGAGTTTCCGATGTTAATATTGGAATCGAGCGACGCGAAATAACTCGTCAAATTTTATCTTTTAATGTGCTTACTTTCAATTCAAGATGTACAAAAAATGTCGATTATCTCAAAGCACGGTTTTTGACTAGGTTTTTGTTCTACGGCAGTGTACCGATGAATTCTGGACGTCTGACAGATCTTGGATACAATAAAATCAATAATTAAATATGCAGATTTGACGCCGTTTCATTTATCAAATTATCAAAGCAGTAGAAATCATATTCACAGTTAACAAATTCCATCAAGTTCATAGATCATAATGCGTGCCATGACTATTCTAAAAGGATATTGACATTGTTAAAAACCACACGATTCTCCATATTCCCACAAGGCTGAATTTTTAATCGAACACACATTAAAAGTAAATTATATTTTTTTCAATTATTGTTTTTCATATTCTTTCAAGCAATCAAGTCAGTTTATATACGAGAGGTGAGCACATTTAATCTGAACGTTTTTTTAATTTGCCGAAAATCATTTTCATATTTTGACCGTGTCGTGGACCGAAATGAATCGAACATCAATTGAAAATGCTTGTGATTAACGAAACCGGTATTGATCCTAATAAAAAAATGTAATTGGTACAGAAAAGTATTTTATTTTTTAATATAATGCCTTACCATCTAGTTAGTATTCATAATGAACACATAAAAAGTTGTTTGTAAAATAGCCTAAAAGAAATTGATAAAACTATTTTTTTTCTTCAAATTTAACCCCGATTCGTACAATTATTTCGTTGTTATACTGGTAGAAAGCGTTAAGTCGAAATCTGATACAGTGGAACTCCCAATTACACTACCCCGAATTACTCGCTGGCTTGAAATATTCGCCGAAAATCCCCCAATTGCATGGTCGCATTCCACTGTCGTTACTAAGAGACGGTCGTCTTTGCGGCGCATACAATCAAATGTTGGCTAGCGTAGCTATGCGTATACACGCATAGCTGGGCGTCTGTGTGCGGGATATTTACTAATACAAAAACTAAATATTTCGTCCATTTTTTTTTTGCATATCTAAGGAAAATCTTAGTTTTGCGTTTTCCGCGGATAATTTCCTAATTTTGTATGAGATTCACACCCCCCAATTACACGGTCCCGACTTTAGTGTAAATGGGGGTTTTTCTGTATATGAAAACAGATAGATTTTAATAAGCCACTGTATCTTTATCTTACACCTTTTCATTTCAATTTGTTTTTGTATAAACAGCACTGTTGACTTCCATTTATCAGTTGATAATTCTGGCCATGAGCGAAACCGGTCTTGATCTTGATAAATAAATAGTGGAAATTAAGTACAAAGGAATATTGTGTTTATTCTTAATATAAATATTCGTAGAACTAAAAACTTAGTTATTTTTCACCTAAATTGCCATCATTCACCACTTATAATTTATCAGTCTTTGATGATTTTAATTGTATGTTATAGGTGTTAAGCATTTTAATTTTGTGTAATTGTAGACTCACTTATACAGTAATTTGTAGATTCTTTTGATAGTTAATTGTTGCTTACACATTTTATTTCAAATTAATTTTGTATAATTAGCACTGCTTATATATTTTTTATTATCAGTTGACAATGTTCGCATTGAGCGAAACCGGTCCTGATCTATTAAATAAAGTGGAATGAAGTACAAAGGAATATTGTGTTTTTATTATTATAAACCAAATAGAGAGGTTAAAAATTTCATGTTTATCGAACATGACGACAATTTCAAATAAGGTCTTTTTGACTTTTTACTGACGGTTTTAAAAATATAATCTTAGGAGTAATCATCTCTTGTGAGTGGTTTCATCGCGTGACAGTGCCGTAAAAGTCATTGTTTTTGTACAGAACCGCACATTTCGTATGTGAAGTGAACAATTAACACATTGTCAGATATGCACAACTAGTTTTATCTTTATCGTTTAACGCCGCGATAACAGGTCGCCAAGCTAACAAGCTCTCCTTTTTTACACGTCGTGTTGTTTTACTAACCACTTAGTAGATACCTCATACAGCAGTTCGTAGAATTCCCTTTTCGAACAATTCCGCCATGTTAGATAATACTCGACTTAATGTTGTCAAGCTGTTGCTGCCAGAAATCTTATTTCCTATTTACCGGTCGTATAAAATATTTTTCGTTAATGCTTAGATTTCATTGTAAGTAGGTAAACAATTTTTCTATCTTCGATAGATTCGGCGGTAACTTTGTGGGTGTTAATTTTGAATATAAAACTAATTTTGATTACTTTGTTATTCCACTTGCTGTGCACAACTTGTTTCACTTATATGGTAAGCATCATCAAACTATTGAAAAATTTACACTACAAACTTTGATAGTACTAATTATCTTACCCCCTCCCTGTGTCCAGTAGAAAAGGACGAACCCCGGTTTTTATTTTGTAATTTATAACATACGATTTGAATGATTTTTTTTTTTATTTATTTGCTAACGTTGCGATAGTCTGATGATGCTTCTCAACGAAGCAAAATACGTGTCACAAGTTGTAGCACAGCAAGTGGAATTATAAAGTAATCAAATTTAATTTAAAATTAAACAATTTTTAAGCTTTAATTTATTTTTTCCAATGAACGCAGACCCGTATCTATAGGCTGGAGAATGGGTCGAGGCGCTGGACAAGTAAAGAGGGCGCCAAAATGATGCCAGAATTTTCTAGAAAAAAAAAATACTGAATGAATTTTTGGGTGCTTAGTCGACATGGGTTTTACATTTCTGCGTATAAATCTTAAAAACACTTGTGAAGCAGTACATTTGAAAAATAGTCATCTCCTGAATTTATTTTCATGCAGTATCTTTCTCAATATATTTATATCGGTTATAGCCATTATTTCTAGTGTATTCATTTTATTACCATATCTACTCCATACTCGGATTCGGTACTTCAAAAAATGTCTCTCTCAGTAGCCTCCTTGGTTCCTCTCATTTTATCACAATGTCCCGTAGCTTTGCTTGTAGTCCATCCTTTGGGTTCGTCAAATGCTCGAATTACAAATTGCTCGAAAATTTTTATAAAAGTTTAAACATTAATTACTCATTATTTAACAAAATATCTATGCAAGTCAGGAAATAAAAACCATAAATCAAAAAAAAGTCATAATAAAAAAATATTTTTTATTTAAGTTTCCAGTGGTCGAGTAAAAAAGGTCGATGTTTTTGTTTCCGAAGGTCACGGGCTTGAATCTTAATACGTACACTTTTAAATCAATTATTTTTCAAACTATTTATGGATTTCTGTTTAAAGGCACACATATATGTAATTTCTTGAAATCTTTTCACAAATTCTTACTAAAAAATGGGCGTAGCGATAGCGATAAGCTAACCGTTTGTTCTGTCTTAGCCCTAGTCTTCTATGTGTTCTGGAAAAATATAGAAACAATTTGAGTAACTAATTAACAAGTAGTTCTCGTAGAAACACTTCTGTTGAGATAAACTCGAGTGATCAACTACCATATAATAAACACTAAACTGTATCAAAAAGATTAAAATAACCAAGCAATTCGATCAATTTGTAATTCGAGCATTTGACGTTCGAGGAATTGGTTATTCGAAGATCTTGTTTCCTGCAATTTCCATTCGAGCAATTTACCGGCTCCCCATCCTTTGGATGGCCATCAGTGGTCTTCCACGGCGACGGGATCCATCACTTGGTTGAAGAGACATACCGGATTGAGGCTCCCTTCAATCTTCTCCAGCACAAGTCCAATCCAGTTCAATCATCACTTATTTTAGTTTACTTTTGATAGTTAATATCTGTACATAAGAGATAAACTACATGAGGTTATAATTTGCCAAATTTAAATTTTGACATAGTGTATATAATGAGCGAAGCTATTTCCATTGTTTCAGTAAAAAACAACACCAAATATGATCAAATCAATGGTCTCAACAAATAGTAGAAGAAAACCATTAGTTTTCTAAATAATATCTACTTTACAAAAAAGATATAAAAAGCCAAAGGGAAAAGAAGCCATTTTTGACATAGTGGAATTATTACCCTCCCGTGTACATGTATATAAATTTAAACCATACGTTTAGTGAGCGCATAATGTACGGAGACATAATTTGTTCGAGATAAATTGAAAATAGTTTATCGATCGTAATTGACCATTTGACCACGGTCCATATCTTAATCTTAGACAAGTATTTTTTGCTGCAGTATATTTGAAGACTCCTAGAGATTTAAATCCAGTTCTTTTAAATACTGTAACGAGTTATGTTATTGTGAGTTTCATCGGCGATCGACAGTAAAAATAATTCCCGGTATAATTTGACATCGCCGACGACAGACAGGTCCACCCGTTAATATTTATTTTTCTTTTATTTAATGGCGCGTAATATTTTATCTCGCTTTTCAGTTTACGACCTCTAATAATCCCGTCACACGGCAGACCACACATGACACGTTGCATAACAAGATGAGCCCCCGCGTCCCCCCAACCCCATTCGGCTGTGGATTCCCTCGACGTGTAATTCAGAGTGTCACGTCATGTCAGACTTAGACATCTTAAGACAGGCTTAGCGGCCCATAACAGTCTCAATTCCAACATCTCCGATGGATAGCTGTTCGAATCACACTCCAATAATTGTATTAATGTATATCTGGTATATTAGTATCTTTCCATTAACTTGCGTCAAGTTAATGTACTGTCAAGTAGTTGTGTATTATATATACGGAATGGTATATTTAGTAAAGCTTTGGGTAATCATTAACACTAGAGTCTGAAACCATCTGACAGTTAATTTAGTATGGCCGCCGTGTCAGTGCTGCCAAAACAAAAACATAACTCACTCAATAATTATTATTAAATATTATTAACCGTTAGAAATACTCAAAAAATACTGCTGCCTGGGGAGCGAAACAAATTCCTAAAGACGAATTCATCCAAATAGGACCCGAATAAAGTCCTACTTGCACCGAATTGGCGATTCAGCTTTCGTTTCGCTCGCATCTACATGTTTTCAACGTTTTGAGTATGTAACTCACTATCGTTTGGAAAAAAAATATTTGTGCATATATTTTAATATTTTATTTTTTAAATGATGCATCAAACATTTGTTATGCCATCTCTGTAGAGAATCTAAAACATTTGTCGCATTGGATGTACATATTTCAACGCGTCAGTCAGACCGACAAAAAGACTGGTATACGAGTCATCCGTAGCCTATGAGTTAATACAAATTAGATGTTTATGATCACTTGCGTTTAAGCCTACTGGTTTATCTGTCACGGAAAATGAATTCCGAACCGAGGAATCGTACTTATTAGTTTTCAGAAAATATTTCAAAAGAGTTTTTATCGTGTAATGTAATTGCTTATAGACCACCTATTTATGTAGGTTCAGTTAAACACCAATATTCCGTAGAACATATTTTGGGAAGCTCTGTTTTAAACAATTAATAAATGAAACACTTTTGTTCTTACTCTCTATTATACATTATGAATATTAGAACCGGTTTCATTTTTCGCAGACATTACCATTAGATGAAAATATAAATTGGTAAGTACAAGGTTTATCGATTCATGCGTTTTCAAATTTCGTCCGTAGTTAATTCAAATTTTAAACATACTGTTAAATCAAATTAATTGACCCTTGTATGCATCGCTAATCCTTTACCAACCCACCACTTTAGATAGCTTTAATTTAATTTTGCTTGGTCTCTCTTTAATTGCTACTTAATTAAGCTCCTTATAATAATATTTAATAGCATTTAAGCGAGATTAAAAATTACGTTTTTTATGTTTTAAGTCCGTTAAAACAAACTACACAACCATAGATAATGCCATATTGGAAGTAGGTTAAAATTAGGGTTTTCATGTGGCATAAATTTGTAAGACTTGTCTTTCAATTTTAATTCAATACGATGTACTGTTTTCTTATTTTTCATCGCTTTATCCACGCAGGAATGACGTATTTTATACCGCGTGCGAATTCCTATGTTTTTTTTATCACAGTGTTAATTTCACATTTGAAATTTATTTCATTTGTCTATACCCACATGAAATTAAATGAAGGTATTTCTTTTACCGTGATTATTTTGAATTTATCATTGAATTGACTTTTATTGAAGAAGTATTTGTCAGAATACTTGTTATGATATTATTTTCATTGACGTTAAACCTAGTAATATAATAAATCATATTGTAAAATATCCTTAATTACCTTTGAATTTAGTGTTGGTGACCTAACTTAATTATTATATTTTGCAATTGCATATCAGTATCATTTATTTGTAAGAGACACCGCTTTTTTTTTTTTTTAAAAAAAGGTGCCGAAACTCACTTGTCAAGTTTTTTTCTAATCAATGTTCATTCCTAAAACTGGTTGTTACTCAGTTGTTTAACCTCTCTTTTCTTTCGCTTTCACTTCAAAAGTTTTCGAAATAAAACTAAAAATATTTTTTTACTACTTTTAATCTAAACCATAAAAAAGCTAAGAAAAAGGTACCGGAAGGCTGTTCCACTACTTTATATTGAAAAAAAGCACTACCAGTGGTATTGAAGGTTTTAATTATTGTCAGTTTGGTGTCGCTTATTCATAGTTTGTATCTTTAACTGTTGGTAAATTATTTCCATATTTCCATTACCAATATTGATTGTTACACCCTATTTTTTTTACTTGTTTCAGTTTAAATAGCACAGTTTTAATGTGTATTCTTTTATTTTTATTTTTTAAACCATGTCCGCTCCCAATGTGGAGCATATGGACTCCTAATGGAGTTTATCTCAACAGAAGTGTTTCTACGAGAACTGCTTGTTACTCAGTTGCTCAACCTCTCTTTTTCCAAAGAGAGTAGGGATATAAGGATAGGGCTAGGACAGGACTAGTGGTAAGCTAATCGCTCACGATACGCACGTTCATAGGATAGGATGGGTGTTACAAATTTCAAAACGCTCGTCTATAAAAAATGTGTTTTATTTATTGAATATAACAAATATTGCTTTTTTATATTTAATTTATCAGCGTCAGTTAAATTTATTTCATAAAACTATATTATAGTAGTTATTAAAACTAATATTCCTACCGGATACACCTATAAAATTCACTAGGCTCTCTTTGCTTGCAATTCTAAAATAAACACAAATAGTTTAAAATGTTGTAAATTGTTTTAAATTTCAAATCTTCTACAATGTCCTTTATTTTAAAAAAATTGTGCAACCCTACGTGCAGTAGTGACAATGTATTAAAAATTAAGAACAAATTTCAGTATCAGGAGTGTATTATGAAAGTCAAGAGATACGTGAGAAACATAATCCCTATAAAAATAAACAATTTACACACTTATCCTTGCTAAGAGCGCCCTGGGCAAAAAGTAAAAAAAGATCAACGCAGCACAAAGAAAGCATTGCAGTATGTATTTTTAAATCTCTACCTGTATCTACTGCGGCTTCTGTATTCCGCCAGGTGTTGCCAGAATACACATTTTATTATATTGTGTTTATTTTATTAATATCATAATTATAACGTTTAACATTATCTTAAGAAATACTGTATTTCACACTTTATTATTTTATTGTTATTTTTAAATGTGTTAATTATTTCAGAAATATTTATAATTTATATTTAAAAATGAAATACTTGCTGTATTTTTATTTTAAAATCAATGTGGTTATACTTCACTTGATGATATTTTCTTCCACCATCTCTGCAAATGGGAGTTAAAGAATTAAAAGAATCCTTCAAATCGGATAGTAATTTCGCATACAAGAATATGGATATTTCAGTGAATATTAAGGCATCCAATTCCCGGGATTTCGGGATTCACTTTTTTCCGATCTCGGGATCCCGAAATTGAATATTCACATTAGTTCACCACTAATTTAGGATTTCAAAAAAAATATTCATCGATTTTGAAATCCTGGGATTTTAATAGGGTAAAAATATCTAAGTATTTCAGTTCTACAGTTTTTTATATATGGCATACGTTGATAGCTATTTTGGCTTTCGCCATCGTCAGAACTATGGTTTAAACGTAAATTTGCTCAGCTATATATACTGGCTAAGAAGGGATACACAATGCATCATATTATTCAGTCTAACATACTAATTCAAATTCTAATTACAATATTACACTTATTGAATGTGATTTTAGTGTTTCAAAGAATGATAAGCAGTCCGGGGTTTTTAAAAACCTTAATTAGAATAATTTAAACTGATATTTATAATTAATTATGCTACATTAAATTATTAACTATGGCTTTAGTGTTTCGAAAAACAATAAGCAATGTGGGATTTTCCAAGGTAAATTAGGAAAAATTATATTGATATTTATTATTAATTACATTAGGGGTTTTAACAACGGCGATGGATTAATAATGGTGGCGACGATGGCGAAAGCCGAAATAGCTATCAACGTATAACATATAAAAAACGGTAGAACTGAAATACTTAGATATTTTTACCCTATTAAAATGGAGTTCTACCAATTAAATGCCAAATCAATAAATATACTGGGATTTTCTAAAATGAAAAAAAATGACCCCTTTTAGGTCTTTCGCAGATTTAAAAAATCGCTTCTTTGCATTGTCCGGATGATTATTTTAAGTGTCTAGTTCATGGGAGGGCAGCACGTCAAAAAAATATTTCATAAATCAATAGAAAATTATTCCAATTTCTAATATATTTTTCAAAATATTTAGCAATCAATTAGAAGAAACCAAAATACTTTATTTCTGTATTCGATTGGACAAAATGCATTTTTGGTCTGGCTGCTTTTATTCAACACAACAGCGGATGAATGCTTCCTCGTTTAACGTTTCAGACTCAAGTATAATATGTCTTTCCGTTAAGAATTTGCAGATAACAGCATTCATTATTCCCATATGACCATTTCTCAAATGTAAGATCTAATACCCTTTCTCCATCTCGCCACAATGAATTATAATCAGAATAATTATTCAATTATTTTGAAATAATTTAGTTTTAAAATCAATTCACATTTTTTAATAAATAAAATTTCTATGATGTTACCGTGGCAACACCTTGTTCCACAAAAAGCTCACCTTCGCGCTTTTTTTGCTCCGTGCGCATCGCGCGCCGCGCATCCACCGGAAGTCTGCGACATACGACACCTCGGCCGCTGTTTGTTGTGCGCCGTCTCGCTTTTTCCGCTTCTCTGACACTACAAATTACCTTGCGTCCCTTTCTTAGTTTACAGTATCAGAACATCTGAGTACCGAGTCCACTATAAAACATATTTATAATGTATATTTATCAGGTATCAAACAATTACGATCCTTGGATTATCTGCAAATAATGTCGTATCTTAATTATTATAATTCCCGCTTAGAATTATTTTTCTTTGTTTATTTGCATTTACTGTTCATTCTTGAGAAAACAATTAATGAATAAGGTAGTAAGACTTTTGCTCAATATACTGTATGTAAAATGAACTTTGCGATACCTGTTGGACCTTAATAATAGTATTGTTAGGTTTTTTTAGAGTTTAAAAAATTGGTATAGTAAGATGATAAATAATAATATAATAGAAATAAATTTAAGCCGAGTACGTGGTCGTGTGGTTAACGCCATAGGTTTTGGTTGTGTAGCTCACGGGTTTGATTCACGAATACGGACAGATTTTTAAATCGATGTTTATATTTCTGCTCGAAGGTATAGATTTTTAAAGAGCGATAAGATAACCAATAGGGCTCTATTCTTTTATCTCTAATCTCTTCGAAAAATAGAGGTATAGAAGAAGACTGAGTAACAGGCAGTTATATTAGAAAAAAAACTGCTAGATTATATCTGTTAAGAGTATCTGTGTTTCACATAGGAGCAGACCTGGATAAAAAGACAAAAAATAAACATGCTTACACATAATTTTGACGATGTCGTAAATATTCAATAATTTTCGTAAAACTAAATCATTTTTATTTTTACATCAATATAAAATATTCAACCAAGTAAATTTAAATCCAACCAATAATCGGATATTATCCATTTTTGACTGTATAAAAGCCATGATTTTTTAGATATATAGCTGCTTCGAGAATAGTCAATCAGTAATATACTGCCGCCTGTGTGGTCGAGTGGTCAACGTCGTTGGCTTCGGTTACGAAGGTCACGGGTTCAAATCCAGATGCGGACAGTTTTATAAATTGATTTTTCAATCGATTTATGAATTTCTATTAGTAGACATGGATGTATGTGATGTCTTCAATTCCTCACTCCCACCCATCCTATCCTATGAACGGGCGTATCGAGAGCGATTAGCTTACCACTAGTCCTGTCATAGCCCTATCTTTCTATCCCTACTCTCTTTGGAAAAAGAGAGGTTGAGCAACTGAGTAACAAGCAGTTCTCGTAGAAACACTTGTTGAGATAAACTCCATTAGGAGTCCATATGCTCCACATTGGGAGCGGACATGGTTTAAAAAATATATATATACTACACAGTTCTTTCATGGACTATTTACTGTTCTGGTATTATTGGTTTTGAGAGAATTTTGATTTATTCAAAAATCGATATACCCAACATTTTTATATATGCTAGGATAGCAGCTTAGTAAGTGTGAGTTTCTTGAAAGACAAAACACGTTTAGACAAGAATTTAACTTATGTACCAAAAAAACAGATTCAATGCATCAAAGACACTTTATTTTCGCAGCTTACTAATTAGTTTTCTTACAATCACTTCTGTGCTAAGTCGTGCTGCATCTAGCCAGTAAAAATGTTGTTTTTAAAATCGCTACCGTAATGAAATGAATTAAAATTAAATATCATATACCTACATATGTACAAGTCATCTACGGAATAGATACTCTTTAAGTCTAAAAGATTTTAAAATAGCGTTAAAAAAGTAAAAACTCGAATACTACTTAACGAAAATGGTGATTCGTTTGTATATTTATTATTGTCGACTTGAATGATTGCGGAAAGTTCAAATATCTACATATTTTAATATATTTTAACCGTTACATCAAACTAATGGCCGTAAAGCTATCTATGTCAGTGAACAGCATCCATTATCCGATCACCAACAGTCGTATGCCATGTTCATCACTGTTTACGAGAAATAGGGAATCCATTTTGCCCTCCCGGATGTCTTTAGTGTCAATTAACTGACGTACGCTTGTATGTTTTTCATTTATGTGATATAGACGCTTTATTCCTAGAATACATAGGATGACCGTGCGCCCGTGATAATGTCATAATTAAAACACAGGGCGCGTATCTATATTTTTTTTTTGTTAATTACTACGACTTACTATCTTTTGTTCTTCTTTGACAATCGTTTTTTGAATTTGGAATTTTGAATATATCATAAGGGTTACCATTTGCCTGAATATTTTTTGGTACAAGATTATTTCAGAGTAATGAAATGGCTGTAAAACATTTTCGAAGTAACTTTCTGAAAAATCATTTTTTATATAAAATTAAATTTACTGTCTTTTACTTCATTGATGGTGTAACAATTTGTAACACAATCAGTGGAAGTTATCAGATTCAATTTTATATTTGCTGCTTAGCTTTCAATATAATTTCACTATATAAACACTGGTTGAAGATGCTTGCTGCATCTTCAACCATCAATATAGTTTAAAATCGTTACGAGCTTCTGAAAATCTACCAATTCACATATTTTTAAATTTACTATCACAAAAAACATTACCAGTAATAATTTAAGATTTCGACTGAAGGTGCTTGGTGGAATTTTAATATTAAATTTGAATCGTTCAAATTATGTACACTCCCACAGATTTTGTCACTAACGACCCGGGTTTCGCCTTTCGGCATCTTCAGGCGTTCAAGCGCACGGAATATGCCTACGAAACCCGAGTCGTTAGTGACAAAATCTGTGGGAGTGTACATAATTTGAACGATTCAAATTTATTACTAGTAATTCTTTTTTAAAATAAACTTCCACAAAGTAATCGCCGAATCCATCGAATATTTTAGTTCGAAGGCCGAAAATAAGCTATCAAACATAGGGAAAAGGTACAAAGTTAATCTTAGTAGCGTTCGTTGCCCAGTTGTGAAATTTATTTAGAGATGCGTGTTTTGATTTAAATAATGCAAAAGTTTTAATATAAAAACATTGTTGTGTTTTATGAAATACTAGATATTTCTATTAGAAATCTAATGAATTCGTGCATTTTCCCGGACGCCAGAGGTTGAATTTAACATTTTTGATTGAATTATGTTGTCATGCCCTTTCGATAATGAGGAAGACATATCATATTTTTCCAAACTGACTTGTGGTGAAATCAAATGATGTATTACATAATAAGTTTATATTACGCCGAAGGACTCTTTATATGACAAAATCAACTTCCTGATGACGATGACATAAACGGCGAATATCATTATACCATGGGAGTAGTGGGCAACCGGGCCGTTTGTAAATAATTCGTTCATTGATGGAATAGACACACTCATTCACGGAGCGACACTACTTATAGATGTTGGCGCCGTTTCGAGCGGATGTGACGTCACAAGCGAGCTGCGGCTGATCGCCACGCAGGAAGTGACGTCTCTTGCATCTGCATTATGGATACAGTACACGCTCGCGGTTTTACGCGACGTCGCTCGTGTGACGGCGGCCGTATGTTGTGCAGCTTTTTTGGCAATTGAATTATGGTGTTCTATGTTACTGTAATGATCTGTTGTATGTATTACTTAAAATATTATGCAAGACACAGATTCTTTTATTTTTTGAGCAGCCGTTGGAAAAAAAATGTAAAAGCTCCACAGTCGACTGGTAAACACGCTTAGCCTCTTGTATCGTCACGGGTTCAAATTTCATACTGAATATCTCTTACTCCTATCCTATCCAATTCTCTCAACAAGGTGCTGCGAGAGATAGTGGTAGTTATTCATGAACTCATCATTAATCTTATAGAAAATTCAAAATAAAAATCGTTACTGGTTTTTCTATTTTAAATACATAATATCAGGCGTGGACTAAGCTCGCGCGAGCTCCTTGCTACATTTGACTTAAAAAGGCAAGCCCTTTTGTTAAATTAGGAAAAAAACAATATTTAAAATAAAATCAGTACCTAACTGCAATTTCTGACATTTCTATGTATATTATTATCTACAACGGCTGACGTATTACGCGCTAAACATGGAATTGATCGGAAAAGTTACTGTTACTTCCCATTAATGCGTTAATCTTGAATTTTTTCACTCTTGAGATCTAATGTATGTAATTATATTTTTCAACATTTGATATTAACTATTTTACGGCATATTGTTTCATAATTACAATTATATATTTTGTTGGATAACATTCGTTAATTATCATTAAGTTATTTACTTAAGTAATGTAGAATTTCACTTTGTTAAAAATTTCCCAAATTTTAATTGTGTTTATAATTGTCATCATTCACCACTTATAATGTATTAGTCTTTGATGATTTTTTAATTGTATGTTATAGGTGTTAAGCATTTTATTTTTGTGTAATTGTTGCTTAATAAGCACTGTTTATATATTTTTATTATCAGTTGACAATGCTGGCAATGAGCGAAACCGGTCCTGACCTATTAAATAAAGTGGAATAAAGTACAAAGGAATATTGTGCTTTTATTAATATAATTCTTTTCCACCAAGTATTAAAAGTAAACAATCTAAAAGTGCCCTATAATTGCGGAACGTTGTTTTTATTAAGCCTAAAAGTGGATAACATTCGATTGATCTAATAATTATTGTGTATTATAATATAAGAGTGATCAATAAATCCGACTCTTCCCCGTAGCACGCAAATAGCTATGAGATTAAGCGAGTCCCATGTTGACGTATTAGCAACCCACCGGTAAATAATATAATATACATTTTATAGGTGTACCCAGGTTTAACTGTCGAGACTAAATTTTCAAACCTACTTGGCTAGCTTGAAAAAAAACCAGTTATATTCTACAGTTTTCCGAATGTAAATAAACTATACAAATAAATTTCTACCGATCACAATCCTCATTCCAACCAATAATATACAAGTTTTATGAATATAATGAAACTCCTCCCTTCCATACATCACACTGAAAAGTATTATTTGTCAATTCAACCGGTTAATTTTACATTATATTAATATTCCGTTAATAAATGAGCTTTATGTAAAAGGGTGACAAGGCTATATCAAATTACGATCAACCCTTTCAATTTGATCTTGTCTCCGTTAGAAGGGCGGAATCTAAAATAATTTCCCCTAAATTTGACATGTTACTAACTTAACTGTCTGCTTTTTATGACTTAAAATTATACAGCAAATTTTGATATTCATTTTTTTTTAAGGCGTGGTTTAAATATCTTGTTTATTCAGACCATTTCGTTATTATCCGAACCGTTACATTTTGTCGGGTCTCTTTGATTTTATACTTATGAATTTTTTTCGTCAAATCGATGACAAATATCACAAACATTATATGTCAATTTTTACCATTTTTTATTGCAAGGTATTAAATATTAATAAATCAATAATTATCTAAAGGATCTGTTTAATTTTACTTAAACTGAAAAAGTCGTGCAAACAAGCTTAATCATTGTTTTATTAAAATTTCTTCTGTTGTTTCAAATCACACAATCAAGTAAATCAGTTTCTTTCTTGTCAAGTATTTTTCAAGCGTTTTAAAACTTGGCGTTCTTCACGTTTGATACGATATTTACAGATTCTTTTTCCTGTTTTAGTAATTCATCAAAAAATAAAATAAATAATAAAAACAAATTTAAAAAAGGATAAATAATTTTTCAAATGTATTTGAACATTCCAAAGTCTCTGGAAAAATTGTCCCACCAGTAATTTATACTTAGGCCACGTCTTATTGGTGTGAAAAGTTTTGGTTTTCTTTTCATATCGACTCTGGAAAGGAAAAGGGACGTAACCCTCAATTTTCCAAAACAGCTTTTTTTCGATAATCACAATGTATACAACTTGACACACATTCTATCAAAAGGATGAAAGCTGAAAATGCCGAATAAGTATCTAAATTTAGCTTTCAAGTTTGAAAAAGATGACCTTGTAAAAAATGAAAACCAAGAAAAAACACTGAAATAAAGGTTTTTCCGAGACAATTTCTTTACTTAATATTAGGTTGTGTCAATTAAACACCAGTTTAGAAGTATCCGTGCACTTCAAGGTTGTGTATAATTCATAATTTGCATATGTCACAAAATCATCAAAACACGTTTTTAGCGCCTCCTGTAAAATTTGATATGTGTGGGTTACGTCCTTTTTCCTTTCCACAGTCGATATAGTTATTATACACCCTTGATAAACATGACAACTTAGTGTTATAATTACTACTCGCAATATATTATGCGTGTGCATCTATTTATCTCAGTTAACGGTTTCTCTTTGTCAGGTGCCATGATTCGCTACCTAAACGCAGCACTGGTAAAACGTAATCGTTGAATAAATTGCATTTGTTTTAGGGGAAACAGTCATAATATACAGTGACAAGAAGTTTCTACTTCTTTACATGCGTGGTTTTTAAACAATGTAAATTTTGGCTTAATTGGGATATCCACATAGTGTAGTATATGCATCAAAACGCTCTTTCCAGTGGGCATTGTACAAAAACACCACAAGTATACTATTAAATTGACTATAACAAACAGTAGAAGAAAATTAGTGATTTTCTAACACAAACTTCACGAAGAAATTGCTTAAGAAACAGTCATAAGGTAAACTGTCGTTTTTTACATAGTGCAGTTTACCACCCATGTACAGAGTTAAATTTTTCGTTTTGGATGTAAAAACAGATTTCCATTGTTATTATAAAATATCGGCAACAATTCAAGAAAGGCTTACACCCACTAATCCGATACAACGTCAACGATAATTGATTCAAAGATTATTTTATCTTAATTGAAATAAAGCTAGATCAAAGGCACCCCCACAAATTCGCCCACAATACCACCTTCGAAAGAATGTGAACGTTTAGTCGAAATTAATCGGCATTTTATCGCCGGAACGACTGCATCTTCCTCAATCATCAAAGGAACCAACTTGTTTATTTTATCAAACTTGATAAGCCTAATCTGATGGCTGTTAGTAAGTCGAGATTAGCCAGCGATCTGAAACATGCCTTCGTAATGACCACACTACCTGTTTTTTAATCGCAACTCAGCTGTTTTCCCATGGTCTAAGAATACTCGCCCCGCCCGTCAAAATGACACAGTGCTTGTCAAGAAACTAAATATTACACTGCCTCCACCGTTGCAATTGCAGAGTCGATGAAATATATCACTTTTAGGGAGTTCACTGGGAATACTTGGTGGAAATGTATTTTATTAAGAACAACACAATATTCCTTTGTACTTATTTTCACTTTTATTTACCAAGATCAGGACCGGTTTTGCTTATGGCGAGCGTTATCAACTGATACAAATATAATTTAATAGTGTTATGTAAGTGTCATGTTGTATATATGGAGATAGTCTATGTAATCGTCAAGTAATGTTTTTACCGTTGGGTTAGGATAATGTTTGGCTACTATGCAGCATTTAGCAATCACGAGCATTAGTACTATATTTTTTTTTATATAACACATTTCCACGAAAGAACTAGCAATGTACACCTCGTAAGAAGTAACACTAGATTGCTTATCAAAATACAATGTATTTTTTGAATGAATCTTATCACAAAGGAACACTACCTATCGAAGTAAAAACTTTCTTGATCATACTTCAAAACTGTAGAATGAATGCTGTGTAGATTTTTTTATATTATTGCAAATAAGTATATCTAAAAGAAATGTTATTGACGATAAATTTGTGTCAAAATAGCAAAATTTACAATTTAAAAATTTACCCTTTTTTAATGACATAAGCTTTACTGTTTTGTCAAGAAAAATAACATTTTAACTTTACGTCAAATTTTTATTTTTCTCATAAAATTGTTCTATTGCTGGCGGTATGATTATTATAAATATTGACGTGAAATAAATTTTCAACGTGCCCGATTGGCTATCGCTGACCCGACGGGGCACACCTTTCACACAGCCTTAAGGAATGAATATTTTCAAAGAAAATGTTTGACATAATTTTTTGAGTTAATTTTTTAATTTATAATTCGAGCGCAGTGCTCATTAACTGACCAGTGAGACAGATAATGTTCTTTTTAATAGTGGACCATAATTAAATTGTGTCCCATAATACCTACGGTGTACGCATTCCCTAGCGTCATTAAAATAAAAATATTGGTTTGAACACGATACGGAAATAGAATAAATTCTCAATTATGTGTTGACATAATCGGTAATTTTACTAATAAATTAATGATATATTTGTAAAGAATAATTTATTCAAAAAATCCACATCCTATATAAATTATTTTGTGACCGTGTCCGTCTTCATTGTGGAGCATATGGACTCTTGCTGATGGAGCTTATTTTAGCAGAACGAAAACTACCAACCTTTTTTCTGCGGAAAGTGAAGATATACAAAAAGGCTAAGATAGAATTAGTAGTGAACTACTTAGTTGAATCCAAGATTTTTTATCGTTGCTGACACCCACGTAGACATTTTAATAGCAGTATTACTAAAACAGGGTTCCCAGTATTGATGATATTTTCAATGCCAAAATATCAATTTTAAAAAAGCAAAAATATCAGTATTTCAGTATTGAAAATTAATAAAACCCGTCATATATTTTTTTAAAGTTATCATTATTAAAATATTATTAAAAATATTTTAAACCTATTCTACTAAGAGTTGAATCAATAGTTACAGTTTACATTTTACGTATGATTATTTAAAAAGCCGTAAAATATTTATGAAATTCACCTGTTTATGATTGTGATGTATTGATTTATGATAAAGGAAATATCTGTCGCCTGCGTGGTCGAGTGTTCAACGTCGTCAAGGGCACGGGTTCGAATCCCTGTACGGGCAGTTTTATAAATTGATTTTTCCCCTCAACCATACTATCCTATGAACGAGGCGTAGCGAGAGCGATTTGCTAATCACTAGTCCTGTCCTAGTTCAATACTTCTATTTCTACTCTCTTTGGAAAAGATAGGTTGAGCAACTGAGTTACAAGCAGTTCTCTTAGAAACACTTCTGTTGAGATAAAGTCCATTAGAAGTCCACATGCTCCACATTTGAAGGGGACATGGTAAAAAAATAAATAAATCAGAAAGTCAATTTTGATTTACTCATCGGGTATTTTGTTTTTAATTACATTTTTTTGTAATATCGGTATTTAATATGATATAGATTTCCAGCTTAGATTTTTCGAAATGTGTTGGTTGAACTAACCTACCTAAAACATTGTTTTTACTAACAAAACACTATTTAACCGCTTCAGTACCGTAAGGCCACTGGTGGACGCTACATACGAACGGCGTGAATACCGTAAGACCACTGCAGACCACGAATGTAACTTGAAAATATTAAACTATATGTATCATTTTATAAGTAAACTTTTAATATTCATAAATTTAGTCCTATTTTTTTAAAAACTATTCTAAAATTATTAAAAACTAAGTAGGTATGTGAGTGAATGTTTTTTTAGCTTAAAACATTGCGGTCTGAAAAGGTTAATAAAACAAAATGTAACAAACATAGTAATCCTTATTATTAAGTGTAGCAACATTGTATTTTCAATATTATTTAAAACTTATGTAATAGGTCTCTCATTAAGTTATTTACGTATTAAAATTAAAACACAGTAACACTACAGGCTCCTCAGCAATATTTTATCACACCGAGCGCGCGGAAGGCATTCGAAGTAAGAAGTGGGGGAGGGTACAAGGGAAATGTAGGCTTCTCTCCGTGCGCTTGCATCTGCCTCTTTTTCCCACGACGCGATGTGCTTACTTACGCGGAGCTTATAAACGCCTGCTTATTGCGAAAGCTCTGTCCAACGGCGCCTGGCGTCGGTAACAATATTTACATCCCACCTTTACCATACGTGATAAATTGGAAAACGACTCGGTGTTTTCGAATAGAACATAATATGTTTTGAAAAGATACTTAAACATTGCGTGTCTAATTTATGTGTTCATCTGTAGATCGTTTGTATACGATAATACTATATTTGTAGCGATTGAACCAATAGGTTCATGGAAATCGGAAGATTTATACAGTACGTATTCAAATTGATAGCTTACTGGTACAATCGTTAGCAGGCTCGTTCTACACTTAAGATTAACATTATAATTTGATATTTATAAATATAGTCCATTTAAAAAAAAATCAAATACATATTTGTACTAATTCCAGCTTTTATTTAAAAAGATCAGGACCGGTTTCGTTCATGACGTAAATTATCAACTGAATGAATGTGTATGTGTATTTCAATGCATTTCCACCAATTATTGACAGTCGACACCCTAAAAGTAATACACTACGTCGTTGGCTTCCGTGACAAATCACGGGTTCGAGTCCCACTACGAACACCATTCTTTCAATCGGCTTATCAATTACTGTTTGAAATTATAGGTGTTTGTGTTGTCTAAAAATTCACTCATAATCTTTGAATACTAAAATAAATAATTAGTTTACCACTAGTCTTGGTCTTGCTCTATCCTTGTCTTTATACCCTCTTCAAAAAGTGAGGCTGAAAATCTGAGTAACAAACGATTCTTGTAGAAAAAACTTCTGTTGATATACACATCCATTACTAATCCATATGATCGACATTGGCAGCGAAAATGTATTAAAAAACATGATTTTTCCGATAATATTCATGAACATGAAATATTACATTTTTAAGAAAAGCGAGCTCATTTTGCCCACGTATTCGATTTTTCCCTATTGACTTTTAGTTAATTTAGCTTAAATTTTACCGTTAGTTATATTTATCTTTTTGTTATTTCGATCTTTAGGTCATTTGAATCATTGGCATTAGCCATTATTTCTCCATTAGCGAATCCAATGTCCGGCTTTGTCCAAGGCTCATTGTCGTGGGACTCAATCAAACTTTTACGTTAATAATTTTTCCAATTAAAAAACCAGCAAAAAATTCATTATCCAACAAATGTATCTTCCAATTGACAGCACGATTGAAGTTTTTTGTTTTGTTTTTACTGACAACTTTTGTTGAATGAATTACACACATGGATTATATTTGTGTGTGTGTACATACACACTTTCAAGTGCGGTGATATAATTAAGGTATCGTAAACCGTCGGCGTGAAACTATAGAAACTAAAAATACTACAATATCATCCGAAAATACCGTTCATATGTAAAAATTTACAAGTAAACATATTTTATTTATTTCGTAAGTATGTACATAGATCCTTATATAAATTGTAAAGCGCATGGCAGTTGCTTATTTCTTCTTACTGAATGATATGTCCTAATCATACCGAGAAGTTGTACAAATGTTTTTGATTGACTATCAACTAAAAATCACCTTGCACTAGAAATTCATCGTTCGCAAATGACTTACCTAACCGTTGTATAAATAACAATAATCACTCCTTGCTGGCGCAAAATGGCAGACAGATCGAGAAAACAAACGGATCGCGGAGAATCCAATTAAAATTAAACTCCTTGTCATTTCTTTTTCTTTTACTAATTATTAAACAGAATGAAAAATAACATACAATTAGCAGAGAATAAATTTGAATCGTTCAAATTATGTACACTCCCACAGATTTCGTCACTAACGACCCGGGTTTACTAAGCGTCAGTTCAAGTTCATCCGTGCACTTGAACGCCTGAAGATGCCGAAAGGCGAAACCGGGTCGTTAGTGACAAAATCTGTGGGAGTGTACATAATTTGAACGATTCAAATTTAATATTGAAATTCCACCAAGCACCTTCAGTCGAAATCTTAAATTATAGCAGAGAATAAATTTAAAATGAAATCACGGTGGAATCATACGACCAATCGGAGAAGGTAATTAATTCAACGTTTGCTATTTACGTAAAAGTAAGTTTTCCATATTATTGGTGCGTTGTACAGTGTTTAACGTTGTTGACTTCCGTGATAGATCTATGTGTATAGCCTAATTATTCTATCTCTACTCTTTTTGACAAAGAAAAGTGTAGCAGCTGATTAACAACCAGTCATCGTAGAAAAAAACTACTACGCCATATGGTTCACATTTAGGAGCGGACATGAATTTTTTTTCAAGTTTTACGCGTCGATCTTGACCTTTTTAAATAATTATAATTTCGTATAACTCTATTTTTTTCCATTAAGTAATTCACATTTGGCAAAAGATTGTTTGCCACGTCTGCATCCGAAGAAAAATTGTGAAAAAAACTACCTCATGCGGCTGAGGCAAGTACGACATATCACTGTAGTAAGAAGAACTTCAAGAGGAACAATCCCGTTGCTTTGGCGGTCAATCTCGCATATCTAGCATTTATCCCTGATTGACGGTTTCGGTTATTGCACGCAGCTATTTGAGTAATGTACGGCGGTTTTTTTTTTCGTTTAATTATTTTATTTCTCCAGTTGTGTCAGTTTGAAATATGGCATCCGTTTTTATTTGACTGCTCGCCGGCTACTGGAATATTGAAGTCCAACTAATCAGGAAATATGGAAACATACGAATGCTTTTTAGTACCTTGTATCGATAGTTTGTTAATCTGTTGAGAATTTATCAATTTAATATGGCTGTGTCCAATTTGTCCAAGTCACGATTTTATTGAATACTCTTGTTCGTAGCGATGTTATGCTAATGAAACTCCGTGGATATTTTCGATCGATTCGGCAATTACTTCGTGGAAAATTAATTTCAATATTCAATCAAAATTAGACCTTCATTTATTTTTTGTTTTTTACTTGGCGTAACACACCTTGAGATAACATCGTCAAAGTTAATATCGCCACCTTTCTGGCAGCAATTAAATATTTTAAAAAACTGTCCAGAATGAGTTAAGTAAGTATAAAAAGAGATTCTAAGATATAAATTCTTTGTCTGGAATATCTCAGTTGCAGTATGCCAAAAAAGTATTTATATGCTTATCTGATAAAAAGCAGGCAATTCTGAAGTTTTGGATGACAAGAGCAAAAAAAAACAAAACATTGTTTTTGGGAAAAGCGCTTAAACAATTTTTGTCTTAGTAATTTTGTATTTAAGACATATTAGACAGCAAAAAATACAGTTAAGACGTCACATATTAATATATAGTAGATGATAAAATATAATATAATAAATATATTTTCCTAGTTTCGCCCTTGTCATCATAAACATATCTCCACTGTTTATTGAATCTATCAGTATTTGAATAGCGTTTTTAAAATTTACTAAATCCTTTTCGTTCATGATACGGTGGGTATGTATTTGGTAAGTAAGCTATTCGGGAAGTATATATAAAGATCTGCCTATAATTATAATAGTAAAAAAAACAGTAAAGCTAAAAAAAATATTTGTAGGAATTTTCTACTAATATTTACAGCAAACGCTTTCATGAAAGAAAGATATAATTTTTTGTAAGCTTTCCGAGTTCTGAACAATATTGTATGCAGGAAATTATGCACATATATATGTGTTGACTTATTGTATTGCGAAGAAAAACCTCTTATAATATTTGTTTATTTTTGTTACAGGTAAGTCATTTGGTGTTCTATCATCCCCAACAATAAATCTTCAAAGGGAATTGAATTTCAGGTTTGTCGTCTTAGTTCTAAACTGTGGTTGTGTGATCAATTTTGCTTTTTAAATGTGCTCCTTTTACTGTATACATAGTTGCTTTCCGATCACAACTTGCATGGTATGCAAAGTGCGGATTCTACCTGCAACTCCACTTAATACAATCTGGTGTATTGATATAATAATATAAAATTATCATCGTCGAAGCGATGCTCTCGCTTGAGACCTTTTCTTTTTTTTTATCCATTAACAAGACATCAAGTATGATTTTATTTCACTTACACCTGTGTAGTGGCGTTTTAAATTGACTTCATAAGTCCAGACACTGCAAAATTAAATACGTAACCACGCCTTTATTAAGTATTTAATAAAATCCTCTTTTTTCATCCATCTATCAATCTGATATGATGAGCTTTTTCTCAATACATTGTTGGTCAAATTAATACAAGTAAATCAATCTAATATTAGAGTGAAACGTGTTGAAAGCCCTTTCTTGGTTGACCAATCAGTGAATCTCTATTGCATCACAATTTTGTTGATAGATTATTTTAAATAAGTTGTTGGTACCGTTATAAACAAGGTGAGAATTTTAATTAAAGTGTTTTAAGGCGTAATGAATAAACTAAAGAGTTTTCTTATTTCAATACAGAGTGGCTTCACGATTTATTTATTTATTTTTATTTATGCGCCGACAAATTCAGGTAGCTTAATATAGTATCATTAATATGCAATGCGCGTATTAATAATCTCTTGCTTGAAGCAGAGTCGAAGTTAAAAAAAGATAAAAAAGTAATCAAAAAAAAAATACATAAAGTTACAATTATTTATATTAACTATTAGGTATTCATACAAAAAAAAAATAGGAATACATTCCATTGATACTTAAGGTGTCTAATATAGTGTTTTGTTTTGAGATAGATCTATAATTTCAGAGGGATTATTAAGAGTGATTGTAGAGTTTTATTTTTTTAATAATTATCCATTTGACAGTTATTTCAACATTTACATAAGTTATGAATGTCCAAGAAAAGCTTAAAAAAATATGTGTTAATATTACTGTACTCAATTTTGTCAACGATTAAAATCAATAGTTAATTAACGAAGTAAAGTAACTTAATTTTTATTTAAAACCACTGGGTCCCTGTTTTTTTTCTGATAATTTTTATTGGAATATAATAAATACTAAAGCATTTTTAATCGGTATGTTTTGAAAATATTATTAACCTATTTTTTATCGATAACACTAACGTTTGTAAAGAAGTCTGATAATAATTTGTTTTAGTTATAGGTGTCGCTTTAGACTTTAGAAACTTTTCATCACTACTTGGACATCCGATCCCGGACCGTTATTATGATAACGGGATTTCGGGATTGACATTTTTTTTCTAATCCCGAGATCGAACATTCAACATAAAATCGTGTATAAATTGGGATTTGGGATTAAGAAATTTTTCAAACAATTTCATGTCGATTTCAAAAACCCAGAAATTTACGGATTTCTCAAAACGAAACGACTTAAGACTTTTTTTAGCTCATCCGATAATTGTGAATCGAAAATCCCAGGCATTTTTACCTATTTTCTCAATCCCAAAATCCCGGGATCAGTACCGTCACAATCCCGGGATTGGAAACCCTAATCACTACCTTATTGAATATTTGAACAACTTAAAATTGCGTACTAAACAATGAATAAAACTTTTTTTTTTTAACCTGGGTCGTTAGTGACAAAATCTGTACGAATGTACATAATTTGAACGATTCAAATTCAATGAATAAAATGATTTTATTAGTCATCTTGACTTATGAATATATTCACACCATGCACGGATTTGATTTCCTTTGCAATTTGTACATACATGTTTTCTTTATTCTTTACGCACAACTTATGAATTTACAATAATTCCTTCATTTTCTGCTTGACTTTGTAAAATAATTTATACTTACATATAACGTGGACATTCTTATCTCTCTTGTCCAATCCACGCCTGTTTGTTTGATGTTAAATATACACATTGACTTAAGAGGATGTGCTTTTTTCTCTCGTATTCTTTCGTATGTTTGATAAACAATGTAATCTTTATATTTCTAAAATGAAACTTATTTTTTTATCGTGTAATACGATATAAATATCTAACTATCTAATCGCATTTATGTTAATTTGCTAAGTATGAGATGAGATACACCTGAAGATCTTTTGATATCGTCGGCATTCTGGCAACAGGCGTTAACTCACACACCGGCTATTTTGAGTTATGAATGCATATTTGTATACAGAATTCGAATCGTTCAAACTTTGTACGTTCGTGCAAGTTTTGGAGTACACAACAAATTGGAGTAACAAAGTTATTAAAACATTATTATACAGTAAAGATTGCGTAGAATCATTGTCATAGAGTGGTATCTATCCCCTCTCTTGTGGAGACTGCCAAGCTTATTATGTAGGGCATTAAAACGTTAATATTAGAATTAAAGAACATATAAGGTGTCTAAAAAGTAACAATTTTTCAGTTTGCCAATCACCTAATCGAAAACGAACATAATTTTAATCACAATAGTAACGTAGAAATACTCAATCGAGTTAATAAAAAAGGTTTAAAAATGAATAGTTTAGAATTTTTAGAAATAAATAAAAGTATTAACAATAAAGAGATATTTTTAAATAATATCTTGAGTAAAACAGGTGGTTTGCCACTGTTAAATTTATTTTCTAACGTTTTAAACCGTCCTAATTGATGCAACTCATTAGTCAATCATTTCTTAATGTAAATGTCATTTGTTTTACCATTATCGTTTGTTTGTTTTTCTATCATCCCCTCCTTGCCTCCCATTTTTATTTGATTTTTATTATAATATACCAGAATAGTAAAATTAAAATCATTCGTACATAAGCAAGCATTTGTGAAAGTAGTTTGTCCAAAGATGCCTCTGAATGAGGCGAAACACGTGTCACAGTTTGTAGCACAATACGTGGAATAATCTTAGTTATTTTATATTAACAGCTTAACGACCGCACATTTTTTTTTATAGAATTTCACCTGGCGGTCGGGCAACTTTGCAAAAAAATCGCAAACATTGTAAACCAATTGAGATATCTTTACCAAATTTAATTTTCTTAACATCCAGATACTTCGCCTATACGCATATATGAGTCCACCGGCCAGCAACCTTTGTTTTTAAAAGACTCAAATACGCGTCCGCGGTCGTTAAGCTGTTAAAATGAACTTCCACAAATAATCCATCGAAAGTATTATTAAAACATTTTTTTTTATTAGAAATGAACTTCTACAAAACTTCCACCGAATACATCGAATAAAAAAACATTTTAAAAGTATTTAATCGAACTGACTGACGTCTCAAAACGTAAATTTTAAAACACTTACTCAATTGAAATATCGTTATTGTGAAAAAATGTATGGTGTATAGATCTATATTCACTTTCCTTAGATGAAAAATAATAAATTATTGATATCAATGCACCCGGCTCCGAGCTATTCAGAGCCGGATGTGGATTTCATCGACCCTCTGCAATGAGATACTGCTGCATTTTACGGTGAATACTAACCCATCATTTATGCCTCATAAAACAGATTTAATTATTGCCACAGTCCCTATATCACTGCCGATATTTAAATTAATATTGCCAATCAAGAGGCTCGGCACATTTGTATTGACATACGAACTATTCATATACCAGACTTTCATAAATGAGTATTTGGATTTTTTAAATAACCTTCCTCCGCAATAAATGGATTCGCTTATGTTCGCAATAAAATTCATGTTTACAGAATGAATTAGTTAGTGAACATATCATTTGGTGTCGGAGAGTTTATCGATAAAATGATTTGTTTTCATTAACATTTTCTTTCAATTAAAAAACACAATATTCCTTTGTCCTGCTTCTATTTTTATTTAAAAAGAACAGGACTGATTTCTCTCATGACGAGAATTATCAACTGATAAGAAAATACACATTTACAGTGTTATTTATAAAAAATAAAAGGTTTAATGAACATTTGTTATTGAAAAGAATTTACAAGAATTTTATTTCAATATCCTAATGAAAAATTAAATTAAAATAATGTCACTACATATGTACATAATTTGTTGTAACTATATTTTAATCTATGTTCTTTAATGTATGTCCATAATTATATGTATTGCATAACCTTTATAGCAAATTTAAATGATCATATTAACAAAATATTTTTTTATTCCTTTTACTGTATAAGAAGTTTACTCAAAGCTTTAAAAAGCTTTTCAAAAAAGGAGACAAATTTCAAAATATAACAAGTTTTTTGTGTGTTATTTTACTTTTGTTGATAAACATCAAGAACGGTTTCGCTCGTTGTGATCGTCACCAACTGGTGAAAGATACAATTATTCAGAGAGGGTTATTTTAAATATTATGCGTGTCGACGAAGAATTGTTGGATAACGCATTAAAAGTGATAAATTTTAGTCGATGAATGAACACTAGCTGTCATAGAAGAACAATTAAAAAAAAAAAAAAAAACATCTACACTTAGTTTCTTGTCGCTTAAAAGAATAATTATAGAATTTATAATGTAATACGCTCAACTCTTTTTTACGCGGTACGGAATTAAAATAAATTAATAACCAAATTGTGGTATATAAAATCGTGTAAAAATATGATAATGGAGATTCAAAAAGTAAATTACAAATAATATTATTCTTATCATGTATTTCTTAAAATCAATTGACCGCTTTATTTAAAATTTTATATCTTTGAAATATTTCAAATATTGTTGCTTTATTTTAATTGGAATGTTTTTTGTTTTTATAATCTCTTTCATTGCCGTCAACATTATACTGATGTAAAAACGTAGATAAAAGTTCGATATTTATTACAAGCAAAGTATTTATTGGTAATCATTACATTGAAAGACTTCATTAATGGTTTGAGTACCGGATGGAGATTCCTTTTTAAAACTCTTGTTCGAGTGTTTTATGAACCAATTAATCAATATATCACATGAGTTTACCGAACTCTATCGACAATAGTTCCCTAAGCCACAAAATAGTCTTTTGGATATTCATCTTACTTTACCTATTTGTTACTTAACTTTTTTTTATTTTGGTTCATTTTATTTATACCAAATTGTTGAACATTTCTTTTGTTCAAGAATTTTTCGCACAGAATACTCCGTATACGAATTCACTCTGTACATCAATTCTTCCGTATACTGAAACTTTTATTTTAATTCACTTTGTCTTAGGACCTAAGTCAAGGGTGCCAAATATGTTTTAGATTGCGATCAAGAAAAATAATTAAAAATATGTTTACGGTAAACATCCCTATAGAGAAAATTCCTATAGCGTATGTGGATGTAGTTGTCCCCTGTATAGCGGACCCCCCTTTAAACGTAGTTTTTTTTTTACATAACGCTATATTTTCAAGGCCTAATTAGAATTTGTACAAGTATATTATGTCATAAATACATATTTTATATACTTAAGTGCATTGAAAAAATATTTTTCAGTAGCTGTTTGTCTTTTGACTTCACTATGGTTGTTATTCTATGAAATATGTATATAAATGGGGAAAAAATGATTTCGTTTATTTCACAAAATAAAATTGAAAGAATCTAACCTCAATTTTTATATGCATACCTAGACTTTTACAACGTTGTATTCCTATAGCGTAGTCCCAATATCTACACCATAGGGGGTCGATTTTATAATACAGTATCGGTGTCGAAAATTATTAAAATTTACGAAAGTGTAAATGTATGTTTGTATTAATTATTGTTAAACATGCAAAAAAGAAACTATACTGAAAGCTCGTCAAAAGATTGCAGATTACACCATTTTAAAGAATATTGAGGGATGTATGAAAATTTAATTTCACAAAATATTTTTCACATTTTACGAAAAATTGTCATTTATAATGGAAACGTGTTATTTCGAATATCTATTTGTATGTTCCTCGTGTAAATATTTCATTGATGTATTAATTTCGATAAGTTATCAATAATTAATGTACTAAATATAAAGTTATCGTTCTATTTAGTATACAAAGTGTGACTTAAATTAATTGTTGTTTAATTCAAATAACTCGTTTTGCGTACCAATTATTGTACACATATTGACACTTAAACCAACCCTTTTCCCTCGCCTTTTCGAAAATCAGTATATAATTCACTACAATTTTTGTTCCCCGAACATCCGATGATACGGTCCCCGCAAGTTTCCGTGGCATTATTTTAATGCCTGGTTCTGATTCGGCGCACTCCAGCGTATACTTATCTCGTTTTCGCCCCATGGACTGAATCCGCCCCCCTGTTTTGCAAGATTTATAATTTGGCAACACCTAAAGTAAAAAAATGTTTCCGAACAATTTTGAAAAAGGAACTAAATGAATCGCAATTCAAATTACATTCATTTTACCTGTTCGATCCATGGGTCTGTGATATAAACAAGGTATGGGGTAATTCACTTAATTAGTTTTAAAAAAATGCAGAGATAATAATAAATATAAATATAAATTAAGGAAATAGTTAATTTAAGTTATTGCGTTCATAGTGTTTACTATCAATTGAACAATTTAGAAAAATAAATATTATATGTTCAGTACCGGTTTTGCTCGGAATTTTTATTATTGTATGTATTTTTTTTTTTACCATGTCCGCTCCCAATATGGAGCATATGGACTCCTAATGGAGTTTATCTCAGAATAACAGAAATGTTTCTATGAGAACTGCTTGTTACTCAGTTGCTCAACCTCTCTTTTTCCAAAGAGAGTAGGAATAGAAGGAAAGGGCTAGGACAGGACTAGTGGTTATCTAATCGCTCTCGATACGCCCCGTTCATAGGATAGGATGGGTGGGAGGGGGGAATTAAAGACATCACATACATCCATGCCTTTGAACAGAAATTCATAAATCAATTGAAAAATCAATTTATAAAACTGCCCGTACTGGGATTCGAACTCGAGCCCTCCGTAGCGGTAGCCAACGTTTTTGACCACTCGGCCACACAAGCGGCATCATTTACTGTGACAATATTGATACGCTCGGACGTTATTAAGCTTGCGATATACTGACGAAATTCATTTCGTTCAAGTTCAACTGTGCACTTGAACGCTTGAAATTCATTTTGATTGCTTAAAATTCTTTTTTTCTGGACTAACACTGAATATTATATTGTAGTTAAACGTATACAAATGTTCTTTGGTCGTATATGCTCCCCATATAAAGCATATGGCCACCAAGTGTCACCTTCATGTTCTCCATTCTCCCGCTTATTGCTTTGCTTTCTCTCATAACATGTCAGTGTCCCTTATTTCCGCCGATTGGAAAAAATGTGGATCCCAAAATCCTGGGATTACAAGAATGGTCCGGGGTTGGCTGCTTTAGTTCCAGCTATTCCTAAGTGAATACCGAACTTTTGTTATACTGTCTTCCGGGATATGTACGCCTTCTTGTTGTTGACCTTCTCGCTAATCTGTCCCATAAAATATTAATATAAGTCGATACAGAATTAACTTAATTGCAACACAAATATCGATTGACATGTAAACTATGCATTTTTATATTTTTACGGCGAGTATGATGTACTTGGTTAAATTTGACTCGACACAACTCTGGAACTGAACCTACAATTTGTTGCAGTATTGAGTGGGTATCTTTACCCCCTGCGGCGTATCCGCCCTGGTTTTCATTTTTAATGCAAATTGAGTCAAATAATAAACACCGTCTCCACCCTTCGAATGTGAAGTTTTCGCTTTGTCGCTTCTTCATTTTAAATGGGGAAATTTGCGAAATTACTTCAAAATTATCACAAACAAATTAAATTAAGCAATAGTTAGGTATGAATAAACAGAAAAGTATAAGCCGTTTTAGCTTTCAGCCATATATAAAATAATATAAGTAGAAAAAAAAACTTTCATATTTTTTCATCATATTACAATAAAGTTCTATTAAGTAAGTGGCAATTTAATAAAAAAACAGCATTATTCGCTTAGCTCTAAATCGAGTCATAATTAATATTAAATTAAATTTGATGACTGTTATTATACTTGTAGTATTACAAAATGTGACACGTGTTTTGCGTCTTTGAGAAGCATCATCAAACAGAACATCAGTTATAAAAATTAATTTAATACTCAAAATGAACTTCCACAAAGTTATCGTCGAATACATCGGATCATAATAAGTATGTACAACTAGTTTTTTGCTTTAGAAATTGTTCTGTAGTACATTAAAATATTCTTAATCCCTTTATAATAAAACAAAGTAATAACGGAAGTAATATTTGATAAATAAATTAAAGATAGTTTGTTAAATGTCCGCCAACCTTATCATTGCCTTCCACGGTGTTGTAGCCCTGCCTTAAAAACATCAATGGAAGTTTCCTTCCTTGTTATAATTTTGCGAATTTGTGAGGCCACCCCCTAGACAAAAGCTCGAAGCTCCCCGTAGCTGCATTGTCCTCAAAAATGCATTCTTCGCAAGTACTTGTTGGATACTACTAGTGCATCGTATCGTATCGGATTGCACTGGGAAAGTATAGTGTTTCATTCATAAAACGCAATTCAAAACGCAAAATTCATGGATTCAATCGGTGGCTTTTTTACGCTACATTTCGCTGAGGATCTGAAGGTTATTGAATGTCTAATAGGAACGCCAAACACCTGATCTTGTGTATAGTGTAATAATATATTGCATGAAATTTAATACTCTTCGTTCTCACAATCCATTGTGGATTGTTTTTGTTATCTAGAAAATTATTCGCAAAATAACTGCGGTGCATTGAAGCTCAGGTAATTTTTTAGTCGTTATATTGGTGGCTAAAAGTTGGTGGCTACTTTAAACTATTATCCTTTTGGTTTAAAATAAATTAAATAATACAATCTTCGGCGGAAAGTCATTTATAATTCAATTAGGTTTAATTTTAATTTATTTTATCCTTTTCCGCTCACAATGTAGACCATATGACCTGATTATGGAGGTATCTCAACACAAGTTTTTCTACCCTTTGCTTGTTACTCAGTTACTCACCTTTTATTTGTTTTATGTAGGGATAGTTAAGATAGAGCTAGGAAAGGACTAGCCTTTACCTTATGACTGACCTTACGCTTCGTTATTTTAGGATTGATAGGGTGGTATTGAATTTTAGACATCACAAATATCCGTGCCTTCGAACAGATAGGATTTAAACCCGTAAGATCCGCCACAAAAGCCAACGACGATAACTACTGCAATACAAACCGTAAACTTTTAATGATAACCGTTTAAATGATAAAGAAAAAAAGGGAGGTTAACCGTGTTATCTATTTTGAAATAAACATCTCCAAAGTGCATCGAATCTATTGAAAAATAGTCTTAATTTTACAAATACATAACTACAAAAATTCGATTTATGCTCGGTTTTGGAAAATGCCTTAATCATATTTATTAGTGAAACAAACATATTATATCTCGGACATAGAACCGTTTAAATATACGATTAGATATATCTACAAATGAAATAGTAATATAAAAGCACAAAGGTAAATAAATCTTGAGTCAACTTAAAACTATGTTTTTGTACCAATGTGATCCAAAGCCCTCGAATTTTATTATATTTAGGTAAATATGAACTGTTTAAATTTTGTGCACTAACAGAATTGTGAAACAAACATATAATTTCTTAATACTTTATTATTTCGAAAAACAACGTGTGCACTCGTGAGTTATTCAAAAATTACACACATTATTTTGCGCTCGCTGTGAAATATTTCGCGTTTGCTGATTTAATCGATTCAAATTATTTCAAAGAATTTAAAAAAGGCACATCGAGTCAACTACGAATCATCTTGACGATTTAGTCATTATTACTACCAATTATGATAATTTTTTCTGCTTACCCAAGCGAGCAGCGCGCTGAACAGACTTTGTGTATACATACAATATAAAGTCCATCTTGTATGGAAAATATTGTTGTGTATGATGCAAATCGAGTATGAAAAAAAAATACTTTCTTAATAAGATCTGTTCAGTAAAAATAATAAACATTTATGCCCGCATAATAAATAACATGAAGATAAACATCGTTTTCCAAATAATTAGAATGATATATTTTTTCAATATAAAAAAAACTAAAATAAAAATAATAAAACATTTTTAGTACTTTTTCCACTTACAATTTATTGGATCAGGACCGGTTTCGCTCAATGTGAGCATTGTCAACTGATAAGAAACACAATGAAACAGTGATATTTATACAAAAGTTAGGTAAAAAACACAAGGTATGACAAACAATTGGTATTCAACTAAGCAAATAAATTGAAGCAAAATACAAGAAAAATAAACTATAAATAAAAAGTTGAAGACCTCTTTGTTAATGATAATTCATACTTAATTGATTTTTGATGTAATAGTTTGCATTGCTAAGAGGTCTCGACTTTTTATTTATAATTAAGATTTCGACTGACGGGGCATTGTGTGAGAATTTCAAATATTTAAATTTGAATCGTATCAAATTATGAAATACATCTTACCAAGTTATGTCAGTTCAAGTTCATACGTGCACTATGAACGCATGAAGATGCCGAAAGGCGAAACCTTGGTCTTTCAGTGACAAAATACACGTCCGCGGTCGTTAAGCTGTTAACAAAGAGGTCTTCAACTTTTTATTTATAGTTTATTTTTCTTGTATTTTACTTCAATTTGTTAGCTTAGTTGTAATACCAATTGTTTGTCATACCTTGTTTTTCTTATTTAACTTTTGTATACATATCACTATTTCATTGTATTTCTTATCAGTTGACAATGCTCACAATGAGCGAAACCGGTCCTGATCCAGTAAATTTTATGTGGAAAAAGTACTATAATTTTGTGTAAAATGTTTTATTATTTTTATTATCTGAGTTATATAACATCGTTTTGCTTATTATTATCCTCGTCGACGACTTGTCGTTTACGCAGGTCCTCGTGCTCCAGGCGGCACGCTGTCTGGAAGTGATGTTATTAGGTATAAAGGATCGGTCAGGAGAAAAAAATAAATGGCAGAACGCTTCATAAAAGGCTGCCCCGTTCATTTCAAAGAATCGCTGTTCATGAATAGGCATGGAATTGCATTCATCGATGCTAATTTTATTGGTACTTTTGAATTCAGTGACTCTTACGACATTTTGGACGGTCGAAATAATACTAAGAAACGCGCCTTTTCAAATTTCCCATTGTATTTCTTACTTTATAAGAAATACAATACAATATTTACGAGTATTTGTTTGTATTTCTACATATTTCTGGCATCGGTTTTTAGGTATATGATTTACTCCTATATGAATGAAAACAATAATACTGGAATATGCTTCCATACATTGTTTTTATTTGTTTGTATCTCAAAATTATTATCGTATTGATTTCTTTGATTACAAATAACTATTTACATTTTCGGGCCTGTATAGTGTTATAGAGAATTCATTACTGTTGGATGTCCGTTCTCTCTTAGGTGGTTTCAACTAGGGCACGGGTTCCCAACCTGTGGGTCGCGAAGGGTTTTCAGAGGGGTCGCCAACTTTTTTCGATTTTGGATTTGAACAACAAAATAACGAAAAAGTATAGCAAATCGAGGATTTCAAATTCCTCAGGGGGTCGCCTAGTCACATGGCTTAAAAAAAGGGGTCGCCACCCGAAAAAGGTTGGGAACCTATGAACTAGGGCATCCAATCTCGGGATTTTGGGAATTACATTTCTTACATCTTTCTTGATCATTTCATGTTTAATTTTAAAATATCATATTTAGTGTTGAGTTTCCCGGGACTTTAAACTAACCCAATCCGATCGCTTGTTTAAAGCTTTTTCCACTAGACCGCATAAGTATCGAAACAATATATTCAATTTGTGTGCATATTTGGTAGCAATTAGATAATATGTATGAAAATTTGATTATTTAATAAAAAAAAAACGTCAATTTGATGACATAAGCTTTATTGGCATTATGCACTGATTCATCCCAAACAAACTTGTTTTTATTAATTAATTAAGTAATAATTCGGAAAGCGCTAGCTTACATTTTAAATTTAACCTTTTCCCGAGATTTCCGATATCCTGAAATCCGGGATCGGCATTTAGAAGATTCAGGGCTTACGACATCTTAGAATTTGTCTTAAACTCGAAATTTGAAGCCCCAGTCTTCTCTCGTTTAGATATTTCATTTTCATTTGAGATCGGACGTATATAAAGTTGAAAAAATCTCATTTTTCGGTATTATTTTTTGTAAATAACCAAAGTTCAACTGCAATATTAATTATAATATATATAAATACATTTATTAAAAAGATCCGATATCACTATTTATTATTGAGAAAGTACCAATTATTTTAATGAAAAACGGTTGTCCAGCTCTTTCCCAGAATGCCCTTAATCAGAATGTGGATTTTTCCATATAATATGGATAAGTGATGACATCCCGGATACCGTATTTTGCCATAAGAAAAAGAAATGCATTTTAACACATCAATTCTGATATTACTTAACAGTGGACATTCAATTTACTCATACCTCGTTTCGTTTCGTACCAGTAATTCTGACAATATTGTTATTTCCACGTGGCGGTAACTTTGTGGGAGTTCATAATTAATGTAAAATTTAAATTGGTAATCTTTGTAATTACATGTGTTAGACATTTTAATTTGTGGTATTCCAGTCACTTATTCATAATTTCTAAATTATTTTTATTTCAATTTGTTTTGTATAAATAAGGCTGTTAAATTATATTTCTTATCAGTTGACAATGCTCGTCATGAGAGAAACTGGTACTGATATTGGTAAATAAAAGTGGAAATAATGTACAAAGGAATATTGTGTTTTTCTTAATATAATGCCTTTCCACCAAGAATTGACAGTGAATACTCTAAAAGTGATATATTAGTAATTCAACATGCTGTGTAGCATATTGTGACACGTTTTTGCTTCTGACAGATATATAGAAGGACATGTGGAATTAATAATTATAAAAGAGTGTTTTAGTTTATTGAACATAATGCATTTCCGCCAAGTATTAACAGCGAACACATTAAAAGAGATCTTTCTTTATATTTTCGTTTTATACTTGGAAATTTCCGGAAAGGTGTCTACTCTCAGCTGAAGATTGATAAAACATCAAATTAGTACTATGTAAAACCTGTATGCGAGTTGTTTTGCGTGACACAGAAACCTGTCTCAAGAGTTGTTTCGCGTGAACCTGACTTAAGGCGCCATACTTCCGCCGAATATCATTCACAAAACTGCTATCTACTTGCTTCATTGACCGAAAACATATATAAATGCCCAAATTCAGGGCTCGCAATCTCACGGTCGTAGAGAGCGAACCGGAAAAGAGGCGGTTGTAAATATATGTAAGTAGTCAATAAGAACTGTACTGTTCGATCTTATACTGGAATAACTACTAGCTGTGGGATGATGATGATTAAGAGAATAGTAAAGCCCACAGGAACTACTAACTTAACCTATCACTTTAATATACTTTTAAAGTGTTTAATATCAATACACAGTACAAAAGTATTATATTCAAAGAATAAAACAATAATTTGTAATAATTCTACCTTCATTTAATTTCATTAGAACCGGTTTCGCTCATGACAAGCATTAAAAAAACTGTTAAGAAAATACATTATTACAATGATTTTTATACAAAACAAAATCAAATTATAAAGATGTAACAAATAATTGGTAATGAATGGATTGTACAAGCAAAATAACAAGTGTTTTGTCTCTATCGAGTCTGGTTTTGTCTTTCGGCATTTTCAGGCGTTCGAGTGCACGGATAAACTTGAAATGACAAGCGAAACCTAGGTCGTAAGTGTACAAAGTTTGAACGCTTCAAATTTATTAATGAAAAATTTCACCATGCACCTTCAGTCGAAATTAATTCATTTAATATATGGCATAAAGAAAAAAATATTTATATGCTTACAGGACACATGTTTTAGTCATTTAGTAATAAAAACAATTTAAATATAGATCGAAAGTTTGGGAGATTTTCAGCTACATTTCATAATTTTGAACTTAGTCAGTTGTTAACGTAGTCGTACCGAGGAAATGTTACCTTAAGTAATCAACACAACTAGATTACGAGAAAGTTCATTATTCTGATGAAAATAATCTAAAAAAGCATCGATGGACTTGACTTGGACATGTGCTGTGAATGATCCATATAAAGTACACGGTGGAGCAACGAAACGCTGGAATGACCAATAGACTGACAATGGACAGGTTATCTTGGAGGTTACGGATTCCGTTTAAAAAACCCTAGTCTTGAAACTTGAAACTTTAATTGACACTATTACAATCAGAAATCTATACAATATTATTAAAATTTACCCATAGAGATAAATTCTTTTCATTGTAGTGAAGATATTTAGTCACTGCCTCATTTAATTGATACATAATAATTATCAACATATCGTAAAAGTTGAGCGTTTCGTTATTATTGATATAAAAGCTTCACGAGAGAATCGGGCTAGCTCGTATTAACGATTTTCATGACTCAGTTGAATTTTGTATAATAATATTATTAGGTACGTTGTGTATTATCATAATTTATGTAAATTCACCGTCCTGATGTTAATTCGGCCGTAAAAAACTCGATAAAAATCTGTGTGGGTCTGTTGGGAAACTGTCTCTCAGGTTGTTTTTTCTCACAGTTTAATGTAATACGTATTGACCGAGAGAAATCATTGTGCGATTATCGTTAACTTGACAATAATATTATCATTTATCAGATATTATATGCCGACTGTCACAAATCTCTGGGAAACGTAATTGACTTATCATAATGACAAATTAAATATGTATTTATGTTTTCCTGCTTTATTTGTTAATATGTTGTACCAAAACCACGGTGTCAACAGGTTGTGTTCGATAACAAATTAGCATTCGAATTGCTTACGAAATGAATTGAAATTAAATGTTTAACATTTATTTTCTATTTTTTTAAGATTAATGCGTACAATTATATGAACACTGAAAATTTGATTCCTCTTCAGTCTGCCCACTGTTAGAAAAAAACATTTCTTTATTAATTGTATTACATTCCGTAGAGCCTGAAATAATGAAGCTTTTTTCGTGAAAAATATCCTGAGTCAATTCTTGAAAATGTGTTTGAAAAAGTGTGTGAACGCGAGATACGCCCGTGTAATAACGAATTTATTAAAGACTAATTTCACAATCCAAAATACAAGACAGACTTAGTGAGTCATTTTGATTGAACTAAACATAAAATAGATACAATCGATACGTATATCAGTAATCAAAGTCGTATCAGCGTAATGCAGCGGTTAGATTTGTTGGCTTCCATGTCGGATCTCACGGGTTCGAGTCCCAGTACGAACTGCATGTTTTAGATCTATCTATTTCTGTTCGAAGGCATAGGTGTTTGTGATGCCAGAAAATTCCTTCCCACCCTCCCGATCCTTTAATAATTGGGCATAGCGAGAGTGGTTAGTTAACCATTAGTCCTTTCCTAGCCTTATCCTTCAATCCCTACTACTCTCTTTAAAAAAGGAAGGTTGAACGACTGAGTAACGAACAGTTATCGTAGAAAGATTTCTGTTGAGATAGCTTCATTAGAAGTCCATATGCTCCACATTTTGAACGGACATGGATAAAAATATCATTAATTTAGAATTTGTTTAAATAATGTTTATGAAATATAGATCAATAGATTTCTTTTAATCCACTAGTTGTGTAACTTGATGTCAAAAATGGTTTGCCTTTTTTTAAAAGAATCTTACACCGTTTAATGTAGGTACATTTTTAATATAAACAATGTCAGGAAGCATTTCTATACTTTATTATTCAAAAGCCCTTATCCGTCATAAAAGAACTTGGACGTATTTTCCATTCACTTAAATTGATCATTCTCTTAAATGTACATTTAAACGTATATTTTCAATGGATTCGGCGATACCTTTGTAATAGATAATTTAAAGCAATAGTTGTTCATCAAGAAGAATTTGAATTCCCAGATTATATAGCTCTCGATTCTTCCCAAATAGTTTGTTTCCTGAAACAGGCCGACTTTGAAAATCCGCGATGACTTTTAAATTACATCAAATACTTAGAATTTGAAAGTTCTCCGTTGATCACCTGTCAAGCTTCACTCGCTGTACTATTCCGTGGCGTGTTCGTAGCGCGATTTTTTTTATTACACGATGTTTGAATGAAATAAGTAGTCGGACGGTAGTGAATAGTGGTCATACAACTCCTCCAAACTTTGTGTTGCTAAACATCGTTCTGTTTTTATAATACCTCACGACTTGGTCATAACTCATCTTGTTTGAATGAAGGCATGCAGGACTGGACTAGAAATGAAATTGCGCTTTATTCTATATATCGTCGTTTTGGGTAATACCAAAGCCCCATATAGACTGCTATGTATATGCTATAGCTGCTGCTTAAGACTGCTATGGTAATACACATGGTTTCCATCTGTATTTTTTTCACAAAATGACTATCTAATGCAGTTTTATTCGCATTCAAAATACGGTTCTATCTGCATTTCAAAAAATATCTAATTCTCTTTAAATCTATCAATATTCAAAAAAGAAAAATGTTCGATTTGAAAAACATACGAATTTTTATAGAGCACCAAAGTTCCATCTGAACGCATAATTAAAAAATCAGCGTGTAGAAAATCACAGTCTTAGAAACGGTTTACTCTTTCATTCCCGAAAGTAGATGCATAAGTGTGTTTTCTACGGGTATCCCAAGTGCGAATGTAACAAATGTTACGTACATAAAAGAGAGATGGGCATAATGTTGTTGAGTGTTGAGTTAGTGAAATCCTCATACAGATTGTTTATAAAAAAAAAAAAAACTGCGGTGCCAACACGGATTAGTGCACCAAGGTTCTATCTGCAGATTTCTTTCAGCCGCTTAAGAACATTCGAGAGCAACAAAGTTTTATCTGCAGTTTCGTATATTCTAAATATACGAATATAATTAAAACATTGAAATAAAATTAATATGTTAGATATAAAATTATTAATAATTATGTTTATACTTTTAATCTAAAATATCGTTTCTACAAAAAGTTACATATTTTGAAATGTTAAATTGCTTCTCGTAACAGTTTTAGTTTTTTCAGGTGGAACCTTGTGTTATATACATATATCTAAACAAAATTTTTACCAGTATGATCCAGTACTTCTTTAGGTGATACTGGGAGATGTTTGTCGTTCAATTTCGTTTCTACAAAACACGGTCGTGTCACGTGACAAATTTATCTTTCGCACAAAATATCACATAAAGGGTTTAAATACATTTGAACTCAATTTACGATTTCAACTAAAGATGGTTGGTGGAATTTAGTTGTTAAATTTGAATTGTTTTAATCCGTTTACTAGTCAACCAATCCACTCCTGTCAATAAGACTTACCACATATAATTTGAGTGTTATGCTTTATTACTACTTGTAGCCATCATGTACCAGCGGTCTACTTGCTGTTCAGAAAACAACATACGTAGCTACATATTCAGCATCTACTATCTCATTTTTTAGTTTGAATGTGTTTGTTCACAATATCAATGAAAAAAGATACATTCTCTATGTATGCAATAGATTTCGTATCTTTGGTTAATTAGAAAACATCTATATCGATACCCAGTTTCATTTGAGGTTATTCTAAAATAATTCTTAGTTAGAAATAATGTAAACATAATTTTAATTTCACTATTGCCTTTCAAAAGTAGTGATTTAATTTCAATGTAGTGATATTAATTATCCTGTTCTTGATTCAAAATTACAATCAACTCTTTTTTACGGTTTTAAATAACACGATCCACTAAAAAGAACAAATAAAATATTTTTACACGAATTATTTGTTATTACACGATTCCCAGACTTAAAAAATACAAAATCGAATAACGGATTTCTTAATTACATAAAATTCAACAAGAGTGTAACAATAGCAAAGATAATGATTCATTCTTAACACATTAAATTTGAATCGCTCAAATTATGTGCATTCACACAAGTTTTGTAACTAACGACTTGGGTTTCGTCTTTTGACATTTTCAGGCATTCGAGTGCACGGTGAACTTTGAACTGACGCTTAATAAATAAATATATCGTGTTTACATAAGAAATAAATGAGTTAATTAATTTTGCCAGCAATGACTTTAAACTAAGTGATACATTTATTTCTTCAATTCAAGTTCATCCGTGCACTTGATAAAATAATTTGACATTGTTAAGAAATATTTCTCGGGAATTTTCAGTAGCACTTTAAACAATTTCGGATTAAGTCTTTTAACCTAGATTTTAACTATAATGCTATTTATTTTAATGTACAAGCAATTTAACTAGTGTTTGCGGATGTATTCATCTAACCGCAAATTGATAACTAGTAATTATGAATTCATTCATTAATAATATCGTGAATTGTTATTATTTTCTTATTTTATTAATTATAATGTTTGAGAGTTTGCCAGAACCGGTTGTATTCTCAACGCTGGAAGGTATAATCAGAGTTCATTCATAAAATCAAAGAGTGTACATATATAAAATAAGCGCGGCGAATGTATTGGTTTTGTAGAAAGAGGCTATATTGGTGTTAGTTTGACCAGATTGTAGCCACCAGCAAAAGGTGCCAGTGAAAATGAATGTATTATATATACTGACTTTATAACTAGAAGACGACTAGAAGAACAAAACTATTATAATTTTGCGTTATTGATGGGATATTGTGAATCTGCATGGTGTAAAACGAAAACAAGTTTACAATCAGAATACAGTATTTAAGAAGAGATTGTGATAACAAAAATATGGAGTTCAATATTTGTCCTGTATGAAATGTCTTTACATCAAGAATTGACAGTGGACCCGCGAAAATAAGTTATTGAAGTAGTTACCAGTATATTTATGTTTCAATCGCTTTTAGGGTGTTCACTATCAATACTTAGTGGAAAGACATTATATTAATAAAAACACAATATTCCTTTGTACTTAATATAAAATAACTTTGATTATTCCACGTATTGTGCGACTAACTGTGACACGTGTTTCGCCTCTTTCAGAGGCATCCTCAGACTTACTCTCGCAAAATTTGTTTAAGTAATGAAGCAAGATTGATTCTAACATTTAAATTATGAAATTACAAAATGGAGTGTGGGTTTTTTTCCTTTTTAGAGAAGCAAGGAGGCGGGTAATATAATCGAAATAAAGCAAACAAATAATGTTACTAATGAGCTGCAATCAATCAGTTTGGGATTTTTATCTTTTTAGAGAAGCAAGAAGAGTTATAGAATCGAAACAAAGCAAACAAATATAATCATACTACTAATGACGTTAAACATTACAAACTATTAAACTAATGAGCTGCAATCAATCAGATAGGTTGGTGATTACTCTATTAATTGGAAACAATGTAAGCAATGGCGAGCAACTCGTCCTATTAAGAATATTATTTAATAATATATTTTTTTTGTTAAGAGTTTTATTTATCTCTAACAATTCCAAACTATTCATCTTTAAACCCTTTTTACTTCCTTTGTACATTATTTCACTTTATTTAATAGGTCAGGACCGGTTTCGCTCATTGCGAGCATTGTCAACAATTTACAATGAAAATAATATAAAAAATACAGTATAAGTGACTCTACAATTAAAATTGTTTCGGAGAAGTTTCAAAGAGTTTCAATGCAAGTTTTTAAAAAACATCAATACCTTTGGTAGATACAAACAAACAAACGGAATTGATTTTTTTTAGTACAGCGGTTTAATCCAGACACTCGGCATTGATTTAAATCTTGCGGTGGATAAAAATAATACTTCACTTAAACCTGTATTTAAATGTGTTGAATTTTGGTAACTGTGGTTGAATAGTAGAAAGTCATTTTATCTTTTTTCGACTGGCAAAATTGATTCAGCCTTTTTGTATTTCGTAACATAAATCGCTTGCATAATAATCGGACAGCATCGATGTCGATTGAAAATTGATAATGATGTGTAATATATTGTATTACTGTATATTTGTCTACTGTTAGCCTATGCATTAGAGGTCTGCACGGGTTGATATGTGTGGGTTACGTCCTTTTTCCTTTCCACAGTTGATATGTATATCATTTATTTTCCTCACAGTTACATTCATGGCGTACGAATTTATGTATTATTGGATAAATGAATGTTTTATAAGAATATGCACAAATAAAATTTGATAACTTACCTCTCCACTTGCTGTGTTACAAAATGTGGCACGTGTTTCGCTTCTTTGACGAAGAAATTTGAGAGCCATTTCACCAAAACACGAAAAATGACAGAGGTATAATTTTAAGGTGTTCACTTTCAATACTTGGTGGAATGACATTATAATAAAAATAATAAAAGATTTTTAGTACTTTTTCCCCACTTAAAATTTATTTGATCAGGACCGGTTTCGCTTGTATGTTATAGGCGTTGAGCATTTTAATTTTGTGTAATTATAATGTAATTTGTAAATCCTTTTAATTGTTAGTAATTTCTTACGCCTTTTTATTTCAATTTAACTTGTATAAATAGCACTGTTTAATTTATTTTCCTTATCAGTTGATAATGCACGTGAGGAGCGAAACCGGTCCTGATCAAATAAATTTTAAGTGGAAAAAGTACTATTTTTTTTTTGTTATTTCTATTAGAAGTATAATTACTTAGCCTCTCAGATATACACGCTTTCAATATCACCACTCACAGGAGAACCCTAAACATGTATTATTTATAAAATAAACGCAATTATTTTTATCATTAAAAACAATAAATATAAAAAATTTAGTCGGAGTAACTCTATTTTTTACGGCATCAGCTGTACGGCTTTAGATTATTATAAACACCTAAAAACATGTAATTTGCGTCAGCGTGGTATACGTAATTCATGGAAACAAAAGCTTTAGGTGGTATTTAACAAATAACCGATACACAATACTTATTGTTTACCAACGTCATTGTTTTGAATGACTTTCATATATTTTTTACAAGAACTATTAATCTTTTATCAGCTGCGGTCAGGACATGAATTAAAAATGGCCACAATGGCTAATCGGTCGATTCTGCCCACGTTATATTTACATTCCGTATTTTACTGAAAATTTCGACGAAATTTACAAAAATGTGAATAATTAATCTGAATGATGGCGTTAATAGAATTTTCCTATACGTCGTTGGCGGGCTGATAGAGCTGATCATACAACGTGTCCCTAAAACAATAGTCTTCTGAAAACGATTCTATTATTTTTAGCGCACCACGAAAGCTATGAAATAGGAACAGTAGAGAATATTGAATACCACACAATCATGCATTTGTAAATTCATTTTATATATAGAATTTAACCGTTTGAATACCGCGCAAATAAATCATTAATATGTCGCAGAGATACTGCGTGTTTTTGAGAAATATAATTTTGCCTAATATACACTCGTATTCGATATTTTAAAAACCTATATTGACTCAGTATATATGGAACTACACATATTCATAAAAATATCTCTTATATTCTATTAGAATACCAAGTATTTGATTTTATAAATATCTTGGACATCCGTGTTTGTTTGCATATTTTCCGGACACCTGTGTCCGCTTGGTATTCAATTGGTTAAATTTGCCCCAAGTAAAATGAAAAAAATACCCATTTCATCCTTTTGTTTACTATCCTTGATGGAATTTGAATGCAGTATACAATTTATAATAAAAACAATTCAATTAAGTGCCACTTATTCGTATTTTGTACCTTTATTTTTAAACAATACCAATTGTTTGTTACATATAATTAATTGTATTTTCTTTTGTAAAAATAAATAACACTAACATTGTTCTTATCAGTAGATAATGCTCGTCATGAGTGAAACCGGTCCTGATTTTAAATAAAAGGGGAGAATTAATACAAATGAGTATTTTTTTATTATTATTATACTTAATGCCTTCCCAACAAAGACTGACAGTGAACACCCTAAAAGTGATTGAAGTACATTACAGTCGTGACATACAATTCCACGCGATCGTTTTTTTTTATTTATTTTAGCACATATAACCGATATTTTCAATGGTATTTACGTTATTTACGAAGTAATATTGATAGGGAATATTTGGTTTTGATTTACCAAGCAATAATATTTATCACGTATGCTATTGCACGGTGTACTATTGATCGATGTGTGATCTTTATAATCGTAGTAGTGTAGTAAAATACGCGCTTAATATAGCGGGTGTTTCCTTTGTACGATTGGAGTGTATTACTACCGGTGATGGCGTAAAGTTTATTTATACCACATACGCAAATCAAGTTATTTATTGTGGTATTACCGCCTGTGAGAAAGTAAATACGTCAATGTGATAACAGCGTTGGAAATTATATCCTTATATGGAAGGACACTCGTTTACTATTACACAATATCGATGGCTTAGTTCCATAGTGCTACAACTCAAAATTGATAGTTTTGAGATATGACCAGTGTGCTAAGCTGTGCGCGTGTGCTCGTGCACATGCATTGGAACAGAGCGCACAAAAGTTACATCAGCTACACCACCACCAGATTAAATTAATTTTCATTATATAGTGTTGTTAATTGTCATTATAAAAAATAGCCATTTCGTTATATTGGTCTAAATACCGTTATGTGGCGCACACAAATTTTAATTTACTTTCAAATTTGCACCGCCAATGTATTTTGCGTACATTACGTTCAGAAAATAAGAGGGAAAATTGGATATGACTGAGGAAAGTTTCGACACATCTAAACTTAGTTTATTATTGTCTTTCTCATCTTTTTAGTGAATCATTTAGTCATTTACCTCAATTATTATTTTTTACTTATCGTTCTACAGAACTAGGCCACCGATATCGTTTATATTCACTAAAAACTGCTCCTAGTTTACTTTTAACACAACGTGTGAATTAACAAAGTTATTTAATTTAATTCTATATTAAAAATAATTTCCAAAAAGTTACCGCCTAATTTATGGAAAGTCCCTTTTAGGGTGTTCACTATCAATACTTGGTGGAAAGGCATTATATTAGTAAAAAAACAATATTCCTTTGTACTTCATTCCACTTTATTTAATATGTCAGGACCGGTTTCGCTCATTACGAGCATCGTCAACGTATTTTAAATCAACATGTGCAGCTCTTTTATTTTAAAACTACACGTCAGTTGTTTCCCTATTATATTGAATTTTTACTAAGTAAAATTATTTCACTTTTAGGGTGTTCACTATCAATACTTGGTGGAAAGGCATTATATTAGTAAAAAAACAATTATTAATCTGATATGACTTTTTAATTATATTTTAGATGTGTTAAACATTTTAATTTTGTGCTATTTTAGAATCACTTTTAATGTAATTGGTATTTTCTTTTCAATGCCAATTGTTGTTTATAACTGTTCATTTTTGTATAAATAGCATTGTTAAATTATATTTCTTATCAGTTGACGATGCTCGTAATGAGCGAAACCGGTCCTGACATATTAAATAAAGTGGAATGAAGTACAAAGGAATATTGTGTTTTTACTAAGTAAAATTATTTCAATATATGTATTATTCAAATTTGGTTAGATAAATATCGTATACATATATGTAAATGTTTTCATTTTCAGTTTATTTCCAGAAGACCTAAGCTTGTTTACTCTTATCTGAGTTGCGAAGCAGCGTTATAATTCAGCGATCATAATTTGTTAGAAGATAAAACTTATATTTTTGACGAGCTTTGACAGCACGAAGTCAATTAAAAGAATACTCCGCTGTCATCATTACGTGAAAACACGTTGACAATGTGTTTTGTCATAATGTCAAAAACAACTTGCCAGTTCCGAGGAGTCCATCAACCGTGTTACATTAGTTCGCATGGCGACGCCCTCTGTTATTTCCGGCGTCGCGACGCTACTAGAAACGGATCACTACATTCTGCTACACTCCTGCATCGTTATTACTGACAGTAATAATTATATTTTCTGCCTGCTATATTCTTTTTCTTAATAATTTACCACGTCTTTGTTATTGTTTAATAACCACCAAATCAAACCATGTAAGGTATTGGACCTAGGGCATCCAATACCGGACCATTTTTGTAATCCTGAGATTCCAGGATATATATTTTTTTCCCGGTGATTTTGAAATCCTGGAAATAAACGGAATTCCCAAAATAAAACGTAGCAAGACTTTTTTTATATTTTAGCTTTTCCAAGATTTTTATTTCAAGAACCTAGGAATTTGCGGAATTGCCAAAATGAAAAAAAATGTGACATTTTTTTAAGCTCTCATCTGACATTATAAAATTTCCTCAAACCCAAAATCCTGGGGTTAGTACTATCACAATCCTGGAATTGAAGGTCCTTGTCTTACCGGTACATTTTCCTTTGTTTTAACAAGACAATTATTTTTTATTGATTTTTATTTTTATCCATGTCCGCACCCGATATGGATCATATGAGATTTTAGTAGAGGTATCTCATCAGAGATATTTTCTACGATGTTTGTTACTCTTTCGCTCAACCCATCTTTTTCGAAGAGAGTAGTATGAACAGGGGGATGTATTAAGACAGGACTAGTGGTTAACTAATCATCGGAAGTGTGCGAGGGAAATTTTAATACACCAAAAAGACCAATGCCTTCGAACTTGTGAATCAAACCTTTAAGATCGGTCGCTTATATCATATTTAACAAAAAGCGAAATGCATATTCTTCAACCAAGAATTAGTTATTACAGAACGTTTTCATATTCATACGCACATAACAGTCTTCAAGTTTTATCAGATGAATAATGGTGCAATCAGTTTTCACTTACAGCTTCAGCGAAATGTGTATTTTAACTCCGATTAAAATAATAATTAAAGATGCGCCAGAGATGTAGGAGTTAATTGCAAGACGAGTTATTGAGTGGATGCTCCGATGGGCTTCCTGTCGACTTCTCAATATCGATTACACAGGTAGGGCAACTTTAATAATAATACGTCATCCGTGTGCCCTTCGGCATGCCGCCGGATGTCCATCAATGGAGGCTCACTGGGACGACAGCTTTTTTCATAAAGCTACTCCCATATACCCACTTCCATAAATTTAAACGGAAAAACCATGTTAAGTAAGAGCAGTTTTGATCTATCGCAGTTTCATATTTCTTCAATAATTTGACTGTAAGAGTTTTCCGTTATAATTTGATTGTTCCTCTCTCAACTACCTCCAAAAGTAATAAACTTACATTGATTTAATCTTTTCTCTTTATACTTACGAATAAGTGATGTATTTATCACAAGAATAAATTGACTATTTAGAATTTAAAGCAAAACAATGAGTTTCATAGAATAATAGTCGATCAATGTGTTCGGGTTCGTAGTGACGTGGTTAACGTCGTTGGCTTCCGTGATGGATCTCACAGGATCAAATCCCAGTAGTAGCATTATTCTTCAGTCGATTTATCTTCGAAGGCAAAGATGTTTACGATGTCTTATAATTTTGACTGCATATACACAACGGGTGGTGGTGGGAAACCAACTTGTCTAATAATTTCCTACCACCTTTTCAATTCTTAAATAACTGGGCGTTGCGAGAGCGATCAGTTGGCTACTAGTTCTGTCGTAGCACAATTCTTTCTATCCACACTCTTTAAAAAAAAAAAAAGGTTGAGCAGCTGAGTAAAAATCAGTTTTCGTTGAATAATCCCTCTATTAAGAAGCCATTTGCTCCACAATTGGTGCAGACATGGATTTAAAAAAAATGTGCTTAGTTGTCATTTTAATAATTTATTGTTGATAAAGAAATACATACGTATTGAGAGTTTTGTATCAAATACAGAAAAGGTTATATAATTTGATAAATGTACAAGTATACACAGTTTCTTAGTAACACGCAAGGGCGTAATGTTTTACGCACCAATACGGATACGCCATTTGCTTATCTGTCATGGCATTATGAATTATGTTATTGAATTAAATGTTTCAAATCTCTGCACTTACGACCTAATCAAATGCGGTCTATGTCCATTGACGGGAAGTTCGTACATATCGCATTAGGTAATTCTTGTTTTTGCCACTCATTGACTACCTCTCGATACCTACCTAATATTACTACGCTGCAGTGGCTGGTAACCTTAAGGCACTTCCTATGACTGATCTTGTGGTCAATCTGAATTGCAGTTTTCAAATCTATAAACACTTTATTTTGGGCGTAAATTTTTATTTGTGTACTATTATTATGAATAAAAGCAAAATAATATTTCAAGTTTTTTTTGTGTGTTAAAATAATTATTGAATTTTATACGTCGAAACGGTTATAATTCATTCCTCAATTTATTTTTAAATCAAGACAGATTATTTTTCTTACAGGAATAGTTTCCCACAGGCTTTTCTACAGCGCTTTCCACCGACGGGTAAATGGTAAAAAACATTATGAAGACTAGTAAATATAACTGGTTTCGAAATAGCAAGCATTATCAAATGCTATTAATTACTGTTGAAGTAATAAAACTTCATACTCAACAAAACAAAACTCACATTTATTTAATATGATCAATACCGGTTTCACAAAGTAACCTCCGAATCCACCTAAAATATGTATTATTAAAAATTAAAATTAAAATTATAGTGCATGACATAACAGCTGACGCCAATTTGCCATGTACTTGACAAATATAAAGAGACAGAATATAAAATAAAACTACATAATACATCAAAATCAACATACAAAATCAAGAAATAAAATAGTAAAATTCAACAAATAGTTCACAAATACTATCAATAAAAATATCCACTTCTCTAGGCAATGAGTTGATCAATCGAACGGCCCTTGGAACTGGAGACTCTCATACCTCCTAAGCGAGGTATAAGTTTTTAGAAAAAAGGACACAGTTTAAAGGTCATTCAGTTGAAAATTGAGATAAACTCCATTAGGAGCCCATATGCTCCATATTGGGAGCGGGCATGGTAGAAAAAAATGTGTTATCCGATCCGCATGCCAAATGTTTACAGTAACTGTGTTTTATGCCAGCATTTCATTTTGTGTGAAAATTCCGCGATTCGCCGTTACGCTTGAATTTTAATACGTCGTATTAACGAGAAGTTGTTTAGCGGAAGCCATTTTTTTACCCCGTGTATGTTTCTCCATTGACCAAGCCTGGTTTAGTAGAACTCCTTTTTATCCACTTCCATGTAGATAGGTACATATATTACAAGCGCTTCCTGTGTAGCGGCAATTTTTTTTATCCGGATAATCGTAAAACTATCACGTTTATAACATATTACGTCTTGACCCGGATTACAAGTGTGTATTCGTTTATCATTTAAAAAAGGTTTTCAAAATAGGTAGCCGGTAAATTGCTCGAATGGAAATTGCTCGAATTACAAATTATTCGAATTGCTTTGTTATTTAAACGATTTTTCACGACTTTTTCTACGAATTTCATTTTTATCTTGTGCGACACTTGTTTAGAGAGTGAAATATAAAAATAATTTTCGTAAGTATTTATTTTAACCGTGTTCGCTCCAAATGCGGAACATATGATCTTTTAATGGAGTTTATCTCAAAAGAAGTGTTTCTACGAGAACTGATTATTAATTAGTTACTCAAACTGTTTCTATATATTTCCAGAACACATAGAAGACTAGGGCTAAGACAGAACAAACGGACAAAACAAACGGAAACAAATTGATTATCTTGTTATTCGAGCAATTTCCATTCGAGCAATTTACCGGGAACCTTCAAAATATATGTTACGTATAAAAACGTAACTACAACAAACCTAAAAGATTCAATGAAACATTTGAATTAAAAAATATATTCACAATATTCTTTTGTACTACTTCCACTTTAATTAGCAAGATCAGGACTGGTTTCAATCATGACTAGCGCTGCCAACTGATTATAAATAAAATTTAACAGTGCTATTTATGCAAAAGGTTTGTTTGTTTTGTATAAATAACACATCAGTTGATAGTGCTGATAGTTGCTAACTAAAAGTGGAAGTAGTACAAAGAAATATTGTGTTTTTTTAATATGATGCCTTTCCACCTAGTATTGACAGTGAGCACTCGAAAAGGAAACATTTGATCAGAAAAGATCAGAACTATTGATAATGCTCGCCCTGAGCGAAACCAGTCCTGATCTTAATAAATAAAAAGTGGGAATTAATAACAAAAGAATATTATGATTTTTCTTAATAAATACTTTTTTATTATTTATTTTTTATTTGAAATAAATAATAAAATTAGATTAAAAATAAATTCAATAAGAAAGGTGCAAATGATAAATTTAAAAGTTTTTCGTCATAACAGATAATAAATGTATTCTTTTACGATACAGTGTCTTCGCCGAGAGAGTTTACTTCTTTATTTTTGCATAACTCTATGTGAAATGAAAATAAAATTGTTTAATACTGATAAATGTTTCATTGAATTTTGGGTATAACATATGGAAATCAATGTCCGCCTCTGTTAGCCCTCATGAATGCAGGATCTTTTTATAATATTTTTCATCAAATTTTCACACATTTCAACCGATATAAATTTATTAATTTTGTCATGAATGTTTTGTTTCTCATGTTGTCATTTTGTCATGAGTGTTTCTCGTTTGTTGGCATAATCCTAGCTTTTTAAATATTCCCACAAAATAGGAGCCATATACAAGAGCATATTATACTTGAATATGATTGGAAATCGCTGGTTTATACTTCATAATGTCAACATCTAGACTCCTTTCTCCTGACACTCGTCTCTTAAGTGTCTTATTTTTATATTGTCTACTTATTACAGTCTACAATACTCGCTCACGTTTCATATTAAAAGTGTTGCCGCAGGGTGACTGCTACCACTGTGCGGAAGTCTCGAATTATGACGTATTAAAATTGATTTAGAAGGTTATAATCCACTTAAGGCGATTGCCCAGCGGGTAGAAGAAAGTTCTACGACTATCAGCAGCGTTCAGTGACGTACCTAATGTTGTAATCCGTAAATTTCATCATAAAATAGCCTACAGTACCCATACACAGTCGCTTTAGTTCAATCGGGTGGTTTGTATGATTTAAAACGCGAAAAAACCAGGTCTGTAAAGATTTTTTTCTCGTTTCGAAGTACATTCAATAGTATAAGTGCACGTGTGTAAAATTGACTAATGTAGAGATCGGCAAATCGCGGCTCTTTGTATAGAATTGTATATATCCCATATTTATGGCTCTTTGGTACATTTTCTATTCTGTTTCCTTGTCAACTTGGCTATTCTCGCTTGAAAGTCTACCAAACCCTGAGCTAAAGTATCACTAAACAAGACTAATTTCTGATAATGTGAAAATAATATCGATGGCTTAGTTCCATAGTGCTACAATTAGAAATTGGTAATTTTTGAGATACGACTGACCAAAATTTTGACACATCTAAACTGATCTGTAAAAAAAAGACAATTATGGTTTGTCTCATCTTTTTTTGTGAATCATTTAGTCATTTAAAGGGCTGTTTATTCGGAGTCGGAAAAATCATACTGTTCGGACTCATTTAAAAAATATATATACGTGTATTTAAACCACAATAGTGAATAGTGTTGTCATTGCATGCTAGGCTGACTAAAGGTGAACTGATGTGATGGTATATATATATATATATATATATATATATATATATATACGATAAAATGAAATGATTAAAAAAATTCTTTGGAGTCGTCTTTTTGTTACACGAATCCACAGCCTTATTAATTTGTCTGTCTTCATATTTATTGAAACGATGACAAGATAATAAAATGATTTTGATTTTTTTTTATGAAACTGAAAGAAAATTGTTTATATTTTTTTATTTCCATATGTAAATATCTGCTTACCGAAAGAAAACTAGTCATTTTTTTAGTTGTTCTTTTGTAGAGCTATATAATACTGGTATTCGAATATAATAGGTAATAGAACTCAAAAAATCAATTTTTTGACTTATCGTTTTATAGAACTAAGCCATTGATATGTAATATTAACAATACTATCACGTCTTCACGTAGTATTTGTGTTCAAACCAATATTACCGCCCATTTCTCCAAATTCATTAAACCGTCGTGAACGCCACTGCGGAGCAACCAATCATGAATAAAATTATTTTGAATTATGAATACTTACCATGATCGACTGTAGATTGAAGCATATTGATTGATATGTCGTCCACCATTTCGATTTCATATAATCGATTTAATTAAACTTGTATTGATGATAGTTGCACATCACTGAGGAGGAGATTAAGATTTTGAAATTAAAAATAACACATATAGATATTTTGTTGTATGACTGTTTTTTATAAAACGTGCCGAAATATATAATTATTTATTTAATATGATCAGGAACCGTTTCGCTCAAGACGAGAATTTTCAACTGAAAAATTTTCAGCTTAAAATGTTCGTCTCGAAGTTTCGTATCTTATGTTTTATGAATATTCTTTTTTTCCAGAGGTTGTGTGGCCAATTGTAAACTCATGATTTCTTTCTATGAAAAACAGTTACAAACAAACACATCGTAAAGTTGACGGATAAACTAAAAGTCGAATAAATTTGAATCGTTAAAATTATGTACATTCACACAAGTTTTGTCACTAACGACCCGAGTTTCGCCTTTTAGCATCTTCAGGCGTTCAAGCACACGGATGAACTTGAACTGGTTAAATCCATTTCGCCAGCAATGGCTTTAAACTTAGTGATATATTTATTTATTGTATAAACACGATACGTTTATTTACTAAACGTCAGTTCAAGTTCATCCGTGCACTTGGACGCCTTGAAGATGCCGAAAGGCGAAACTCGGGTCGTTAGTGACAAAACTTGTGTGATCGTACATAATTTTAACGATTCAAATTTATTCGACTTTTAGTTTATCCGTCAACTTTACGGTAATGTGTTTCAAACTGTTTTTCATGAAAGGAAATCATTAGTTTACAATCGGATGCCAATGATGATTATCTTTATTCTCAAATACTACAAATAGTTCTGAGGATGGCGCACGCCGAAATAGCTATAAACTCATCTTTAAAAAAATGTATAACTAAATGCGTTGATATTTTGTTTACCTTATTACGATGGAGTTCTACCAAGTAAATGCTATTCAAGCAACTCAAATACTTTCATTATTTTGTTTCGGACTTATACGTAGATTCGATGAAGCACTTCTTCATGAATCCATGTTTTATAAATTTGCCATGTAAATCTTTGATGAAATGCTCCAGTTGGAAGTTTCCGCGCGGGCGCCTGGCCTAATGGAGCCTGTGACAGCCAGTTGACCCTCGAGGCTCCGTTACATGTGCGCCGGAGCGAGAGAGCAGGTCGCCAGCGTTGATTAAACGTTAAATTAACATAATAATCGTGGGAACCTATAGCCTGTCGCTGAAGGCAACTTTATTACTGGATAACCTGTTTTTCCTCGTATGCAAACGCAGCGCCGCTGCTGGCTCTCCTAGCTACAGGGTGGACATTGATTACATCACCGGTCTCTGCCGTGAATTTAACTTTGATTGTAGGTTACACTGATTAGTTAATTGGCTCGCGATGACGTATATCAATCAATCAATCAAAGTCGTTTTAAATTATACCATTTCGTCGTGACATTTATCGTTTATTTATACTACACTGAAAAGTCGCATAATTACCATTTATCTCAATTAATATTACCCGTTAAATATATCTCAATTAAGTAATTATCATTGAATTGAGTGGCCTAACTCAATAATCCTACGAGAATATTTCTTTAATTATTGCCATCCTCTGAGTTACGCTTAGTCCTAGCTACATATGAGCCCATGAGAGGTGAAGTGATCCAAGTAGTATTTTAGAAAAAAAGATTTGGATGTGTTATAATATTCTACATGTCTTAAAGTCTCGTAAAAGTAAAGTGAGCTCAGTAAATACTCACTGCAATAGGGTTGTCTCCTTAAACTAAAAATCTACCAAGACACAAAGTAAAGTCGTGATTGTACTATAAGTTCCTTCTTTGCTCATTTCACTTCTTGCCTTATATATACTATCAAATGTTTATTCGGATACTTGATAACATACAGGCGTATCTTCATTTTCGAAGTACAAGATATCACAGTTTTACTGAAATATGCATATTTGGGGATAAGAATTCTTAAAAATAAAGTTATTTGTTTGTCCATTTTTACTTAATATTCAACAATCCCTTTTCCCAAAGATGTACATGTCAGTAAGACTGTGATTATCTTATTACTGCAAGAGCCAAGATACGCCCTTGTGTTATTAAGATTACAAGCATGCGAATTAAAATAAATAAATACAGAGATTAGATATTTATGATGTCCTGCCTCGTCTCGTGTGTGCCTAAATGCTCATTGTTGTAAGATTTTTTAAATATGTGGTGCATTGACAATTGGGTGGTACGCTTTCACATAATATATTCCTATTTATCTTATTATTAGTTTGACAATTGCAATTTATCAATAAAAGCAGTTATCACTCTTGGGAATCTTTTGAAAACGTTGATCAATGTACTAAAACATAAATTTGGTTTGTCCTTTTTTTACGTTTCTCGACCGTAGAAATCAACATTGTCGAGCGATAATTTTATCTTCACAAAATTTAAAATGCCTTCCAAAAATCTCAACGAATTTTATAATTCTTAGGAAACTGATCATAATACTCGATTTTTTTTTGTTATTTTAATTTATCGTTAAAAATATATTTTTTTACAAGCTATTAAAATAACAAATTGCACTTCTAGAAGATAATAAACTCTTTCTTATAACTGATGTTATAAATAATGTATGATGCTAAAACTTTTCCATGCATGCGTGCAAATAGATTTGGCATAAACACCCTGTGAATCGCGCCAAACTCACGGGTTGGCGATCTGAGTTTTTTTTTATTCATTTTGAGATAGATAGGTGGATGGAAAAAAATGAATGAATTTCATTAATTCGATTTTTTCACTCATTTCGTATTCTTGAATGGACAAGCCGCGCCTAGGAAAGATACCTAGCTATTGAGCAGAGTAAACATAAATTAAATATTCAACAATACAACGTCGATAGAATCGTGTTTTCAGTCGTTGTCAATGTTGTTTTTCAATTACATATAGCAAACTATACAAAACACCTAGCTGAATTTTATTAAGACATGATGACCGGGTTACCTTTCTCATAGAACGCAGATAATGTAAAATCAAATAAAGCATAGTTGTTTATTGTATTTTTTATAACTAATTATAAAAATATATTTATTATATATCAGAAAACAAGTAAATAATCATATGCCGCTATAAATTTTCCTTGTACATGTTTCTAATTTCTATCAGTACATGTTACTGATAGAAATTTAGTCTTAATATACATGAAAAATTTGTTTATGATGATGAGTCAACTTTCTTCACCATCTGATTCAATATTCGGCAAAATCCTTATTCTCTTTGACGAATGAATATCGTTTAAACTCAATTGTCTACCATACACTTACAATCGTACTGTAGGTTTGAACCTATTTAGACAATTTAAAATACTTTTCCCGTTTCTAAAAAAATATTACACATTTATCACTTTTAAGGTGTTCACTGTCAATACTTGGTGGAATGGCATTATAATAAAAATAATAAAAGATTTTTAGTACTTTTTCCACTTAAAATTTTATTTGATCAGGACCGGTTTCGCTCCTCACGAGCATTATCAACTGATTTAATTGTATGTTATAGGTGTTAAGCATTTTAATTTTAATTTTGTGTAATTATAATGTAATTTGTAAATCCTTTTAATTGTTAGTAATTGCTTCCACCTTTTATTTCAATTCAACTTGTATAAATAGCACTGTTTAATTTATTTTCCTTATCAGTTGATAATGCTCGTGAGGAGCGAAACCGGTCCTGATCAAATAAAATTTTAAGTGGAAAAAGTACTAAAAATCTTTTATTATTTTTATTATTACACATTTATTCAAAATACTCAATATTATTACATATTTCGTGATTGTATCGTATACTACATAGAATGTTGAACAGATAGTGTTGTAATTATTAAACAAAAATATACATTTATTTCTTTGTTTACTAAAATTTACTATGAACCAATAAGAAATAACTCCTCTGATAGTATGTACAATCTGCAAATAAAATATATTTTTTACATTATTTCCACGAAATCGTGGACATGCATCAGTCTTAAATTTTTCATATATCCACTCTGAATGCTTAGTGGAATTTCAATATTAAATTTGAATCGTTCAAATTATGTACATTCACACAAATTTTGTCACCAACCCGGGTTTCGCTTTTCAGCATCTTCAGGTATTCAAGTGCACGGATGAACTTGAACTGAAGCGTCAGTTGAATGTACATAATTTGAAAAATTCAAATTTAATAGGTTAATATCACTCACAAAACTTGACACAGTCTAACCGTCGTTCTGTATTATAGTTTATCATACTGTTATGCTTTATTTGTATAATGGCAGTGTTCTTCCAGATATTTTGAAGATATTTAAGATTTCGATGCAGGAACAATTATAATAACTTACAAAAAATACTAGCTTGAGATGTGGTTGTCTTACGTTTTAATTATTTACTGTACATTAAACTAGGCAATTGATTTGATATTTACATCCAAAAATCGCCATTAGGGTTCTTGGTGGTGGTAGTCTTAGAAGTGCAATATATTATTGTATATCATACTAGAGAATATGAAAGTCTTTTTTTTTAATTTAAGATTTCGACTGAAGGTGCTTGGTAGAATTTCAATATTAAATTTGAATCTTTAAAATTATGTACATTCCCACAGATTTTGTCACTAACAACCCGGGTTTCGCCTTTCGGCATCTTCAGGCGTTCAAGTTCAGGAACAAGGGATAAAAATGTTAAACCAAAATACGGACGGTCATAAGCTATTTTATCAGGAAATTTTGGAAATAAACAGAGCACAGCTGCATCGCCTTCCAATTTTAAATGAAATATTGCATATGCCGGGGTCACCACTTCTGTACCCTATATAAATATAGTCATACAACATAAAACGAAAGGCGAAACCCGGGTCGTTAGTGACAAAATCTGTGGGAGTGTACATAATTTGAACGATTCAAATTTAATGAAAGTCTTTAGTGTGTAAGGCCCTCTTAGAAATCCTGCAGTTTAATCGATTGCCCAACTAGTGTTGCATAATTGCCAAAAGCTAATTAATGGAAATGGCGTTTTTTTTTTACTTAAGGACCACCTGTTAAAACATTGGGCGCAAATAAATTTGTTTATTTTGTGAAGATACAGCTGAGATAAATAAATTCTGGCAAAATAGACGCGCCTCGGCGCTCTGACAATCGTCCAATGTTTCTTTTTGTTTTTACACAATTCTTAGTAAAATTATTCCGAGGCTTTCTGTGAACGATTTAACCGATTCCCTGAAATACGGATACATAAAACACTACGTGATGAAATGATTGTCCTAGTTTTAATTATGCTCGACTCTTGAGAATATTTATTTGCACTTCTGTATTTATTACTTTAAGCTTTTTTCTGATTGTGTGGCCAAGACTTTTTGAACTCCGGTTACCACCGAGTCTCCCTAATTGCTGCGATTATTCAATAATACCATTTCAGCATAGTGTTTACTCCCCCATACCCATTCCGTCCGTTAATCAGTATTTCACAATGTTTGCTCAAATATTTCGCATCTTATAAATACATAGTAAATTATAAACATATTTTTTTTGAATAGTTGACTCTAATATGAAAACAATTGTAGACGTTGTCAAGAATCAATATTGTATCAGCCCAAATCGAAATTCGCAAAACTATTTTTTTTAACATGTACCAAGTTAATCATGCATTGAATGAAACACCCATAATGTAAAATTTAAAATAACTTTGATTATTTCTCGTATTGTGGAACTAACTGTGACACGACACGTGTTTTGCCTCTTTCAGAGGCATCTTCAGACTTAGAAACACCCATACTTTCTCAAAGTTACCGCCGAGTCTATCGAAAATAGTATTACGTATTTAAAAAATAAAACACTCTTTTGTACTAATAAATACACTTTTATTTAATATACTCAGAACCAGTTTCGCTAATGATGAAAACTTTTAACTGATAAGAATATATTATTGTACATTAATACAGTGCTATTCATATTAAACGTTATGATATAACGTAATAATTATAGTATGCTTAACCCTATATTAATGCAAATTTTTATCAGTTAAAAATAATCGTCATGGGCGAAACCGGTCCTGCTCATATTTAATAAAAGTGCAATTGTACAAAATAGTGTTTGTTTGTTGTTAATATAATGGCTTTCTACCAAGTATTGACAGTGAACACATTAAAAGTGATTCTTACATACGGAGAAAAATCGTGTAAAAAGGAATATAAGTCATTGAAAAATTGGTTCCCAGAATTCGGAAAACCTTGTTATTATTTGAAAAAAGAACAAAATTGTGGCATAGAAAGTCGTGTAAAAATGTTATAATGAAGACACAATAAGTAAATTACACAAACTATTTATTATAATATGTATTTTAATTAAGAAATAATAATACTATGTATCGCCAATTTATTATATGAGAGATTGGACATAAATCGCTGATATCGTTGAATTGATCTAACGAAGCCTTTTGTTTGTTGAATTTCTTTTTATTAGAAAATTAGTTATCCGCCATAATGATTTTTATTTCTTATATTTTATTCGTTTTTTTAGTATACCGTGCTATTTCAAAATCGTGTAAAAAAGAATATTGATCTTGAATGTGTCTAAATTATTTTATACTTCCATACAAAGCGCTTGAAATAGTCTTCCGTGAAGACGTATTCTGCCGCAGTACGCGATTTAGACCAGTGCGGTACGTAATAATAAAAAAACCTGTCCTATCGTTGTGTCATCTAGTGAATTTCAATAGTGTAAGCGTAATTATACTTGTTTTTTTTATTATCTGATCTGCGTGGGACGATTTGATGTCTATATCGATTTATTATTTAGTTAATGAATGTGGGAAAAGGGGGGTCACAGATTCTACGCGGACCCCAAAAGCATTGCCCATTTGCATATTGTAGATTGAATCCTAGATATTTATTGTTCGAATTTATTTTTACTCAATTGCAAACTCCTTGCAGTGGCGTTCATGTAAATAAATTAAGTAATTAGGAGTGTAGGATTTCACGAATTATTAATTGAGAATCACAATATTTAAAAAAAAAAACACTTTTTTTTGTATTCATTTAACATTTAGTTATTCTGACCGGCTTAGATCATTACGAGCATTTTGATATTGGTCATACAAAAATTAAAAATAATAGTGTAAAAATATCAACGTTTTTCAGTTCTACAGTTTTTTTATATCTTATGCGTTGATAGCTATTTCGCCTTTTGCCATCGTCAGAACTACGCTTAAACGTAAATTTGCTCAGCCATATATATACTGGCTAAGAAGAGATACACAATGCATCATATTATTCACTCTAATATACTTATTCAAATTATAATTACAATATTGCACTTATTAAAACCCCTAATGTAATTAATAATAAATATCAATATAGTTTTTCCTAATTTACCTTAAAAAATCCCACTAAAGCCACAGTTAATAAATTTAATGTAGCATAATTCATAATTAATATCAGTTTAAATTATCCTAATTAATGTTTTAAAAACCCCAGACTGCTTATCGTTCTTTGAAACACTAAAATCACATTTAATAAGAGCAATATTGTAATTATAATTTAAATTAGTATGTTAGAGTAAATAATATGATGCATTGTGGATCTCTTCTTAGCCAGTATATATAGCTGAGCAAATTTACGTTTACGCATAGTTTTGACGATGGCGAAAGCCGAAATAGCTATCAACGCATACAATATAAAAAAACTGTAGAACTGAAATACGTTTATATTTTTACCCTATTAAAATGGAGTTCTACCAAGTAAATGCCAAATCAATAAATAAATTGTTTTTTAGTGTCGTATAAATAGTGGATGTGAAGGAATCCATGGTAATCATAAGGAATGTGACTACCCACCGCCACCCGCTATACATTTTTTAACTAGCAGTCACTTCCCGTGGTGTAACAGCGTTGCGTGCTTGTTCATTTTTTTAAGTTGAGATTGTCTCGGAAGTAACCCCATCCTTGTCAAGGGATTCCCCAACCGGTGTTTCACTTTATTTTATAATGTAGGCAAATGGTTAAGAAATCTCAAAACTATCTGTATAGATCTTTCCGTTATCGGATGACGTCTCAAATTTTCAAAATGCTACTATAGTGGCTTTTCGAGAACACGTCGTCACCAATTTTTGTATTCATCTACATGTACACATTGAATCTGGATAGTAAAAGTGTACGCCGCTGGTTATTTGAAGATTCTGGTAATATTCATTGTTTTTTCATTCAATAAAGATGTCAATATTGCTGTTAGTTTTATGTTAGCCATAAATATATGATATTACCAATACTTACTCAAAAGAGCATCGCCATTTCTCAAACAAAAAAGACAAATTGCCATTGAGCCGTCATTCAGGCACAAGAATGGATGTTTTGATATAATCAGATATTTATTTCTCGATTTACATATTGAATTGTTTCTTGGGCAGGTATTTTTTTTATGGCAATAAATTTCAAAAATAAAAAATGTCAACGATGGTTGTTACCACATCGATTTTTATAGCGGTTTTCCGATGTTCACACGGTTTTTTTTATTATTTAAACCAGCAAGGATATGTTACGTGTTTTCGAATTATTCACAGGTTGAATGACTTTCGGATAATAAATAAAATTTGCTTTTTTTCCAAGTCTAATTAATGCGAATATAAATTTAAAATGATTACCATAATCCTTGTCGACAAATTTAAATATATGTATACATTTAATTCATATAAAATAAAGTCTCTTATTATTTACTAATCTTGTGTATAATGGCTTACAACAGCTACCTACACGTCGTTTGTATATTTTTAAAAACGGCCTCACATTATGATTTTTTTCTCTCATATCGATTTTGACAAATTTTGAGCAATTAAAGTATTTATTTTGTCGTATAGATTCTTGATTTCGAAAACAAATTGCGTTGAACAATTGTCTATCAATTATTCATAACCTGGTACTAAATTCATAAAAAACCGACTGCCGTTTGTTAAACGCTTGCATTCTAACAGCTGGTTTACGGTAGCAAATCATGATACCTGTCAAAAAATCGTATACTGAGCTTCAAACATAGATGCTTGTGTCGGATAATGGGGGTGACGTGGTTTGTTAAGAAACGTTCAAAAGAACGACCCGCTAAGTCAGTGGTCATGGAGAAACGGTGGAACAGACTAGATCACCTGGGGTCTGCCCAGGGGTGGGCTGGGGGGCTCGCGCGAGCCCCTTGTTAAGATAAGAAAATCATTCGTCTTAGCTCAAATCTGCACCTAACTGCAATTTCTGTAGATGGTTAAATTTTATTATGAAACAAGACTTAGTGGCCCCTTCATTTTTTCGTTCAGCGTTGTGGGCTTCCGTGCCGGACCTCATGGGTTCGAGATAATCACTAGTCCTGTCTTAGTCTTATCATTCTATCCCTACTACTTTTTTTGGAAAAGAGAGGTTGAGCGACTAAGTAACAAACAGTTCTCGTAGAAAAAAAACTTTTTTTGAGATACTTTCATTGGGAGCGAAAATGGATACAAATAAATGGATAAGATTTACCGAGCCCCTTGTTAAGATATTGGCAGCCCACCGCTGGGTCTGCCTCTTCCGACCGTTGGGATTCCGGCGTCCTGGACGACCTTCGGGTCCTGTCCAGAGGATTTACTCGGCTGAACTGAGGGATGCTGGCATGTCATGGGAGAAATGCAAAGCAATTGGCGAGAGACAGCGAAACATGTAAGTGTCACGTGTCAGGGAGCGAATATGATCATATAAAAAAAAATGTCTTGCCGATATCCACAGTTTTTAATTGATCAGAAATTAATTACATTATGAATGCCTCTCCACCAACTAATGACAGTCAACACGGTCAACTTGTTTTTTTATTGATGTTAATATAAAGTCTTTTAATCGAAAATTGACAGTTCAACACGATTCAAGTGAGGTTATGTTGCTTCCAACTTGTTTAAAATCGATTCTTACGCGAGTAATAATTATCAAGTAACTTTGTATTCTATTCATGGTTGAAATTTTTGATTATCTCGAATAGTCTTCAGTATTTTAAAGTAATTTATCTCAAACGTGTTTGTGATCAAGTAATGGGTCATATTTTATTAATATTTTTAACCGTGTCGTGTTTTTTGTTCTTGATTAAAATTCTAACAGTTATAACTCTAATGAAAATAGTCGATAAATTATGCACATAGTGTTTTAATAGCCATTAACAATTTGCGGAGGGGTGTCACACTGGCACTTTTATTCTAAAACCAATTACTCTTGACAATTAATTTTATATTTATTATAGCAAGTTCAATTTTAATAATCGACTCATCGGGAAAATAAATTCACTTCATCGTACTCTGATTAATTATCAAGAACAAATTAATCATTCTTAGTTAGTTATTCATTCATAAATGACCAATATTCAACATCAATAATATCGTTTTTTAACTATGTCCGCTCCCAATGTAGAGCGTATGAATTTCTAATGGAGTTTTAAGTGTTTTCACGAAAACTGGTTGCTATTTAGTTGCTCAACCTATACTAGATAGAAGGATAATACGAGACTAGTGGTTGTCTTATCGCTGTGAAGGGCTTGACGACATCACAGACACTTATGCTATCGAGCATAAATTTAATAAATATATCAAAAAATCATTTTTCGAAATTCTTTTACTGGGACTTGAACACGTGACCTCCAAAACCGAAAACGTTTACAACTCGACTACGTACCCGATATATTACATGTATTATTCAATACATTTTAATTAAATTATATATTTAATTTTATTGGTACTTTACTACTGTGTTGTCTTTCGAGGTATGAAATTATTAATTTATCGATTTGGCATTTACTTGGTAGAACTCCATTTTAATAGGGTTAAATATCAAGGTATTTCAGTTCTACAGTTTTTTAAAAAGTTAAAGGTTGATAGCTATTTCGGCTTTCGCCATCGTCAGAACTATCTGACGGATCAGTTCTGACGATGAACCTTTAACTTTTTAAAAAACTGTAGAACTGAAATACCTTGATATTTTACCCTATTGAAATTATTAAGTTGTTTTTTATGGAGTGGAAAGAACACCGAAACAATAGTGTTTTTTATAACATGCATATTATTCTGCGGCGAGAAATTTACCGATATTTTATCACTATAAATTGTGACACATTTATTATACTTATTTATTCTTGAAAATAGTTAACTGTATAATAAAAACAAGACACTTTTCAAAAAGTTCGACTATAAACATTTCATTCATAAATTTTGGGTAAGTACCTCAAAAAAATCATTGGATAAAACCAACCCCTGAGAGAACAAACTTGGGTATACGTAATTTGTTTTTGTGTTGGTAGGTATATTTTGTAGTAAGGATGTATTGTATTTTTTACGCTTTGCCCAGATCGGATATGGGATGTGCGGTCACCTTCTGTACACTTCAGGTATATTTTCCGGTCAGGGTTGAACTAGTCTGTAATGATTATTAGTTTATTTCTATTTTACCATCTCACCAGCGACTCGTATTTTGTTGAGAATATTCGTTGTATGTTTATCGATATTTATCATTGTGACGTGTGCATAGTTTTTTTTGAGGTTGGATTGCAGTCCATACACTGATTCTCTCAAAATTTATGATCTTTCTGTCTGGTTCTTTGGCTTATAAAGCATCTGGTCGGGAAAATCTTATGTCACCTGTTCCATTATTCCATGTGGCAGAAGATAATCTTATCTTGAAATATGTAACATTAAATAATAATTATATGCATGTAAAATTATTTTATTTTTTATAAGATAGTTCTTCATCCGATGTTCAATAAATGTTAGTCTAAAATTGACTGGGACGTAACTGTCATTTGTTTTTTTTTTACAGTACTTGTTAAAACAAAAACAAAATCAGGGAAGACACTTTAACTTACAAAGGATTGTATGTATGATAACAGAAAAGTGAAGAATTTCTCAAATATTTTCTGTGTATATTGTTATATCTGAGTATTTTAAATGATAGCTGAGATAAAAATTTGTGATAAGAGTAATCAATATTTTAAAAAAAATCCATGTTCCGCTCTTTAACGAGAATAGGGGCTTCTAATGGTGGTATATTCAAATAAGTTTTTCTACGAAAACCGATTGTTACTTATTAGGAATAGAATGAATATACAATAGTTAAGACAAGAATAGTGGTTAGCTGATCGCTTTCGCTACACTCCGTTAATTTAGGATTGGAAAAAGGAAAGTTAACTTAGACATGTCTTCCAAAAAAATCGATAAAACTATTGGAAAAATGCTGTTTGCATTAGGATTTGAACACGTGAGGTCCGTTACGGAAAACAACGACAAATACAATTATTTATAATTTAACTGCTTATATTACCCGAACTGAGAAACACTTAAAAATAATTTTGAAAATTTTAGCGAAGATTTTCTAATGTATAGGATAAGCCTAGAATAGGAAGTATTACTGTAGTCTTTCCTATTTTTTCTTTTCTATATTTTATACGAATCATTTATATAGGAGTCATAATAAACACTCAATATGAAGGATTTAACGTCCAAAATACCCAATGAAAATATGGGAGTGTGCTTTTGTAATTTATGAGTTTGATGTTATTTCATTTCACTGTTAATTGTTATCATTAGGAAAATCCTTATGTCATTTTAATGGTAACTAATATTACATTGTAATGATTCCTAAATGATTTGTTGTTACTAGATCCTAATGAGGTGCTAATTTTGACTGGAACTATTGTCTTAATTATTTATCGACAGAACTATGAAACTAGTTCTGACGATGGCGAAAGCCGAAATAGCTATCAACCTTTCACTTTTTAAAAAACTGTAGAACTGAAATACCTTGATATTTTACCCTATTTTCAGTTTAAAGCTATTAAATAATATCTTGAATTAATCAGGTGGTTCACCACTGTTAAATATATTTTCAAACGGTTTAACCCGTCCTAATTGATGCAACTCATTAGATAATCATTTCTTAATGTAAATGTCATTTTGTATTACCTTTATCGTTTGTTTGTTCCCCCCCCCTTGCCACCCATTTTTATTTGATTTTTGTTATAATATATCAAAATAGTAATATATTTTCTATCGGTTTAACCCGTCCTAATTGATCCAACTCATTAGATAATCATTTCTTAATGTAAATGTTATTTGTATTACCATTATCGTTTGTTTGTTTTTCTATCATCCCCTCCCATTTTATTTCGATCTTTATTATAATATATCAGAATAGTAAAATTAAAATCATTCGTACTTAAGCAAACATTTGCGAAAGTAGTTGTCTGAGGATGCCTCTGAAAGAGGCGAAACACGTGTCACATTTTGATACACAATACGTGGAATAATCAAAGTTATTTTTATTTTATATTAAAGCTATTTCGGTTTATGCCTATAGCTATACGGATATCTGGTTTATAGCTATAAACCGATTTAAAAAAAAATTGAACTAAATGCATTGATATTTTTACCCGTATTATAAGTAAGTTAATTAATGCCAACTCAATCAAAAAAAAAATATTGGTTTTGTGTACATGTATAATTTTTCGTATGGCACGAAGTCTAGTACCTGTTTATAACGGTAATTTCTAGCATAATAATCGAGAAAAAAATGTAAAAGTAGATAAAGTTTAATCCCAAAACGGACTTAAAGATTTAATGCGAAAATTGAATATGCATCACACTATACAAGTTCTTAAATCTAGAATTCCACCCTGGTAGCGTATCCTCCAGTTAATATCCCACATTATTGCCAGCCCTATGCACCACCAGTGCGACAGAGAAACCCGCCAAGCGCGAACGAGATGCGGCAACTTCATTCATAAACCGAGTCGCCATGATGTACTTACTTGCTGGCAGTTGTAAAAGTTTGCTCGGATCATGACACTTGAAAATAATCTCGATATGTGAAATCCATCTCCCTCTCGCGCACGTCGTATTTTAATCTCAAGCGCGCGACAAAAAGAGACGCCGGACTCCATTCATAAAGCCGCACTGATCCCATATTATTATTATTTGTAGAAGTTCGCCGAGATCGCCCGGAATCGTGCGTCTCGCTTTGTCTCGTTAATATGTCGCACGGTTGACCGAGCGAGATAAACGAGACCCACATTCAAAGAGTATTTTGGTCCTAGAGCTAATATGACCCTTTATTTTAAAATAATGTAATTCGGATCTCGTGCACTGCTTATTGGTGGTTTTCAAATTAAGAATTTATGTAAATCAGGGTAGAATATCATTCTTTGGGTCATTTTTTTTTTGTATAGCTACTTTTTATATACCATAACGGAAATATTATCTATGTTTGTATCGATATGAATATTTTTTACCATTCATTTTTTTCGTATAAATTTTAAAATATATATTAGCTTCAATGAAAGTGTACATCCGGTAGCTTTCTAATATAACACCAAAATGATTCTCTATAAAAAAAAACACCTTTTTTATATTTCTAAATATATTCATTGAAACTGTTTTACATTCTATAGTAAACTTGTTTATTAATTACGAATTATATCACTTTATGATGTTCACTGTCAAAAGTTAGTGGAAATCACTATATTTATAAAATAAAACACTCTTTTGTACTTATTCCACATTTATTTAATATTATCAGGACCGGTTTCGCTCATGACGGCCATTTTTAACTGATATGAGTATACGCACTAATACAGCGCCAAAAATATTTACTTGTAATAAGGTAAAGATATTCAAGTATTTAGTTTTACGTATTTTTATAAAATGATATAGCTGTAAATATCTATAAACTCATTTTATACAAAAATGTAAAACTAATTACTTTGATATTTTACCTTATTGAAATGGAGTTCTACCAAGTAAATGCCAATTCAATCAATAATATTTACTTGGTTTAGTGTAAATAGCACTATCTCGTCACGAGCTAAACCCCTCCTGAATATATATACGAAATTAGTATTTTTTTATTTTTATTTATTGAATATAAATTAAATGGCCGATAATGATTTATAATTATGCACAATAGTATCAATAATTAAATATTTTTAACTTCTTGTATTTAACGTCATGTTTTAATATGATTTTAAAAAATCAGCAATTTTGATTTTTGCATTTTTATGCTATAAAAAAATTCAAATTAGAGTTTTAAGGATGCATTCTGTTTTTTTTAATCGTCCAAGAGGATTTTATTTTACTAAACATATTGCTACGATGCACGCTTTATCGAATTTAATTGACAAAATGAATTGTTTTATTTCGTATGATTGGTTTTACATTGTTAATTTCTTTCGATTCTCGTAATTTCCACTCGTTTCGTATCCATGGAGGGGTGTGACGTCGCGACCGGAAGCTCTTGGTTTGCTTTGCGCGACGGATCAGTCCCGCGCAGCTCTGCGCAGGTGCGGTGGTGCGTGCGCAACTTCACTCCGTTCAAGTTTATCTTGTGAAAAAACATCGAAATCAACATCCACCAATGGATGCCAATATTTATACGTGAGTTAATTAAACTAAACCGCAAAGTGATGGAATTATCTAAACGTCAAAATTTAAATTTCGAACCCGTTTGTGTGTGACTTGAGTGAACCGAGACAATAAAAACAAGAGTGCCAACTTTAAAATGACATGTTTTAAATTTGGAACATTTTGAAATCGTGTGTGCAAAAAAGTCCACATTTATTTTAGTGCTTTATTCGAACATTATTCAAATCTTTAAACGGCTCCGGAGGCAATAACTAAATTTATTACGTGTTTATTTTGACTAGAGCAAACTAAAATAAACAAATCGTTTCTTTCGTAAAATAATATAAATACCATCATCAAAATGATGTGACAATCAGGTGAATATACGCTATTACTGTAGGGGTGTATTTTTTAAAATGTAAATAAATATTTGTGTTCGCAAATGTATTAAAACTCGTACGTTTTCATTGCATTCATATGCAACCGTTCTTTGTGTTCACTTTTCTCGGTATATGTCATATGTCATTATTATTTGTACGTATTACTAAGATTAAATTTATTTTTTCTGCGGTTCCTAGAATTACTAATAACTAAGTATTATTGTGGTCAGAATGACATTCGATTTACCAACATAAGAGATAGTTTTGAGTATCTTTCTCTGTGTGTAAAAGCGATACTGTTATCTGTTGCTTAATGAAGCCCCTCCCATGAAGACTTATTTTTACTAAGATGAATCCGATTTTTTTTTTAAATATGATTTATATTATTCACGAATATAAACCACATTTTACTTTTATTTGTGACAATCTCAGACCGTCGGAAATACATTATTTTTTTCAAATCCGTGTCCGTTCCCAATGTGGAGCATAAAGCCTCATAGTGGAGGTTCCACAAGAAAAGCTTTTTTTTACTAAAACTGCTTGTTACTTATTTGCTCAACCCCTCTTTTTTTCTAAGAGAGTAGGGATAGAAAGGATTGGGCTAGGGCAGAAATAGTTGTTGGTTAATGTATTTTTAGATTGGAATGAAGGGGGGGGGGAAGTTCTTAGACATCACAGACATCCATGCCTTGTAACAGATAATTGCTGACCAATGCTGAAAGCCAACGACGTTGACTACTGTGTTACACATTCTTAGAACATTACTTTAAAGCAGATTCACTTATGCAATAAAAGATTCTTATAAATTTTAATAGCTATTTATTGAATTTCTTACTCATAAGACCAACAGGTAAATGCCAATTTTCACATAAGAAAAACTTTAAGGGTATGGGTAGTTCAATTGATCAATCTTCTGCAACTACTAGATTCAATTTTGGTCAGGACCGGTTTCGCTTATCGCGAGCTTTATCGACGGATAAAAAGTAAAACGATACAGTGTCATTTATATAGTTCCAATCTATCTCTAAGAATTGTCAATGAACAGAGTACAAGTGATAATAAAAACGTAATGTTTTATATTTTCATCTATTCTCGTTACTGGCTCGAATCCCATGTGAGACGAATTCAAAGTAAATATGTAAGCATATAAAAAAACATCGGACTTGTGATAATGCGATCTTTGTTACACGTTTTACTAATACTTTTATATTTGTAGGTTTATAGACTAATAACCATCACCCGGACTGTTCTTCTTGCCTCTCTCTCCCTCTGAAAAAAGTGACAGTAATAAATAATACCTACACTATTATAACGGACCGTAGATTGAATGACTAATAACCAACACCCCACTGTTTTTCTTCTTGTCTCTATCCCTCTTAACAGGCGAGTGAACAACTCAAAACATCAAAAACATATCACTAACCTCCTAGTATTTTTTGACTTACCCCCTTCCCACTCATTTTGTGTTGTTCCCGTGTGTATTTGCAGTCTAAGTTACTCTTAAGTGTAGGTCATGGTTATAATCACCATCAAAATTATTCAAAGCGGTGATGAAAAAATGCAAAAAGCCAAACCAAAAAATGTTAAAATATTGCAATTTGTTTCTTTTTTATTGTATGATATTTTTTTTATTTACATGATTAAAATAATAAATGTGACTATCAAAACAATACTGCAATAAGCTGCGATTTTCACTCATCTGTGGCAACACTGCAAATATGAAGAGCGCGGGCGAAACAGGAGCTTATAATAAATCACGCAGCTGACTACTGGCGTTCCATTTTCAAAAATCATTATGATTTTGTATGGCATCCATCGCAAACTGTAGCAAATTTGATAACCATACAAATTTAATTAACTATCTGGGGATAGTTGGTATACGTGATTTTTCATTAGTTTTTTTAGTTTTATAAAACAGTAAAAAAAAAAACAGCCCATACCATTTATAAAACATTTTATTTCACTTTTGACGTGTTCACTGTCAATATTTGGTGAAAAGGTATTATATTAAAAAAAAAAACTGCTTTGCGGTTAGCGTGCGGTTCGAGTCCCAGTACGAACAGCATTTTTTCGATTGATTTATCGACTTCTGCTCGAAGGCATGGGTGTTTGTGATGTCTTCATTTTCCTACCAACCTTTCCCATCCTTCAATAACTGAGCGTATAGAGAGCGATTAATTCATCACTAGTCCTGTGCTAGCTTTGTCCTATTCCTACTACTCTATTTGAAAAAAGAGAGGTTTAGCGACTGACTAACAAACAGTTCTCGTAGAAAAAAATCGTTTAAGATACCATATGGCAAATGTGGAGGCCATATGCACCACATTGGAAGCGGACATGGATACAAAATATTATACATTAATTAAATCTTCTCTGGACCGGTTTCGCTTATCACGACTATTTTCAACTGATAAGAATATACATTAATACAACACTATTTATATTAACGCAAGTATTTTTTTTTATTAATAGTTTTAATTTTAAATACACGTGGAATATTTAAAAAGTAGCGTTTTACTTTTTGAATATAATCTTACACGTTGTTTCATTTAAAACACCGTCACTGGTTATATACACTAGAACAAATAAAATGTACAACGTTATTCGATTGTGTCAACAACTACTTTGTATTATGCAGTCGGAAAGTAGTAATATCGTCCATTTCTGCACACAATTACCTAAGTGCGTGTATTGCCAAGCTATACGCGCACCGTTGACGCAGATAGCTGGGGGAGGGCACAGAACACATTACTTAAAATGAGAGTATTGTTTAAAGAAGTGGATAAAAAAATATTCAAATAAGAGGTTTAAATTGAATATACATGTACACACATATATATATCAAATAGAGAAAGGCACTAGAAAATAAACGTTCGTTTTTTTTATATATACACGTTCTAGAAAAATGGTAAATGCTATAAAAAATTAGTATCTAAATTTGAAAAAACAAGGAATTGCGAAATTTTCGGTCAGGAAATAGGATTTACACAAAAGTTTTTCTTAATCAGCATATTTAAATATTAAATTGAGTAAACAAAAAAAATCTTTTTTAATCTTCGTGCACTTAAACTGACACAATTTTGTTTCAGTTTAATGTTTTGACATTGGTCCAAAATTATAAAAAAACGTTTTTGTTCCTCCAGTATATATTTTTTTTCATTTTGTATTAATAAGTTACGTTATTTTGCCATTCTATACATGTTATATTACAATTTTTCACCTTATTCCAACGTTAAACATAAATTAATTTTCTTCTTTTTTGTTTATTGCTATATCGAACAAGCTTTTTTTTATTGTTAATACATAAATGTTTCCCTTCGTACATCTCAAATATCAACGGTTCTTGACCGATGTCATAATACTTGTCCCAATATAACTATTTGTGTTTCATTCACAAGCGTTTTCTTTTCGTGGAAATGCTCTCAGTTCATTTCAGTTTTGCGCATTTGTCTCTTTCATTCATCTTTATCTTTAAACAAACAAAACTTATTCTAAATTTGAATCGTTCAAATTATGTACATTCACACAAGCTTTGTCACTAACGACACGGGTTTCGCCTTTCGGCATCTCCAGGCGTTCGAGTGCACCGATGAACTTGAACTGACAACAACTTTTTTTTTTTAATAAAGTGTCACACGCCGCCATTCCCAAAGTTGTACTTGTAAAAAGTGGTATAAAAGATTAACATTTATGTCTTATCACGCGTTCGAAGTGACAATGTCTCCGTACGAATCGGTAATATTATGTTTGTTGTTTAATGTTGGTAAATTTAATGTTTTTTGTTTATATAATTTACCCTAAAATAGATAGACAACAATGAATCCTAATTGAAATTCCCATTTTGCTATTATCTTCGTGGAAGTTCATTTTTAATATAATATTAAATTTGATAAAGTTTATTCGTAAACCTTGTGATGTTATGCCTGATGATGCTTCTCAAAGAGGCGGAACACGTGCCACATTTTGCAACATAACAGGTGGAATAAAAAAGATATCAAATTTAATGCTATTTACTATATAATAATAATTAAAAAAAAACACAATTCCGTTCGTACGTAACATGCTACCCTTAAACAAAAATCAAATTGCCAGTCACTTTCTTTATTTTACTTTACTACACACACACATTTATGTAATTCAATTTTCTGCTATTGAAAAGAAAACTTTTCAATATTAAGTATGTATACTCCCCTTTTAAGCATTTTTTAAAAGGGGTAAGAATTTTATGTCGCCTTATTCGCTGCTCGTATTTATTTTTTATATTGCCATCTTATTATTTTCGTAACAGAGAATAATTAGCCTTTTTTTACTCACTTTTGTTCTCATTTAATTCAATATCACTAAGACACATGATTACCCCTTACGTGATATCTTATTAGCGTGTTGTTGTTGAGGACAGCGATGAAGACGACGATGGTTGATAGGATGACTAAAAAATAGCAAATTAATATTACGGCGCTAAAATAATTCAAATGTCCATCCATTGTGGTGTTGCCATTAGTGAACATCTACACCCCCACATGAAATATTTCTTGCCAACAGAATAAAATAAAATGAATATTCTTCGAAATGTATAGGCGTGGTATAGTAAATCTTGCGAGATAATTTTTGAATCGCATTTTTAGAATTTTTCCATAAATCATTTTCGCGTCAAGAATTTATTGCTGAGCAAATTGTTAGAATGCTATATTTAAGATTTTTTTCAAATTGCTCTGGACGACATTCATTCACAGCCGCTAATTTCACGAGTGGACTTTTATCTTTGGTGGAATAAATTTCACGATAATTGTCAGCTTTGATTCATTTTAAAATGGCGTCTTTGACAGGTTATTTGTGATCTTTTCGGAATAGAGCTGTTCGTTGTAGAGAAATATTTTACTATCGTATATTTATATTAATTACATTCTAAATTGACAGCTTTTTATTTCTCCAGGGCGAAATCTAAACGAATCGAGACGTGCACGACCGGTTTATAATTCAAGGGCTTTTTAAATTATCTACGTTTTTTGTTATTTAATAACGTTATTTTTCATTCTGACACATGATAACCAAACAACTTAATGTCAATATTTTTTTGTTTTTCTTAAAATCATACTCAATTTTTTTAACATCACAATCAATGTTCCCTCTAAGGCAGGCATACTCAACCTTTTTTTCCTCTGGGCCGCATGAAGATTTTTGCTTCTCTACGTGGGCCGCAACATATTTATAGTAAACTATAAATATAACACATACTATACTGCATCATAATACATATGTATGTATTATGTGAATTTTGATATTGAGTCAAACTTTTAACTATCTTTTAAAAATATTTGGTGACTATAATTATTTTGGGCCAAACATAAGAGCTGATTGGGCCGCAGGTCGAATTTGGCTGCTCTAAGACAAGAGGTTAGCTGCGCGGACCGATCAAATATTAATTGAACAACTGTCTTGTAGTGTAGTCCAGAACGAGAGCGCAGGGGATTCCCAGCTGCTGCGCGGCCGCGCGTGCGCGCAGTTTAGAGAGAACGTTGATCACAATGATAAAATATGAACATTAGGTTTTAAATTAACACATGTTATGTAATGTTGATAAAAGGCGTTTTTTGTATCATCTGAAAAGTCTTTTTGTAGATAGTGTTGTTCGACTTAAGCCCTCGAATTGTTGCAGAACATACTTGCTATTGTGTAATACGCAATGTTAAATATGTTACTATTTTTTTCCGATTGAAAGTAGTACAAAGTAATATTGTGTTTTTTTAATATTATGCCTTTCCACCAAGTATTGACAGCGAACACCCTAAAAGTGATCATTGATCAATGAAGATTTAACATATATAATTATTTAAAATTATAGATTAAATTAAAACACACACATGCATATTGAAATAAAATTTTCCATCCGAATGAAACCAATTCGTCACAATGTTCAATAGCTACTGCAAGTTGGCTTAGAAATATTTATCACTTTGACAGTTTCCCTCGCCGTGATCATTCATGGCATAATAATGTCTAATGGCAGTGGGTAGTATGATTTGTTCTATTACACTAGGCCGCTGCGCGACGTTGTCGCTTTTGTTTATTTAATTGCATTTTAATTGAGTGAGCGACCAATGAAGGAGTGCGGGTGTTAAAGGTCGAAACAATTTAAGGCCTCTCTTAACGCGTTCGATGCCGAGTCACATTTGTTAAAAGATGCCGCCTACCCCGGTCGCATATTTTGCAAATATTTCTGTATTCGTAAAACACACTCGATCGAATTGTTATATAAGGATATGTTTGGAAGGAAATCACTACACCTGACTAAGTATATGTAGCAAACATTCAAAAAATGATTTATCACAAATTTATCAGTTCTCAATCACAATTAGTGTTCAAAAAAGGGTTTTCCTATAAATATTACATCATAATCTTGATACGTTCAAGCAAATCGTGATTTATCCAACACTCAAATCATCATTTCCCAAGCTCTGTATTTGTGTGACGAATCACTTTTTGGATGTTGGCTTCTTAATTGTATTGTATGTTAATATTTTAAAAGCATTTATTATCGGCTATTTCAGTACGGCATCATAAGAAAAAACACCTTTGACGCTATTTAGTTTTTAACTATGATACAGAATTTTATTTTTGCATCAAAAAGAGAGTTTTTTTAAATAATGATAATTGATAATAGTTGACTTCCACATTAACACAAATATTTATTTGTAAAATATATCCCTATATCACTATACAAAACGTTATCTACAATATTGTCTTAAAATACATCCTCTTTATTAAAAGCTCATAAATATGTCACAAAGCCTTTGAGTAACGGTAATCTTGTATATCGACTGTGGAAAGGAAAAAGAACGTAACCAATGTTCCTTCTAAGCTGCGCGCGTGTGCGGCCGCGCAGCAGTTGGTAAGCCCCCGCGCACTCATTCCGGGTTGGCGCGCACTGCAAGACAGTTGTTCAATTAATATTTGATCGGTCCGCGCAGTCTCCGTGCAGACTTTGAAATTTCCGCGCAGCTAACCCTTCGGCTTAGAGGGAACGTTGGAGATAACACACAGTTTTTTCAAATCAGAGATTTTTTTCGATAATCACAATGTATCAAACTTGATACACGTTCTATCAGAAGAATGCAAGCTGAAAATGCCGAATTAGTATCTAAATTTTGCCTTTAAGTTTGAAAAAAGATGAGCTTGTAAAAAGTTAAAACCAAGAAAAACGATTGAAATGAAGGTTTTTCCGAGACAATTTATTTAGTTAATATTAGATTATGTCAATTAAACACCAGTTAAGAAGTCTCCGTGCACTTCACGCGGGCATATGGCCCAAAATCATCAAAACACGTTTTTTGCGCCTCCTGTTAAATTTGATATGTGTGGGTTACGTCCTTTTTCCTTTCCACAGTCGATATAATTGTACATTTGAGGTTTAAGCGCAATGGCCAATTTTTATTCTTATTTGTAATATTTTTTGAATGACCAGTTAAACTTAAAAGATAACATTTATCAGTCGAATATTATGAGTATTTCAAAAAAGTTTGTTTTTCATAAATGTGTCAACATTGTGTATTGTTATTTATTAGTTTCTACAATTCACAAGGTCTGATGGTACGTCTTCAAACGTGGGAGGTGTATGAGTCTGACTCAGAAAGGAATGATGTATTATTGTATCTTTTCCTTGTATAAAAAAATAATATTTTTTGAAACAATACCAAGAAGCAGTTGTCGAAAGAGTCAGCTTGATAAAACGTCGATGTTCTGAGGCACATTTCATCTACTCATAATTTATGTCGCCTGTGTGGTCGAGTGGTCAACGTCGTTGGCTTCAGTTACGGAGGGCCCGGGTTCGAATCCCGGACAGTTTTATAAATTGATTTTTCAATCGATTTATAAATTTCTGTTCGAAGGCATGGGTGTATGTGATGTCTTGAATTCCCCCTTTCCACCCATCCTATCTTATGAACCACTAGTCCTGTCCTAGCCCTATCCTTCTATTCCTACTCTCTTTAGTAAAAGAGAGGTTGAGCAACTGAGTAACAGGGAGTTCTCGTAGAAACACATATGTTGAGATAAACTCTATTAGGAGTCCATGTGCTCCACATTGGGAGCGGACATGGTTTAAAAAAATAATAATGCTGACGAAAGGCAATTGACTATTATTACATACTGAATTTTTGTCTAGAAAAAATTGACACTTTGAAGATTTCGGTAATATTTGTCGTAAACTTTTCACTAGCTTCCAAAATAAACTGTTCATAATTAATGTTTTTAGTTTGTTACTTATAAATTGTCTTGTCGTAGCTCTACCGTGTACACAATATCATGGCAGACTACGCGTTGATATTTCGTTTGAGTTGTACGGTTTGTTTGACTTGACTTGCGCGGCCCCAAAGACCCCGGGGTTAAACGGTTGAGATTTCTTTCCTCGCTGTGTCTAATGGATCTGAGGATGACGATATTGCTTAACCCCTTTGTCCTTTGACATCCCTATTTGATTTAGTGTCCAATAAACTTAATTATAGAGTAATGCCTCTTATTCTGATTTGGCTTGTTGAATCAATTTCAATGTATTTTGTACACTTGGAAATTTATTGGTATTAATTGATTTTGTGTGGTAAACTGATTGTAGGCATTAAATTGAATATTTGTAAAATGAAAAACGTTAAGCAGCGTTTCCCATGTAATAGAAAGCAAAATGTCGGGTCGCGGGAAAAAAAGTTTTGGAAACGCTTACGTAAAGGAATCGTAATACCAAAGATTTAAACGTATTTAACAATATTATGTTTACTTATTAGCTAAAAAAAATTTTTTAGTAAATTGTAATAATACCCGGGTTCGATTTATAATTCTGTAAAATATAAAATCGTTGAATTACGTAATCAAAAAAAATCAAATCAAAATTGATAACAGTAGCGAAACACGTGTCACGTACACAACCTATAGAATAGCTGAGTTATCAATTTTTATTTTTATAATAATTATGTCCTTCGACAAAGTTACCGCTGAATTCATCGAAAATATATATAATTTTTTTTTAAATCCATGTCAGCTCCCAATGTGGAGCATATGGCCTCCTAATGGAGGAGGTATCTCAACAGAAGTTTTTCTACAAGAACTGTTTGTTACTCAGTCGCTCAACCTCACTTTTTTCAAAGTGAGTTGTAGGGACAGAAGGATAAGGCTAGAACAGGACTAGTGGTTGGCTAATCGCTATTGCTATACCCAGTTATTAAAGGATCAGAAGGATGGGAGGAGAGGAAATGATGTGAATTGACATCACAAATACCCAGTCTTCGATTAAAACTTTGATTTGAATAATTCTCAAATTCACTGTGACCAGACCGGGAATCGAACCCAGACCTGCGTGATCGGTAGAACAAGCTCTAACCAACTGGGCCACAGCAGGCGACATATTACGATATATAAGATTATACATGGTATATTATTCGCATATGGGGTGAATATATTGATAACTAGACATAGCTCATGCTTGAATACAGTATGTACCGTGGCTTGTATTCATTATTCACATTTGATCCAACATTTCCAATTAAAATATTTAAACAACTCTAGATTTTGGACAAAACAACGAATTATGTATCTTTACTTATCAACATATTCACTCATATGTTTGCGATTGTAAGTATACTATTATGAAGCAACCGAAACCAATTTGTTATGCTGGCGTTCACATTGTTTTTATTTATTTATTTTAATAAACATAAACAAAAAAGTTTTTCTAATTTACTTAATCGAATTTATAAAGGTATATTGTTTACACAAATTGCATTGAATAAAAAAATGAAATAATTACTATAGTTTGACCTTCTTATTATAATGACGCGTGGAGTCTCTCGTGCGGTGTTTTTATTGAAAACTATGCTTTATTTCTGTAATACTCGTGAAGTATTGAAAGTTAATACTTCTTCTTTTCTTTTGCCATAATCGCTCCCTATGTGAAGCATATAACCGCCACGCGGCACCTCCATGTTTCCCTGTCTCCTGCCAATTGCTTTGCTCCCTCCCATGACATGCCAGGATCCCTCAGTTCCGCCGAGTACGTTCTATGGATAGTACCCGACGGACGTCCGGGGCGCCGGCATTCCACCGGTCGAAGAGGCAGGCAGGATTGAGGTTTTCCGGAGGCATCCGCAGCACGTGACCCAGCCAGTTTCAACGTCTCTCCATAACCGCTGACGTGACGGGGCGCTGTCTTGTACGCTCCCTTATCTCCGAATTCCTCACAAAATCAAACCACCTCACCTCCATTATCTGACGCAAGCATCTGTTCTCGAAGCTCAGTATACGAGTCTTTGTCAGGTGCCATGATTCGCAACCGTAAAGCAGTACCGGCAGAATGCAAGCGTTGAACAAGTGGCATTTGGTTTTAGTCGAGTACAGCTGTGTGTCCCAGACAGTCCGCATTGAGTTGAATGTGGCTCCAGCCATTCCTAAACGAAGCTCAGTATACGGTTTTTCTGAGTCTTCGTCAGGTGCCATGATTAATGCGTCGGATAATGGGGGTGAGGTGGTTTGATTTTGTGAGGAATTCGGAGATAAGGGAGCGTACAAGACATATAATACTTACCATTCAGAAAAAATCATCTTTCTGATTGAAAAACAGTTCATAAGGTTCCACTGCTTTAAACGTTATTTAACATAAAGTTTTTAGTTATTAACTTAATTTTATTTATTTAGTTAATTTCTTTTTTACGATTTTTGGTTGATTTTTTAAACTAAACGACTTCGTAGACACAGTGTGGTCCGTAATTAGTATTACAGTTTTTTGTCAAATCTTGCGGTCAAGCCGGACCTACGTGGAACGGAATTATAAATAAAGGTTTAACTAAATTGACGTATTGTACTGAAAAATTCGTCGAGCACGTTGCTTGTCGGCTTTTTAAGCAATTTTCAATAATGGTGTCTGTTGTTATAGTGTCATTAGTTAAATAGTGTGTAAATAGAGAGAAACACTCAAGTCCTTTATTGATTTGGCATTTACTTGGTAGAACTCCATTTTAATAGGGTAAAATATCAAGGTATTTCAGTTCTACAGTTTTTAAAAAGTTAAAGGTTGATAGCTATTTCGGCTTACGCCATCGTCAGAACTATATAGTTCTGACGATGGCGTAAGCCGAAATAGCTATCAACCTTTAACTTTTTAAAAACTGTAGAACTGAAATACCTTGATATTTTACCCTATTACACTCAAGTCCTTTTTTACACTGCTTAAAAATAACACGCTCCACTAAAAATAACGAACACTATATTTTTACACGAATTTTAAGTATTTGTCAGGAACAAAAAACACAGAAATGAATTACAGATTTACTTATAACAAAAAATTCAACAACACAATACAGTAATTACAAACAAAAGGCTTCATTCGATCCTAAAACATATAAATATCTGAAATTTCCAGCGATGAAAGAGATTCATGTCCAGTCCCTCATAAAAGTCCCCGTATATAATCAAGTAGCGATGAATAGTATTATTTTGTCCAAATACTTATGGGGTCTTCATTATTTACTTTTTACAGGACTTTCAATTCCTCGATGTTGTTCTTTTTACAAATAACACGATTTTTTGATCTAAGGAACCAATATTCAATTTTTATATGAATTCCATCACCTTTTTACTCAAATTTTTGTGTCACGTATCTACCGTGAAAAAAAATAGTTGAGTGTTTATATTATTTTTGCTTTTATTAAAACTAATTTTTCTAACAAATACTTTTCGTGAACGAACATCGCCCTGAAAATATTTGGTCAACATCCGACGTGCAGCTAACCCACTGACCAGTATATTTTACTGTAAATTTGGTGGAAATCCATTATTGTAGTGGCCTAATAAATAACGAGATTCCGTTTTGGTGTCGGATTACTCATCCTCCTACCTGCTAAGGATTCTCCCTTCGTATTAATTCGAGGTGACACGTTGCATTCGTGGTGGTTTTCACGCAATACGCCTCCGTATAAATATTTTACTAAATTTTAATAAGTAAAGATTGTTTTCAAAAAATTCCGCTTAATCATATTTTTTGCAAGTATATTTAACATTCAAACATTCGCTTGTACTAAATGTTATATTTTATTGATTTAATAATAATTAATTTAGAAAAACACAATATTCCTTTGTACTTATTTCCACTTTCATTTACCTAGATCAGGACCGGTTTCGCTCATGGCGAGCATTATCAACTGATAAAAATGTAATTTAACAGTGTTTTTTAGGCAAAAGAAATTTAAATAAAAACGTGTAATAAACGATTGACATTGAAAAGGATTTAATATAGTCCATAGTTATTTCGGCACCACGCCACCATCAGAAATACACTTTAATATTTTTTGTGTACCTAAATTCATCATTCAATTCTCCGGCTGTTTTACAATTTACTAATTATTCCGAAAAAAAATCCAGTTGTTATTTTGTTTTAAAATAAAAAAATGACACGTTCACAACACGTCAATATATATAATATAGAGCGCGTTGATTGGCCCGCTGAATAAATGCCGCTTTTGTTTCACATAAATATGAAAACTGCCGTTTTTGTTATAACGTCGATTTTCATTCGTCAAAAACTTACATTGGCAGCTTTACACGATGAATTCTTATTCATTTTCAATAAAACATGGAGACTGCTTAGCGTTTCCAGAGCCTTCATATATAATATAAATAGCCACCAACTATATTGCATAATTCTTGCATAGCAATCAATCTCTACTTTAAATGGTGACATGATAAAAAAAAAACAAAATTCAATGGATACATCCCCATTTAACTGTGGTTTTAATAATGATCGACTCTACATTTAACCTATTCAAAAAAACCAAAAGATTTAAACTTCGGCGACCAGTATCATTTGTTGCATTTATTACATGCTATACACAATACTACCGAACAAATGCATTCACATGGGCCAACACATGAAAACGATAACACCGGATGTATACTGAATAATAATAAAATTATCAACCCGGTAACCGGGTCGCAAGGGTAGACGAAAAAAACATGTATTATGTATAAACCGTGCGTGGGAATCGTATAAAATGCAACAAGTTGTACTGAAGACATTGAATAGTAAAAGAGACGATTTTTTAGAAGTTGTTCATTTTGGTTTTAATATAATATCAAATACCCTAATTTTCATGGAGTATAGTTGTAGATGGACGTCATTAGTGTGTTTGATAGCTACGGCTATGATGTTTGCGGGATCGAATTCCTGATCTGACACTTTCAAACATGTATTTTGTCGTATAGTAATTAAAAAATTGAAACCTTAAATATAATAAGCAAGAATTCTTCGGTGTTATTCGGTGAATTGATCTGGGTGGCAATCCAGGGGTGGGCTGGAGGGGGCTCGGAGGGGCTCGCGCGAGCCCCTTGTTGAATTTTACCAAGGCCGGCGAGCCCCTTGTTAACTTATGAGAAAACAATATTCTCAGATCAAATTAGTATAAAACTGCAATTTCTATTTTTTATATTATCTACGACAGCTTCAGTATACACAATAATACATTTTTAGCTATTTACATGGATAAGATTACGGTAAAGTGCATATTGTTACATAATATAAGTATATTAAGTAGCAACCGATTGTTTATTTAAGTATTACATAAATTTGCATGGGAGTGATAAGAAAATTCACTCCTCTCTCAGAACACTGCATTATTAACTGATATTGAAATCATTCAACCCAGTTTTAATTGGTGTTGATAATTAGTTGAAAATTCTCTTCAAGAGCGAAACCACTATTGCTTATATTAAATAAATATGGAATTAGTATAATGTTTTATTTTTTTAAGTTAACGTTATTGTTAAAATATTGCGATAAAACCCATCTGAAGATATTTCTCGAGTAGATGAAACTCGTGTCAAGTCTTACTTATATATGAGCCCTTGAGAAGTGAAGTGAGCCGTTTGGTATTATAATAGGAAATAAGATAGATGCGTTATAATAGTATCGTAAAGGGAAATGAGTTTAATAAATACAGAACGCAATAGTGTTTTCTCCCTAAAATAAAAATATACAATCGATCAAAACACAACCAAAAATATGATTATTTCAATAGAAAAGTTTTACCATGTTGCTACTTAGCTTACTCTACTTCTCAAGAGGTCATATCAGTAAGTGTAGGGTTAGTATGCGTTTTTATTTATCGTATCGAAGTAAGTGCTAGTGATGCTCTAAAATTCGAAGTTCAGAAGAGTGAATTTGATATTTCAGAAGTTTCTTAAAATGAAGAATGGCGATGATTGTATATTTGATGAGAAATACGAAAGATAGCTAACGAAAACGCTGCAAACATGTAATTCTTCAGAACCTTTCAACATAAATTTACATAAAGAACAATGAAAAACAGTGAAGAATGCATAATATACATAAACAATGAACATTTACACAAAGAAATAATAAAAAAAGTGATTTCATGATACGTATTATAACCAAACACATCAATAATATGAACTATTTATTTTTTTAAAAAATAATATATATTTTAAGTAACAATTATACAGTTAAATTATTGTGATAAAATACATTGCAATGTTTTGTAGAGAAAGTTGTTAATAATCGCTTATAAATAGTGTTCTTTTAAATACAAACTATCAAAAAACTGTGATAAAAATATATAGATTTCTGATCCACGTTGAATAAATATTTTATTATACAACTAATGAAATCAAATTTAATGATATTTACGTAAACACTGTTAAAAATAATTTAAAGAAAAGTGCTTCCATCTCATATTTTTATGAAAAGCTTTCGTAAAAGCTTGTTTTAGTGAAAATAAGCTGAGCACACAAAAAAGCTGTGCGCCTGCAATGTAAGCTAGTGATTCGTCTGTAGTGGTTCCCGTTTGAATATTGTCGTGAGTGGTTTTCCTTTGCCCACACTTGTATTATAAACCCACGTGGTGGTAGGGTTGGTGAAGGCTATTGGTGGAGAAGGTTCACCCGCAGCCCGCAGGAATGGGAGTTAAGGCAATTATGAAAGCTTTCACCCGGCCGAAAGGTAAATCCTTAATTGACATTGGCAACCTGTTAACTGGAATTCACTCACTGTGTGCATGTTTGATCTTATTGTATCTGTCTCGATGCATTCTGAATTTTATTATGTTTACTCGTACATTTAAACACTGGTTGACTTGCAGATATGTCCGATTGTATCTATCATTGACTATGTTGACGTAAAGGTAACGGAGTAATTATTTTAATATATTTTTTTGCTTCATTGATCTAGTATTGGTGTTATTTATATTTCTGGTACTACTTTATTTCATCCTAGAGTCTAGACTTTAAGGACACTATCAGTGCAACACGGTGATTGTAAAACTATTTAACTCTATATCATTTTTAACATTTAAAACACTAATTTTGTACAAAACTCACACAAAAAAACATAAATTAGTTACTGCCTACCAATATGAGTGTATTGTTTCTAGTCGCGTACACAATTACAACTATGTCACCTAGCACGAAATTATGAACAATTAATGTTTGAATTAAAAATTATTTTAACACTTTGTAAGCGGGTGTTTTTTAGTAATTAGCGCTAAAATATATTACATTCTTAAAATCAACACAACTTTTTAACCAAACAATATTTTCGGCTGAAATTTTCAAAGAAATCATATGTGACATTTAATCATTAAAAATAAAATGAAAACATTTTGAATACATCATATTTCACTACTTTTCTAAGCTGAATATAAAAACATGTTATTAATTTAGCAGATAGCACTCCACTTGTTATCAATATGAAATATTCAAAAAATTCTATATAAAAAGTAACTTTAATCCATACCATACAATCACTGGAAGTGTGAAATCTGGTGCCCTAAATATTCGAGAAAAATGTGGACCTTTTTTAAAAAATACTATGTATGAATGAACATTCAGGGCATAATAAATTATGAGGTTTATTGCTTATTGTCAAAAAGGGTCACTTGCCGCGGCAGTGATTTTGAAGAAACCATTAAATTATGAGTCAATATACCAATAAAACCGACAGTACGCGATAAACGTATTTTTACGTGTCCCGCCTATAATGTGTTGAGATTTCGACTGAAGGAGATTGGTGGAATTTCAATATTAAAGATGAATGGTTCAAATTATGTACATTTACACTCGTTTTTCCACTAACGACCCGGGTTTCGCCTTTCGGAATTTTCAGGCGTTCAATGCACGGATAGACTTGAACACAAGTTTAGTAAATATATGTATGTATCGAATTTATATAAGAAATGAATGTATCACTAATTTAAAATTTATTTATTTAATAGTTATTTACTATTGATGGTGACATGGATTTACTTTACTAGTGATATGATTTTAACGTCGTTCAATTAGCTGGAGAAATATTTCATTAGCAAAACGTATTTGTAGATTTTTAAAATTAAATGTGATAATCGGTAAAATGTTATAGCATGGGATTTATTGATTTAATTTGCATTTACTTGGTAGAACTACATAGTTTTTAGGTGAAAAGTATCAACGTATTTAGTTCTACATTTTTACGAGTTTACAGCTATTTCGTCGTGCGCCATCATCAGAACTGTAACTATAAACTCATCTTATAAAAAATTGTAAAACAAAATACGTTGATATATTTCACCTTATTACTTCATACAGATTTAAATGGTGAATAATTCCAAGAATCATATTTATTTTGGTCGCTGGAAAAATTAGTTATTTTATAAAATTTAATTATATTTTTTTAAATATAGGATTCTTATTGATTACATTGGTAGAAATATTTCACGGCTTTGTCAGAACATTGCTCAAATATGTATATTCATAAGTATCTATAGATACAATTAAATTCGTCCATAGCTTTGATGATTACGTAAATTTTAAAAAGCTGTCGAAAAATCCCATAAATATTGTATAACGAATAACTCTGATATTTCTATCTAATCTATATTGAATTCTAAGATTAAGGGTTCCTTGCAATTACACATTATTAGCTTATCGATAATACTACCGTAGCTTAGTTTGGTGTTATATTATTTTTAATACAATCATAATCGTCACTGACTCTTGACGAAGGCTAATACCAGTCTACAATCACTGACAATAGGCAAAGCATATGACAGACGTTGGCAGCTGACACACATGGACATGGCTGGGTGGACAGACAGAATTTATTCGCTCATCTTGTCCTGGACTCCGTATCAATAGCACGTACGGTTTCCAAAGTGTTCAAAATACGTGCAATTATTTCGGCATGTTTTGCAGTAAACAGGCAATAAGTGAACTAATCACATTTAAATATTTAAAACGTCTGTGTTAATTATTTTTCGTTTAAAGTTATCCATTTTTTCATGTTTATAAATGTCTTATTGATTGAATTGGCATAACTAAATTATAGCAATGTAACAAAATAGTATAGTATATTATAGATAGATTAAAAAATTAATATTTGGCATTACAACTAATGCCAATGCGCCAAATATATCAAAGATGAATGATTAAACGAGATAAACTCGATGAGAAATTATTGCAAGTCACTCGAGATCATCTCGAGGTAAATTGACATCACAAACACCAATGTCCTTAGGTCTCAAATTTAAATATCTAAAATTTACATTAACCTTACCGGGAATCGAACTCTGACCTGCCTGGTCGGTAGAGCAAGCTCTAACCAACTTGACCATTGTATATAGTTGATAGCTTTACCGGCTTACTCCCTTTTCAGATTTTTTTTTTAAACTTTTAATAATTTAGATATATATACTGGCTAAGAAAAGATACACAATATCTTCTCTTATATTCTAACATCTTAACAAATATTGAAAAATAATGTATTAAATAAAATATTAATAATTTGACTTTGTGTCATTTTATTTACAATAGCAAATATGGCCCTTATCATTTTTTAACTGGGCGTTGCGAGAGCGATGAGCTAACCACTAATCCTGTCCTAGCCTTATCACTTTTACTCTCTCTGAGAAAGAGAGTTTGAGCTACTAAGTAACAAACAGTTATCGTAGAAAAACTTTTGTTTTGATCCGTACATTAGGAGGCTATATGCCCCAAGTTGTAAGCGGGCATGGATAAAAAGTAAGTTAATCTAAGTCTGAACATATTGATGACTGAGTTTATATAATTTATGCTATTTTTGAGATTGAAAAAAATGTCTTTCCTACTGGTATTTGATTCTGTAAGATCTGCCACGGCCAAAGGCGTTGACTACTGCATCACCGACCCTATATATTTAATATTTAGTTAATATTATTTGTTATTTATTGTTATCAAAAAAATGTTTGAGGGGCTCTGACTGGGATCAATTGTTTATGAATGGGCATCGTCCTAATCTGAATATTTATTTGCTAACAAATGACGCGCGCGCTCTTCACAGCGAATTACTTACTACTGTAGACTAGCCCATTCCATCAGGGACACTGGCATGGTGAATTGCTCACCATATGAATTTCTAACATCAATGGCGTCAATTTAATGTCACTTTTTCGTTCAATCATTCAACAAATTTCATAACATATCGAAATGTATCAAATTTGATACACGTTCTATCAAAAAGATGTAAGCTGAAAATGCCGAATTATCTTTTAACCTTTAGAGGAGTGAATAGATTTATACAGACCTTACATTAATTTACTGCCTTTTCTTAACATGACAATTTTGTGACTTTTTCCAAATGAATATATGTAATTCATACTTAGCATATATAATATATGCTTACAGACACTCCTGTGTTGAGTTTAAACTACTTTTATACACATTTACAGAAAATGGCGCCGACTTACATGTACGTCCATACTCCTCTAAAGGTTAAGTTTAAAAAAAGATGAGCTTGTGAAAATTGAAACATAGAAAAAAGACTGAAATAAAGGTTTTTCCTAGACAATTTCTTAAATTAATATTATAATATGTCAATTAATATTTCATAATTTGCATATGGCCCAAGATCATCAAAACACGTTTTTTGTGCCTCCTGTAATATTTGCTATGTGTGGATTACGTTATTTTTCCTTTCCACAGTCGATATAAACATCATTGTTGTATACACATCACTTTTTTGTGTTTCTTATGAAATTTAGTTCTGTATATTTGTAAAGTTATACCATTTTGCTATCTGATGTCGATATGGTTATAAATCAATAGAGTATTAACTAATAAATAGTAATTAAAAGCCATTGTTAAATTTTACTTTGTAAATAATTAAAATATCTGTATTGATTACGAACATGAAATCTGAACATATACACAGAGCTCGTACAGCGCGAACCGTCTGGATTTTCACGCTCTGATAATGCGGCAAATTACGGAATCCTACACACGCGTAACTCCATCATAATTATCAAACGCGATTGTGCAATTGCTGTGTATCATCATAGAGCAAAAAAAAAATGAATGTTAACCATACCACGTGACCTGGTCGATTGTTTTCTAAGTGGGGCATCTTCACACGGCGCGAAGAACACTGCTGATCTTAGCCTACTTTTCACTTTCGCGGCTAACCACTGTTTTGCACGAATTCACGTGTGCATTTTTAATTGCCTAACGATTACGAAACCATACCATTTAAAACGTAGAAAAAATATGGCCACTCTGCGCCCGCTGTGACATATTTCACATTTTAAGACGTTTATTTGATTTCGTTAATTCCTGTTTATTGTAATAACATAGTTTTGCCAAATTCTTAGTCTCAATTGGTTATCTTTTTAAATGTGATCATCATTTTTTTATCGCAATTTTTACTAACGAGTAATTTGCCTGTGTGTTAATCCACATTTTGGTTATTCTTACATTGTTAAATTTCTGTTATCTTTATCTTACTCTTTCAGAAAAAAATGCTTTATATTGAACAATCGGTGCTACTATAGTTTAAAAACGTACCTTACTTACATACTGGTCTTGATGTCTAAACAAAATAGTAAAGATAATATGTATACTACTTCAAATGTAAAACTATGAATATCCCTAAGAGCAGCGTTGTTAATCATATACATAATACAGTTTCCCGCAACAGGGAACATATTATCATTCTTATATAACTTCAAATCTCGAACTAAAGGTATCTCTAAGAGCAGCGCTTAAAATCATATGTAATACTTAACCGTTACAGTTTTGCGTTCCCCGATCTCCAAAACCTGAACGACTGCCGCAGACACTGTAGGTTTGACCTCCTCTCGAGGATAAATAACAAAAAAAAGGGGGAAAAAAGATTAAAAAAATAATAATAATTATATAAAAAAAAAACAGATCAAAAAAAATATATATTAACTGATCAGATAAGCATTACCCCAATTAATTGCAGCTCGAGGTTACTGAATCAACCACTAGTGTCACATATAATGCCTACGAATGAGAACTAATACCACCACAAAAACAAAACAAAAACCGAAGGCCACGCACCCGCCTACGCCCAGGTAAATCCAGGACGCTACGCGGGAAAAGCAACATCAAAATACACCAGATGAAAGGGAAATTGGAGCTCGGCTCCACCAGCCCCATAATTTGATGTATAGATATCAATCAGTTTTGCGTTACATACTAACCCGAAAAGATGAAAAGGACACTGACCACTAATAATCAGTATCAAACAGGCACCGGAGAAGGAAAGAAGGGATCATGGGATTTATCCGGTTGGTAGAAAAAACAGGCACTCGCATAATATGTTCATTGTTTTAGATCTTAAAATAAATACAATACATTTTACTTCAAATCAGAATTAAAACAATGTCACTTGGTAAAATTGTAGAGGCAAAATCATGATTTATTAAACACCATTTTGTCCCAGCAACAGTTTTCTATTTAGATTTAGACAGTGTTTTTTTACCCACGCAACGCGGTGAAACGGCGTTCCAGCACCCTTTTTCTCTACACGTTTTCTGCGAATGAATATTTGCTCAATTCTATTTTTATTTTACTTTGAAAACTTTAGATTTTTATGCCGAAAGATGTTTGAAAATATTTTTTAAATTATTAATAACAGTAAAAAAAAAAATATTACAGCTAAAATAAGATCTACAACATATTACTCCCACTCTTCCAATCCTTAATACAAGGGAATAGCGATTGGGAAAAGCGAGAGCGATTTGAGCCTGTACCAGTCCTGAGTTTCTATCTTTGCTCTATTTAAAAAAGACATGAATTAGAAAAAAGGCTTGACGAGAATTGAGTTCCGAATTTAGATTATTTAAATTTAGCTCTGACAAAAGTTAAACTGATCTATTTTTTTCCTGAAGTAGGTAAACTCTAATTACTGTATTTAATAGTCCCGTTAGTCAACATTTAACCGAGATGTGCTTTTCACTTACCGTGTTAACCAAAGTGTGCATCCGGCCAATATTGTTGACTTCCGCCACACATATTGCCTACGCGAGGTGTGTGTTACCGTTGTTTTAATTGTTATTGTTATATTCCGCCGGAGAAAAGCGAGTGTTTTCTCGATTAATTGATTCATTTTAGTTTTTCGCTTTCAGGCGCATTCGCGTGGTACTTAGACAGTGAATTACGCCGACATTTTGTGATCTAGATTTTATTATATAACCGAGAATACGCTTAACTCCATTCCCACGCGGAATATTCGAATTATGAATTTTAAATACTCTTCATTGTTATCATAATTTGTATACAATTACATGATTTTATGGTATGACACTATCTCAAATGTGTCTATCTTGTAAAACAAATGAAAAAGATTGTTGCTTACGATGCCAGATGAAAATTTATTATTTTTTTTTACTTGTGTCAGCTTTTACTGTGGAATTAATGAACTAATCAGTGGTGTAGAGGGGCCTGGTCGCCGACCCGGCACCTGAAAATGAGCCAGGGCGCCGCCTTACTACCTTTTTGACTTGTATCTTAATTTTCATACATACATATATTCCAAATACTGTTCATAAAATTTTAAAGTATTATATCAAAATTGATCTACCCGACGGATTTTAACAAAAATAAAAAAATATATACACACGTAACGCGAAGAAATTGATTAATTATACATAATTGCGTGTTTTTTTTATTAATTTAATTGTTAAAATTTGTGTTTTTTTAACATCGGACGGATATAAAAAAATAGGGGAGAAGTCCATAACCGACCTGGTACCTATGTATTACCACTCCACCACTGGATAGACTTAACCTAAACATAGTATACTAAAAACTTCGTATTACACGATAGCTTAACCGTATATAAGGATACGGTTTGGACAGGACGAGCGGTTAGCTTATTGTTCGTAAGATCGCAAAGGTGGGAGGGTTGTTAAGACATCACAAACAGTGATTGTATTAATTAAAAAAACAATTTTTGAAACTCTCTTTACTGCGTTCTGAACATGTGAGCATCACTGCATCCAAAGACAACGACCTAAACCATTTGACCACAGAAGAAGACATATATTGTTCGATAATAATAAACTGAATATGGTGTAAATAATTTCTTGTATAGTATAATATACATCAAATAAAATTACAACTATGTCCAAACTCGCGTATTTTCATGTCGTGATGACCAGTAGATTTAAATGAATCTTCCAATTAAAAATAATCTAATTTTTCACGACTCCGAATCCGGCCAAAATACCGCGAATCCACAAACACACTCTACAAACACTACTCCACTACAAACTTTTTATATTACAGTAAAAAATATCAACACATTTATTTCTACAATCATTTTAAAATCAGTTTATAGCAATTTCGGCTTATGTCATCGTCAAAACTATTTATCAGAAGATAGTTCTGACGATGGGCCGAAATAGCTATTAACTGATTTATAAAAAAGTATATATAACTGAATACTTTGATATTTTTTACCGTATTACAATGAAGGTTCGACCAAGCTAATGCCAATTCAAACAATAGCAAACTTTTTATTTAAATTTAAATAGCACAATGTAAGAAAAATGTATTTCAAATTATATTTTCCGACGAAACAATTTTATCATTATTTCCCTTCTCAATATTCGCCCGAACTTATATACATATATTTAACTAGTAGATGAAAATATAATCAAATATTTATTTCTCACTATTTAACACTCTTTCTATTGTAATTTTTTTATTATTTCTATTCGCTTTATTACACTTTATTGTTAAAGAACACATGGTTTACGGCTTAAATTGATCAATATTTTGTTGCACACGCATATTCCTAATTCTTTATAAGCGGCAGGTGTAAATAATTCCAGTCCATTGGCATTGGTCCTCTGTTATATGTATTACATATGTTATTTACGAGGTATTAAACATAGAGAATCTTCCCTGGGTTACGGGGACCGCTTGTTGTCAACTTTGTTCTGATTGAATCTAACGTACTTTAATTGACTTTTATTGCTCTTAACAATGACAAAGTTCGACGTAATAGTTTGTTCTGTACATGAAATGACACTTGTAGAGTGGGGTGACCACGATTTAATATGGCCCAAAACAGACACGCAAGTTATCTTTAATAGACATAAATAGAGCACAGCTGCATAGCCTTCCGATTTTAAATGAAATATTAAACCTACCGGGATCTCCACTTCTATACCCTATATACATATAATCATAAAACATTTGTCGACAAACAAATAAATATAATTCTTGAAACTACTTACTACTCGAATCTGTGGGCATTCCCATAAGCTTATCCTTTTCGCCAACAATGGCTCTAAACTCAATGATACATTTATTTATTATATAAACACGAAACATTCATTTACTAAGCGTCAGTTCAAGTTCATCCGTGCACTTGAACGCCTGAAGATGCCGAAAGGCGAAACCCGGGTCGTTAGTGACAAAATCTGTGAGAATGTACATAGTTTGAACGATTAAAATTTATCTTTAATCGGTTACAGTTTGCTCTACCGACCAGGCGGGTCTGGGTTCGATACTCGGTAAGTTTAATGTCAAATTTAGATTTTTCAATATAAATTTGAGACTTAAGACATGGGTGTTTATGATGCCAATTTATCTCGAGTTGATATCGAGTGATATGCAAACAATTCTCATCAATTTTTTCTCGTATGCTCTTTCGATTTTAAAATATTTTGCATTAGCTGTAATGCCAAATGTATTTTTAAATTTTGAAAAGGTGTCTTAAATTGTGACATTACGTCAAGAACCAATGGTTAAAAGCAATATTTTTTTTCAATAGATTCGCATTGTGAAATGTGTTTTGTAATATATAATTAAATTTTAAAACTTTGTTATTTCACTTGTTGTGTTACAAACTGTGACACAATCTTCACCTCTTAAGGATTCTGAACAGAATAAATAAAAATGAAATACAATTAATTAAAACTTCAAATAAGACAGGCGGCTCACCATTATTGAATTTATTTTCATTACTATTTGTAATACCCAAAATAGTTATCAATGTTTATAATTTACTCCTCCCTCGTTCAGTAGAAAAGAAAAAACTTGCGAATTAAAGTCATTTTAAAACCCTATATGAGTTATGAAAAAGGAACAGTTCTTCCAGAGACACCATGGTTACAATGGTCACCCTAAAACCAGCGTTAGTAGATAACAATATGCATATAAATTTAGATTTAGCTAGCCGACTAACATAATCCATCAACGGCTTTATGCTACATTTGAGTATTTCAACATTTTACACTTACGTAATCTCATTGTGATTAATTTACTTTTCTTATGAACAACTACAACATAAGATCCTAATACTTTCGACGTATCAGACATTTCTAACGATTTGTATATTTGATAGATTCAGCAGTTACCGCCAATAGAACTGCAATTGGAATAACAATGTTATGAAATTTAATTTTATATTAAAGCGATTTATGTCCAGCTCTTCATAAAAGTCTCCGTATATAATCAAGTAATGATGAATATAATATTTTTTTCTTAAATTAATTACATAAAATTTTAGGTTTTCATTATAACACGATTTTCTAAATCATAATGTTGTTCTTTTGACAATTAACACGGTTTTTTAAATTCTGGGAAGCAATCTTTAATTTTTCTATGAATTCTATCTATACTTTTTTACACGGTTTTTTGTGGAACATCTACCGTGTTAAAAAGAGTTGAGTTTTTTTTAATGGAATTATTATTGAGTTATTCAAAGTCGGAAAATAAAATTCTTTAGTTCTGAAGACTTTCGATTCATTGCTGGACGTTGTTTCATTAATTATATTAAAATCAATCCTACGACAATGTATTGCGCAGGCCACGTTAATATTGGTGATATCTCGCGCAGTCGCAGGTGGCTAGCGGTGCGCGTGCGCGAAGGGCAGGTGCGTCATCAACTTTATCTTCAACGGATTTTTTGTGTATATTTTTTTTTTCTCAAGCCCACAAACTCGAAAACAATGAAGAATATTGTTTTCGAGATAATTTATCGAGTTACCAAAAATATATTCACGATTCTAATATACGAGGATACGCATCTACCTGAAAGCAGCTGATATTCCGACATTATTGGTCAACGACGATAATGGTATAATTTTTTTTTCTTTTTCAATGGTCAAGTTTTGAAGTTTACGTAGCAACAATGAATTTGTACATATATTATTTGGGCAACTATTTTATATATCGATCATTCAGTTAATAAGTCAAACAACTCAAAATAACCTATTTTATAATAATGGGAAAACAATATTAAAATGTTCCTCATAAATTTAATATTTTTCATCGTGTCCGAAATTCATAAATTTTATTAACATGATTGTACTGATTAGGTACTTGAGTAACATGGTATTTTGAAATATTCATGTAATCACCCAGAAAATACCATTATTTTGTTTAATTGCTTAGACTCAATGGCTTAGAAAAAGCTTTAAAACTATCGGCACTAGATTTCTTATCGACAAATTTTTGTTAACATTTTTATTAATTATATGATGTGAAATAAGTGTATATTTAACCAATTACTATTTATTTTTTCGGAGTTGTCTGAGTAATGAAGTGGACGATTTATATACAAATAAATGTAATACAAAATACAAATAATTTAAAGCAATATTTATTATATATAAAGAAAATACATTTCAAACAATTTCTTGATTATTGTGATGATGCATTTTGACAATAACTAACTAACACTTAGGTACCGAAACATCGAAAGTATGATCGAAGACCGATGACAAAGTGAACCCAGACAAATTTGCGTAATATTTTCATTTCATTTATTGACGAATCATGGAAGATAACAATAAATATTAGTTATATATTATTGGTATTTAGCGAATGGTTGAAATAAGAAAATTTTTGCAATGTGAATGCACCTCATCATAATAAGGTTAGGCTAAAATTGTTATGGTCAAAATATCACTTTATCAAGTGGGAATAGTTGTAAACTTAATCGAAATTATAATAGAGTTTTACTAAGTATATGTAAATTTAATCAACTGAGTATTTAAATGGTTGAATTTTGGTAATCATTTTTCTGAATATACTAATGTATGCAAACATAAAACACACACTCTTTATTAAATCGAATTTTGTATCCCTGACGCCCTTATTGATGATTTCCAAGGTAATCCCTTAATTGTTTATGAGTTAAATAACACTAATATAATAATTTACTTGTTTATTAGAACATTGGTGAAGTGTGCATTTTTTTTCAATTTTTCTATCGATGATTTCATATAGTAGTTCGACCAATCATCGTAAAGAAAAATGAGTTCACCACTTTTTTTTAAAAAACAAAAAAAAAACAATAATTTTATCACATAAATGTAATCAATATTAAAGAGAGCCTACCAATAAGTAGTATTGTAAATTACTTAATAATTAATCTAGGCGATGATCTTTTCCAGATAAGATTAAAAAAATTGAACAGTGAATTTCCTGTTTTTTTATGAATAATTAAATAATTTTAGAATATGGGAAGTATAATCTTGATGCTTGTCAGTATTTTGCACAAATCCTTTAATCTGATTGTTTAAGATACAACCGATTCATTGTGATAGTCATATTTCAATGTCCGGTGCAAAAGTCAATCTTTTTTTGATAATTATTTATCAAATCAATTATCACGATTATTTGTTCGATTTAATATGAATATTCTAGATGGAATTAATAACCTATTTTTGCATACTGTACTGTGATTCTTTTAACCTTGACATATTTGTCGCCCGCTTTGGTCTAGTTGATAAGAGCTTGCTCTACCGATCAGGTGGGTCCGGGTTCGATTCCCGGTAAGGTCAATGTCATATTGGATTTTTTCAATTTTAATTTGAGATCTAAGACATGGGTGTTTGTAAAGTCAATTCTCCTTGAGTTAATCTCATGTGACTTTCAAAAATTCTCATCGAGTATATCTCGTATGATCTTTCAACTTAAAAATATTTGACGCATTGGCGTAAGCTGTAATGTCAAATATTTTTTTTAAATTTAAAAAAAAATAAAAAATAAAAAAAATATTTAACAAACAAGTAAATGGCTATTTCTAATTGAAATACATACATCGATTTTAAAGGTATCTGTGTAGAAAACACGAACTGTATGTTGTATGCTCTGAACAACTTTTGGTAACTCTACACCAAATTTTGCGCAACTCAACGAAAAACGTTTTTGTTCCCGTATGTTTTTGATATAAAATGTTCATTATTTAAATATCTTATATCATCTAAATGTTAATTCTATATAAATTGGCAACCTTCGCAAATTTATGTGTAGCTGTTCGGAATGACTGCATTTTAATACATGATAATAAAATACCAATCATTAAACTGCCCAAAGAATACCTTGAAGAAAATGTCAAAATTTTAAGGCAGATGCTTCCAATAATGAGATTTAAATATTGGCTTTAGATATAAAGTTCATTCTATGAGCACTGATGAGTGTCTTTGTCCTTATAAACACAAGCAGTGCTTTTTTTTTTAAAAAAAAAGGTACCGAAACTCACTTCTTATAAAGATTTTTTCTAATCCATGCCCGATACTTATGTGGAGTATATGACTTTCTAATTTAGGTATTTCAACAGTGGTTTTTACGAGAACTAACTGTTACTCAGTTTCTCAAACCCTGTTTGTCTCCTGACATTACTCCACCAAACAATGTTTACTGTCTTCAAAAACTTCAACCAATGCATTTATTTGGAATATAAAGTGTAACATTGTCAATTCTCTGAAAGTCAAACACATCAATACAGAAAATCAACAGTTTTTAAAGCAGAACATTTTTATTTCTTTTACAAATATTTATTTAAACATTAAAAATGCCGATACAAATAGTGCCGGAACGCCGTTTCACCGCGTCACATAGGAAAAAAGCACTGTAAAAGAATAAGTATATTACTATTACTTACTCAATGAAACAATTAGCATAAACTAAAAGCCAGTAAAAATGTCATCGATTTCTCTTTTGCTTAACTGATTCAGAAGATGGTCGTCGTTTTTTCTTTAACCATTTGAATACCAAGCGGACACCGGTGTCCGGAACATATGCAAGCAAACACGGATGTCCAAGACATATTCTAATAGAATATAAGGAATATTTTGATGAATATGTGTAGTGCTGTCTATACTCAGTACAATATATGTTTTTAAAATATCGAATTCGACTTTATATTAAACAAAAATATTTTTTTCAAAAACACGCAGTATCTCTGGGACATATTAATGATTTATTTGCGCGGTATTCAAGCGGTTTATTGTTTTAATACGTAATATATTCGACTTGTTTCAGAAAACGATAGGTTCCGCGAGCTTAATTGTCATTGAGAGTATTGTAAGATTATTGAGAGATTAATATTGTTAGATGGGTCGTTAAATATTTTCTATTCGTGAAAAATGGTTTTTAGAATAATCCAATTAGTGCCTGCACCTCTGCCAGTGGAGCGATGCACCGCACATGTTGCGATCGGGACAGCTGGTTGTTGCAACTCGCAACCTGCCGCCAACGAACGCATACTAGCCAGTTGCGATTCTCTCCCCCCTAGAAATGAACTTAATTTAATGCACACCCATACTGGCAACTTTGCATTTTCGGATTCTCGAGAAACCATTCCGCGCCTTTTGTTTCTGAATCATTTCTTTTGCTGAAATCCATATTCCCTCTCGAATGGAACGTACCGTTGTGGAAGTTCATTTTAATTCCTAAAATATCTTAGATTATTCCACGTATTGTGCTACAAACTGTGACACGTGTTTCGCCGCTTTCAGAGGCATCCTCAGACAGTCTTACTTTCACAAATGCTTGTTTAAGTACGATTGATTTTAATTTTACTATTCTGATATATTATTAAAATAAAAACGGGAGCCGAGGAGGGGATGATAGAAAAACAAACAAACAATAATGGTAATACAAATGGCATTTACGTTAAGTTACGTTAACGGAACGTATCGTTGTTAATTTCCTTCGAGAACGTATCTTAACTTTTGTCAGATTTGAGTTGTTTGATGTAATGAATTCAGAAATTCAATACACGCAAATTTTCATTGAACTCTTATCAAAAAAGTCATGCATTGGAAAAAAATAATTTGGCAAACAATTCGACCGAAAATAATCGTAACCGACAATTTATTCTAATATGGGAAGATTTTTTTTGAATTGCTCTCGTAGTAAATAGTCACATATGGTCAATACCTATCCTTATATTATACTTACTTCTTTCAGTTCTCTTGATCAGCGTTTCTTAACAGGGGCTCACGTGGAATGAACGCCAAAATACACTGGCCCTAAAAAGTATCAGGCGAATGAGATAACGTCATTTTTTTTGTCACTTACGCCCTAGGCGATATTGAACAATTATTGGTTTAATACACAATTTACCTGATCGTTTACCGATTATTGCTCAATATGGTCATGTGCTATGTTTAGCATGAATAAGAGGATGACATGGATGGAAACGTCTTTGTTTCCTTACTTATTGACTTCCTTAAAAATAATTCTGGCGCAAGCCGAAATAGCTATCAACTAATAAATATAAAAAAAATGTAGAACTAAAAACGTTGCTATTTTAACTCATATTATAATGGCGTTCTACCAAGTAAATGCCAAGTCAATAAACAAAAGATCTTAAAAATATTGAGGTCGAAACCATTTCAGTAGTGTTTTATGACGATAGAAAACGATAGAAAAAAGTATAGTTATATGTTATTTGGAAACTTGTACTTTTTTTAGATACGAGATTATAGAAAATTACTGACGATATGGATTTATAATAAAGCATCTATCTATACATATACCAATTTACCCACCGTTATCTAAGCTTATACAAGATTAAGAATGATTACCGGTCAGTATAGGATCTACCAATATAATTTACTTGTTCATTATTATTTTGAAAACTGTTTACAAATGTAAACCATAAACCATCTAGAAGGCAAAATTTGTATCTAAGTTACCTTCTCTTGAAATAAATCCGTTGCATTACTATAATTTGATACCTTGATTAAAACGAATTAGCAGCCTATCAAGATAAAATAAAATAACACATTAAGTATATGCATTACTTTTTACTAAGATGCGTGTATACTTAAGATCGATATCTTAACTATATAAAAAAACAAATAAAGCACATGGATATCTCGTAATTAAATCGAATGTGTTAAAAAGTAAATAAACGGCCCATCTATACTTATAATCTTTTTTATAATTAATTTAAACTGATCAGAGACGCCCAATATTTTTTACATTCATTTGTACACGCCTGTTTTTAAATTAGTAAACATAGTGCTTATTAGATGGTGGCTTGTAATCATTAGTTCTTTGGGGCAGAAATAATCGAGTATTTTTTTTAATTTTGGCTTCGTACACTATCCGATAAAATAGTCACTAATATTGTTTTAATAAAAATAATAAAACATTTTTAGTACTTTTTTCACATACAATTTATTTGATCAGGACCGGTATCGCTCATCGCGAGCATTATAAACTGATAAAAGATATATAAACAGTTCTATTTATACAAATTTAAATTTAAATAAAAGGTGTAAACAACTAACTATTAACAATGAAAAAGATTTACAAATTACATTATAATAACACAAAATTAAAATGCTTAATATAATAAAAGACTAATAAATATATTTGGCAAATGATGTCAATTATAAACCCAATTAAAATTATCATTGTTAATAGTTGCATACACCTTTTATTTCAATTTAAATTTGTATAAATAGCACTGTTTATATATTTTTCTTATATATATAATGCTCGCGATGAGCGAAACCGGTCCTGATCAAGTAAATTTTATGTGGAAAAAGTACTTAAAATGTTCTATTATTTTTATTACAGTGCCATTCCACTAAGTATTGACAGTGAACACCTTAAAAATATTGTTTTATGCAAAATAACGTTCGGCTGGCATTGGTCGTTTACTGCGCAAGCCTGTCTATCGGCAACAGGGTTTCGATTTCATAAATTTAATTTTGAATTATTATGAAAGAGCGTTTTTGCATGCATTTTTGAGTGATGAACAAGTCTATATAATATTACGAATAACTAATGAAGGTTATGACATTATTTTAGTTTATAAATAAGCGAATTGTTTTTTTTTTGCGAATGAAATGTTTAATGATTGACTGACTAATGTCTTTTATCTTTTACAGAGAGAAGAGCTCTTGCACTATTTCTCTTTCATCTCTTGTATTTTGATATTGTTTTCCTTTTTTGGTGCCTGAAATATTTGCAAATTATTACTATGTATTATCCTGTAAAAGTAATTACTAATCCGTTATCAAAAAGTAAACTATAGCAGACCAGAATTATTTTATTAAGTCACAAGTTGTTTCGGTATACGCTATCACCAAATCTACTGTTTAGATAAACTAAATATTATTGTATAGATATAATCGAGTTTTATTAAGTTTATGCTTATTCAATCAACGCATCCAATTGCTTTCTTCATGAAGTTTAATATTTTTTTTTATTTTACAGACATCCCGGCCCAAGTGCCACCGCTCACTCCCGGCACCAACAAGAAGATGACGGAGGCGCTGAAGGCCTCCTTCGCTTCTTGGGAGAAAGAGCAGATCAGACTCAACATCACCAAAGGTAACCATTTTTTTTTTTACTACTTATATATTTATCGAACATTACTTGCCACTAAGTTTTGTGTCGGCAAACATAGTAATATGACGTATACTAATTGGACATTAATGAACTATTTTTAAAACTTACAATAATTATGCAAGTCGACTAATATTTTTAATGATTCTGAGGATATAATATTCCTTTGAATATGAAATAAAATTGTTTTATTGACAATTAGAAGCAAGAATATCTAAATAAAGATTTCGACTGAAGGTGCTTTGTGGAATTTCAAATTGAATTTGAATCATTCAAATTATGTACATTCACGCTAGTATACTTACTCACCATCATTCAAATCTGTAAACATTCTGATAGGTTAATCCAGGGATGGGGAACCTTTTCTTCTCTAAAGGCCGTATTAATTTTTCTGATTCGACATAAGGCCGCAGTAAACATTGACTAGGGAATTTTTCGTTGGAAACAGGAATTTGCAAATTTACAGAATTACAGAATTGGCCAGAATTCCGCATTAGCGTAGCCAAAAAGCCGCAGCTTCCCTACGCCTGGGTTAATCCATTTCGCCAGCAATTACCTTAAACTTAGTGATACATTTATTTACTAAACCTCAGTTCAAGTTAATCCGTGCACTTGAACGCCTGAAGATGCTGAAAGGCGATTCTCTGGTCGTTAGTGACAAAAGTTGTGTGAATGTACATAATTTGAACGATCCAAATTTAGCAAGAATGTCGCTTTTTCCTTATTTCTTTTAGAGTTATCCACATTTGATCTGAACCGATTTGTAGTTTGAATTATTTAAATTGCCATTTTATAAACACGATAGCGAAACGACGTTATAGAGTCGTTATAAAACTCTTCAATCCAACATTCATGGATCACCTCCATTTTTTCTGTATAACTAATATCGTATTTCACGTTAATGGGTGTGTAATGTCAGTATTTACAGCGTCAAATATGACTACTCCATAATAATAAATCTCAATTTAAAATGATCCAAACCTGCGTATAATACATTACCCGGCAGTATGTATTTATGCACGTCCAGATCCGTGCATCATTCATTTTAAATGCCTAGCACTTGCTAGGAAAAAAAACCCGGCACTCACTCATTGGCCCGCAGAACGGAGCCGGTACTCTTTCGGCGTTAATTGCCGTCATCAGATCGGCACACACGGAAAAACGGTCCACGACCGTAAAAAGCGATATGAGAGATCAAAATATTTGTTGCTCTGCGCGTTGTCCGCTGCCATTATCTATACAGTGACCACACGTTTTTTGACTAATATTTTCAGTACAAACTTTTTTTTTAATCCATGTTCGCTTCCAATATGGAGCATATGGTCTCCTAATGGAGGTATCTCAACATAACTTTTTTAACGAATGAATTCGTACTTAAACAAGCATTTGTGAAAGTAAGACTCTCTGAGGATGCCTCTGAATGAGAAGAAACACGTGTCACAGTGTGTAACACAATACGTGGAATAATTATTTATTATTATTTTATATTTTATATTAAAATGAACTTCCACAAAGCTTACGCCGAATTCATCGAAAGTATTAAGTATTATTAAATAATATTCTAAATAGGACAGGCTGCTCGCCACTGATAAATTTATTTCCAATATGTTGAACCCTTCCAAATTGATGCAACTCATTTGTTAATTAAATTAATTATGTAAATATCATTTGTAGTATCATTATTGTTTATTTGTTTTCTATCCTCCCATACTTTTTTTCCGTTATTTTTTTTATAATATATCACGTTAGAATATTAAAATTAAAATCATTCGTACTTAAACAAGCTTTATGAAAATAGGATTGTCTGAGGATGCCTGCGAAAGAAACGAAACACGTGTCACAGTTACTACAATGCGTATAAAAATATTATTTTTTATTTTATATTAGAACCAATTTTAATCATGTGACAATATTACAAATACTATTTCTTGTTATAAAATCCTCTAAAGGTGTGCATTTTTAAGGTTTTTATTATTTTGCAGTGGCATGGTCACAGTATCCCTCCTGAGTCGTATATGAACGAAATTTCACCGTCGATTACAGGCCAGTTAATTGTGGCAGTCAGAACTGCCGAGCAGTTATACTTTTTAGAGAGATAAAGCTATTTCGAGAGGTCAACAGGAAATGTGAACCGCTCTCCGTGTTTTATGAACATCCACGCGTGTATCGGTGTGTATATGTGTGCAGCGACCGCTGAGTAGGTGTCCACTCATTAAGAGGATTGTCCCGCAGAAGCGATCTATTTCAGCGGTGGGAAACTGGTGCTAAATGCCAAACGACAGCTGAGTTGCGAAATTCTTGAAACGTCACTGAAATGTCACAAGTTACAACGAATGCACCTATTCCTCAATCAGAACCGTTTGCGGTTTCTCCTGATCATTAGAGGTAAAATGAGCCAAATGGTAGTTAAGAAAAAAATAATTTAGCTGCGATGTAATATTCTACAAGTGTTAAAGCAGGCCTTTTGGCTACTCTGGTGCGGCCTTCTGGCCAATTCTGTAATTCTGTATTTTTTTGTAAATTCGTAAATTCCTAACATGTTCTGATCGTCAATTCCTATTTCCGGCCAAAGATTCCCTAGTCAATGTTTACTGCGGCCTTTAGTCAAATCAAAAAAAAATAATGCGGCCTATAGAGAATAAAAGATTTCCCACTCCTGTCATAAAGTATCGTAAGATTAAAGTAACCTCAGTTAATACACGATGCAATAGTGTTATCTCCGTAAAATAAAAATATGCAATTCACCAAAACACCAAGTAAAGACGTGATTGTACTAAAAAAAACTCAAGAAAAAGTTTTACCATTTTACTAGTTGGCTCACTTCATCTCTCGAGGAGTCATATAATATAACTAGCTTATCTTTTTTTTTTAAATTAAGATCCAGGCTGGTTTCGGTCATCACGAGCATTATCAGCGTATTGGTTATAAAAATATGTAAAAGAAGTAAATAAAGTTTGTTTTATTTTTTAATATTAAGTACTTCCATCAAGAAATGACATTGAACACTTCATAAGTGTATAATATTATTAAATGTTACTTATTCTGATTAATACTCAGCAATATTTGATAAGTCCATGAAGCGGTAATATCTTATACTATTGTACGTTATTTTTGTTACCCTGGAAATATGTAACCTGAGCGTCAGGAAAAACCGTGACTTCTACACCAGGAATTTACAAATTTTACGACTCCGAATTTTAAAAAAGAAGATGTAAAATTCTATATGTAGCTAATTTAATGTTTATATACTATACAGATTATTCTTAGTTTTATCATTATAATTTATTGTATCTAACTCCCTCACTGCATTCAGTAGAAAATAATAAAAAAACAACCTCCATTTTGTAATCATTTATAAATTATTCAAGTTTCAGGTTATTCGTAAATAGCCTTACGCTAGATTCTTTGGAGATGATTTTCAGATAGGCGAAACACGTGTCACTATTTGTAACCCAACCTGTGGAATAACAAAGTAATCAAATTTATTTTTTCTAAAAAACAAAAATCCTCAAAATTACCGGTGAATCCATCGAAAAGATTTATGTGTAATCTTTGCGTATTTTTTAATACATTTTAGTGCATAACTTTTTGTATTTTAATTTAATTAAAAAAATGAGTAGTAAAAACGTAGTCGCCTCTTTTATACGACTCCGACTTTATTATATGTAAATATCACGACTCGCAAGCTCTCGAAATAACATATCGAATGCCACGTAACCGACATTATTGTTCAATTTTACATGAGAACCTAGAAGTATTGGAAAATCAATGAAAATGAAAGACATTTTGGAGAAAAATAATAATCTGTTGACACAATATTTATTAAATAAACTTTTTATTAACAAGAATGTTTGATACGAGTTAACAATTTTAATTTTGTTTCTTTTTTTTTTTGATGATACGAGGAAACAATTCCAAGTATTTTGATCAATTCAATGCACCTGTTTTAACCTCATCCGTATAATAATAGAAAAATTATACATATTTGTTTTTTAATCCAGTTTCGGATTGCCCACTCTCCATTACAAAATGTTGGGATTTTTTCTCACCTATTTTCAAATAGTAGGAAAACGATGTAGCTCTTCTACTATCTTTTGTCAGTTTGGTGGACCTTTTTTTCTGTTCTGTGTTTCCAATATTAGAACGATTTCAATGAAAAATATTTTTTTGTAAATCACGAGATGTCAATATTTTAATGGAGTCTGAAAGAACAAAGAAAATGCTATGCATAACTCATTTTATGAAAAAATGTCGGTTACGTGTTGTCAACGTATGGTAATCGATACTGTGCGCATATATCATTTATGGTACGGCGGTACCGGAATGGTATTTAGATTTTGTTGTCTCAAAAATGGTGTTAGATTCAAATTTAATGGTGTACGTCGCTTAATAATAATAGGTATTCTATTAACCGAATGTCAATAATGTCTGTCATTTATGTTAAATGTATCCGTCAACCAGATTCGATTTATCGTTTTAAACAATACAGTATCGACTGTCTTGGCGCTTGAATATTAAACTCCATCAATCTCACGCGATGAATATAGATTTGTTTTTTTGACACCCTCTTCTGACCCCTTCCCTTTGGGGCCCGCGATGTGATCATGCTGCCGGGGGCAGGGGCGCGGGGTACAACATCCGGTCCACACAATAGACATATCGTTTTTTTTACACTTTTCATGTATTCATTATTGAAAATCAGTGAATAGAACTTGTCCTCTCTTCCGGTCGGCGCGAACTACATTTATATGTCAGTGGCGTGGAGTAAAAGTATGATTTTCTCTTTTTTGATACCTTTTATATTAATTATTCGGTAAGTATAATAACTTTTTCTATATATCGTAATTTTCATGATACTGTGATCTCAATAGTTTGAAGAGTTGTATTACTTTGTGAGCAATGATTCCTCTTGAAAATGGCGAATTAAAACCTAATTGAAACTTTATCAATCAAGATTAATTTTTCACTATACATGAATTTTCTTGATTGAATTTGCATTTACTTGGTAGAATTCTACTGTAATATGGTAAAAAATATCAAAAGTATTAAGTTCTATTTTTTTATAATAAAATTAGTTTAACAGTCCATAATTTGATTTTATTAGTAAATAATTTGAACGATTCAAATTTATCTTAAAGCCATAGTTCTGACGATGGCGAAAGCCGAAATAGATATCAACTAATAAATATAAAAACTGTAGAACTAAATACGTCGCTATTTTTACCCTATTATGATGGAGTTCTACCAAGTAAATGCCAAGTCAATAAATAAAGCCATTTTATATGAATTTTCTATTAAAAAATATCTCTTTAGTGCGTATTTCAAAACTATTTATCAGGATTATCAACATGTTCATTAGTTGAAAAATTTTGTGATTAGTTAGTTCACCGGTCCGGATACTAATAAATAACTGTAGAGTTAGTACAAATAAGTGTTTCTTTTTTTTAATATGATGCATTTCCACCAAGTTAGCATATGACAAACATTGTACAATTAGCATAAATTATATTTGGTAGTGATTTTTTACATTTTATTGCTTATTTTAAGTCTTAAATAAACCCGTTAGAGATGCACCATTTTAACTTGACTGTGGCAGAACTCAGAACTAAAATTGTCGCCCTAGGACGTGTTGACTATGGCAACGTTAATGATGCGATGGTGGCGCCCTCGCAGGCCTTCAAGTTACACTGGTACATCTATAGTTACAAAATCTGTCGAAATTAATGTTTTTATTATCGTTAAAGTACGCCGCTGACAACACGTTTTTATAAAATGCCATATTTTTATCGTTTCACAGAAATATCCCTTTATTGGAATCCATTGTCGACCCTACCTTCAACTATATAATATTCAAAATATTTAGTTTAACCAGTTATCAGATTTTTTTTCAACATTAATTTACATACAAGTAGTGGAATCGGAAAATTGGAAAGCTCGGAACAATGACTTCCAATCTTTATGTATAAAATATAAGGCGGCTGTGATTTGATTTTTCGATAGTTTTATATAATCTTTTCGACAGCTTTTTTGTGCTGTTATTGTATTTTACTTTTTACTGTCGCTATTCGTGAATAATTCTATGTTATATTTATTGAATATTTCAATTTAAATAATTGTTTTACGTGTTATTTTTATACTTTAATACAATAAATATAATAACCAATATTTTCGAGTATTAAATTCACCATCTTATTCTTGTCCGCAATAATTTGGAGGCTTTTGGGGTAACAAGAGCTACTAAACTTAAAATAAAATACTTCTTGGTTTTTAATTTATCTTCCATTTATTTTGTTTGTACTATTTAAAAAAAATACATTATAAAGGCAAACCTTTAATCTCTCAATTGTATTTTTTTTACTCACCGAAAAGGCATTATATTTAAAAAAAAAATATATACATTTGTACTAATTCCATAACCACATTAATTTATTAAGTACAGGACCGGTTTCTCTCATGACGAGCATTTTTAACAGTTGATAATGTTAGTTATGTGCGAAAAATGTCCTGATCTTAATTAGTACAAATGTATATTATAGTTTTAGGAATATTATTCAAATCAGTGCAAATGAGTGTTAATTTTTTTCGATTTTTTTTTTCCTTTAAATATGTCTTAAATACAAAATTACTTAGACAAAAACATTGCTTTGTATTCAGCCCTTGTCACGTTTAACACCCGAATTATATTCTGCGTTTTGTCTATTAAAATAAACTATAATGAGCAATTAACAGGTTTGTTTTTTGCTGTGCACGAAATGCCAACTTCACAGTTCAGATATACCGATTCAATTATTTCTATATAACAAAAAACAATCTTATCAAACTGTTCAAACAGTTACCTTTTTAAGAATAATAAATTCTTCCAGCGAGAATCGTACCCGAGCTAGCTTAACTTCGTATAACAGGGCGGCGACTTGAAAGCGAGCGGCGAAATCTCAAAGGAGCACGAGGTGTGACACTGAACCTCTCACCTGTTCCATTCCCCTTCCCTCTTCGTCCTCTGAGACGAATCACCTGACTCCCTCTGCGGTCATTTTACAGATACGTCTAAATATCGACGAATTTGTAAATTTTACAAGATAAGGTTTTTTTTTAATTACTCTCATACTAAGTTCGATAAAGAAATTCCTTTCAATGCGATTAGTATATGGTTAATGCCTATCCTAATATTATACGAACTACGTTCAGTTCTCTAGATCAGCGTTTTTTAACCGGGGTCCACGTGGAACAAACGTTAACAAGTCAAAACACAAAAATGCACAGGCCCTAAAAATATCAGGTGACAGATAACGTTCCTAGACCAGCGTTCGGCAAACTGCGGCTCTCTGGCCTCTTAAGTGTGGCTCTTCTACAAAATACCACATACAGTGCGATTAAAATATTGTACCCCACGGGCACAAGTCCGTTTTCGGTCTTAAAAATTAGAGTTGGAAGGGCCCATCTCAGCAAACGTACCATAATCAGATTGAGGACCTTTCAAGCAAAAGCCAGTTTAAGAGTACTCATCAATTTATCAACAATTTACGTACCCATATAGCTTAAGTTTCAAAAAATTGGCTCTCAAAAGAAATTTCAATCGTATAGTTAATATTTAGCTCAGTTGACAAATGAGTTTTCCCTATGCGATATTGAATAATTATTGGTTTAAAACGGAATTAACCTAATTGTGTCGATTAAGATCATTTGCCGATTGTGGGTCGATACCATATACAATTATCAATGGATTTTTAAAAATAAATTTGTTAATACTCTTACTAGGTTTGCTTTTTTCCTATGTGTGATTATTGTTTCGTTATTTTAGACATTGGTTTTAATTCTTAACTTAAAAAAAATGAAGTTTGCATTTTGTCTACTGGGCATATAAAGGGGTAAGCTACAAACAATCTTATATAATGGTTCTTATTATAATGGTAATTACTTGTATTTGTAGGGAAAATCCCAATACATTTGGGCCGGGGCCGAAAGTGACCATGAGTCACTGAATAATAAACTAATAATTGCTTTCTCTCAATGGGCTTATTCTTACATTTTAAATATGCTATTCGCATTTAATCCTTTACTACCCGTTAACCTCAGAATACTTAACTCTCGCGGCTCGGAGACTAGAAAAATACTTCTAATCCGATGGGGGTCGTTTAGGGACCTAAGTGGTTTCCTCATTATTGGCCTTATTCTTATGAATTAAAAAAAATATAGTCTAAGGGCTTTAAAATATCTCTCTGTATCATTTCTCATACATTTTTTTTTTTTTTAAATCCGTGTTTTATTTTTAATAAATAATCATATTTTAAGTTGCGCGTAAAAAAGACGTCATCCTAGCACACATATGAAATTGCAACTGACGAGTTTAGCCCAGCTATTTGACGAACTACAAAAGGTCCAAAAAACTATGATATAAGAAAACCTTAATTATAAACTTTGTATCACCCATATTAAAATAGATATTTAAGAAAATGTGGGTATTGGGGTTGCATTTCTTGAGCTTAGAATCGGAAAAGTTAATATCGGTTATTTGTATCAACCTATCACTAGCTTAATTTTATTAATAGTTTTTTTAAATGACATTGGCCGACATTTGAAATAATTTGAGATTTAAAAAAAAATGTTTATTCGTTCTTTGTAAAAAATATACAATACGTTGTCAGTAATATATCTAATTATGTATAACTTATTATGTATGCTTAGTATCAATTGGTTAACTGATCAATTAGACCAGTGAAAACAAACTGCGGCCCAAAATGGCATTTGTTGCGGCCCTCGAATTCGCTTGAACAATGATAACCTCAGTGCTGTACTGAGGGTAGCAACCACAAACATTTAACCCAACATCAACATGCTTGCTGCCAGTATGCAGTGGCAGAAATTTCGCTATTAAGTTCCGTCGTGCAAATATGCACGTAATGCGGAGTAGAAAAAAATATGAAACTATTAAATTAAAAATAATACGTAAGATATAAATAAAAATAACTTTGATTATTCCACGTATTGTGTATCAAAATGTGACACGTGTTTCGCCTCTTTCAGAGGCATCCTCAGACAACTACTTTCGCAAATGTTTGCTTAAGTACGAATGATTTTAATTTTACTATTCTGATATATTATAATAAAGATCAAAATAAAATGGGAGGGGATGATAGAAAACAAACAAACGATAATGGTAATACAAATGACATTTACATTAAGTAATGATTATCTAATAAGTTGGATCAATTAAGACGGGTTAAACCGATAGAAAATATATTACTATTTTGATATATTATAACAAAAATCAAATAAAAATGGGTGGCAAGGGGGGGGGGGGAAACAAACAAACGATAAAGGTAATACAAAATGACATTTACATTAAGAAATGATTATCTAATGAGTTGCATCAATTATTTGATTTTTGTTATAATATATCAAAATAGTAATATATTAAGATTAGTAAAAACACAATAATCCTTTGTACTTCATTCCACTTTATTTAATATGTCAGGACCGGTTTCGATCATTACGAGCTTGAGCATCAGTTGACGATGCTCGTAATGAGCGAAACCGGTCCTGACATATTAAATATAGTGGAATGAAGTACAAAGGATTATTGTGTTTTTACTAATATAATGCCTTTCCACCAAGTATTGACAGTGAACACCCTAAAAGTGAAATATATTAAGATGTATGCTTCGTCTAGTATAATAAACCCTTGCAACTTCTGCAGCCCATGAAAAATTATAAAAGTTATAATTTGGCCCTTCTTTCATAAAACTCGTGCACCACTGAATTGGGAGCAAAAATGGTAAAACAAAAAAGAATCGCAGTCCATATGTAGTTAACCTAATCTAACAAAATACTGTAAAATAAAATAATCAATTAACTTTTTAATATGCTCTTAAACTGACCGCATTAAGCGTACATATGTAGTTAGTTACTGGTTGTTTTTGCATTATGTTTGTATTTCGTCGTCATTACGGAGAAAGTCATTAAGTACATTTTTTTTCAAAGTCGAATTTTTTTATCATTTGAAGTAATTTTACTAATACGTGTGTGTATTCGATTTTCCATTTATTACAAAATGAAGAACGCTTACAGCGAGGAGAACGGTCTACTTACTGCAAAGACTATTTGTTTCAAATCCATTTCCGTTCTCAATTTGTAGAATAGGTCCTCTTACGAGGTATGTCGACAGAAAATTGTATACAATATCTGATTTGTCTTTCTGAAATATCTTTTCGGAGAGAGTAGGGATAGAATAAGGGACTAAGACAGGACTAGTAGTCAACTCATTGGTCATAAAAAAAACTTTTTATTTCTAATTTTTTCTTTAATAACGATTTTCTTCGCAACATAATTTAAGGAGTTATTCAATAACAACAGCAATTTTATAATATATACTATTTATTGAAGTGAAGTCATCAAAATTGCCGGGACAGTAATCATCGTAAAACTTTAATCATTGTCATGCTTTTTTTATTTTCTTATATTTATTGATCATTTAATATAGAATTAGTCGGCAATTAATATGCAATGGGTTCGTATTTTCCCACACTTTTTTTTCTCAATATAACTCGAATTAGCGACTATTATTATAATTAAACGAGTTTAGATTAGCTATGGGCATCGAATAGTAAAAAAAAATGTTTGTCGTTTTCAAAAACTCGTAAAAAATACCACATAAAACTGTTTGACGGCAATTAATACAAAATTAACCATTTTTTACCAACATATGTATACAGATAAAATAAATACTCGAATAAATATATTTTTTTAGTTATTTTCCTTACATATTGTTAAGCGTTTTCTATTGTTTTAAGTCGTTTAACAAAACAATATAATTGTTTAAATATTGATACATGAAATACTTGGGCAAGTTAGATACGTTCATTCATTTACATTCACTACCCAAATTAAGCATTGTCGTAATTGAAATTATTTAGTCCGGAAAATATTTGAAACAAATGTTCTACCAGCATAAAAAGTAATACCATTTGGTGGTAAAGAAATTATACGAATGCATCAGAACCTCGATTATCTAGAATAATAAGAAAAAGATTCAGACGGAATTAGAATTATCTAAGGGAAATAAATGCACAGCTTAAAGATTTATAAACATTATATTATATACATTTTCTGTATTTAGCTGAAAGTATAATGTGTATAACAAATTACTGAAAAGCTTAGCAACCAAGTTTAATTGAGAATGGATATGGACACAGATTAAAAGTTTTCGTAGGTACATATATCATATAGCTTTAAGTCATATTCAGTAACGCCGTCAAGGGCTCGAATGCCTAAATCATCAACACTTTCATTTTTGTACGAATTTTTAAATTTATAGATTCTTTCACAAAGGCAAATGTCGCGCTTAAAAAAATATCAGTTATGATGCAACACCTTTCAAGACTCAAAAATCTTATCGGCTATACGATGTTTACTTTGTATCACTTTCATATACTATTATTTGACAGCACACCATACCTTCGTAGGCTAACAACCATATGCTGTTCGGATACAAATGGTAACAATGATGATTTTAAACGCTTATGATATTAACAAATTTCACTGCTTTACAGTGCGATTTATTATATTAACATTATTTTGAATTGACTTGCATATTGTCGCCAATATTATAGCACGTAACTCATTTTTAACAACTAAAAAAGTACTTTTTTCTCTAACTTTTATGTCATTGGCACATTTTTGTATTTACACATATCTTTATTTTCAACGCGTTACGCATAAATTGATTATTGCAATACCAAGCGTAAGTTAAACTTAATTTTTAATTTTCGCAGTAATATCGGTTTTTGTCTTCCTTGTCTAATTTACCCCAATTCAAAACAAATATTGTTGACGATTAGTTTGCTATGTGCTTAAAAAGCTCTTTCGCTTAGCGTACCTCGTCATACTGAAAACCTACAGCCCTTGGAATAATATTAATATAAAATTAAATTATTATTCCACATGTCCGACAAATTGTGACACTTGTTTCGCTTCTTTGAGATTCTTTCACAGAGAAACTATATGAAGTAAAGCTTACGAATAAACTAAAATTTCATTCCAATTCTCAACTTATAAATTACAATGTTATGGTTGGGATCTAGGAATTCAATTGTATATTAAAAACTAATATATTTTTTGTTTTTAAAAAAAGTTAAACCAAAGTAAATTAATTTCATGTATTCTTATTGAATCGATGCAAGAAAATGTTTCATTTTTTATTATAACGGTATTTCACTAGAGGTGCAATATGGTAAAAATGATAAAAGTGTATCTATTTCTATACTTGATTGACTTGCGCACATAACTAGAGAAATGTTTTAAATTAATGCATATTATTTCTCTGGTTTTTCCATAAAAAACACTGCATGATTTAATTGTCCTGGTACTCGAATGCGTCTATATCTGCGCTACAGTGTATTCAGGATTTTTAATCAATGCGTAATATATCTAGGTCAGTGTTCCTCAACATACGTACACATACGCACCACTAATCCAGAAAACAAATATAATTTATATTTTACGAGCTCGATTGATTTATATTTCTCTTATGGGTAAAATTTCAAAAATTAATAAGACAAACATTTTAAAATGAAACATGTTTTTAAATATTTAAATCCAAGGATCCCAACCGGTGGGAAATTCTGCCCATGGGTAAAATTTCAGAGTTCCACAGGAGGAATCATTGAATCGCTAAATTCTTGTTTTTTTTTGTAAAGTTCTTAAAACATATTATTTTAAATACAAAATTACATGTTAATTAATATTTCATAAAATCATGCACATTGACGACACTTTAATTCTACTAAAGTTTCTGTTCATTGAAATAATATTCATTTGTTAGTAAAAACCATCTCAATAAATTTATAATATTATATACATTAATACCTACATATAAAAACGACTTTCAAAACTACGTATGTGTATATTATTTGGAATATACCTTTTGATATAATTTAAGATTTCGACTGAAGGTGGAACTTCAATATTAAACTTGAGTCGTTCAAACTATGTACATTCTCACAGATTTTGTCACTAACGACCCGGGTTTCGCTGACAGTTCAAGTTCATCCGTGCACTTGAACGCCTGAAGATGCCGAAAGGCGAAACCCGGATCGTTAGTGACAAAATCTGTAAGAATGTACATAGTTTGAACGATTCAAGTTTTATACCTTTTGAATTTAGAATTTCCAGGGGGAGTGAGAATTATATTCTGAATAAAGTTGTACGGAGGAACGAAGCCAAAAAGGTTGAGAACCTCTGATTCAAATATAAAAACATTTAATACATAAAAACAAATGGTACATAGATATACAACATAAAAATCAAGGATATCTTGAAGAAATCTAGTATTTTTTGCTTATTTCGTCACACCAAACCTTGGGTCAGTAATTTTACGAACAAAACCACAATTTGAACTGTCCCAGCTGCATAATTTTCGGATGAGTATGACTCTAAATTCTTCTCTGTGTAGGGATTTGAAATGGGCGCTATTTGCGCATCGCAGAAACATTCTCCCGGATCACCGATTGAGAAACACTGGCTTTAGATTATTGTTCCATTGTCAACAGTTTATCCCTTTACCCTTTAAATATATTATTTTTCCGGTTGTCAAGTCCTTAAAATTGCCATTTAATGAATGTTTGCGGCGTCGTTGTTCTAACATCGCGAGTTTAAAAAAAAAAACAAACATAGATTCATAAACGAACGCACATTTGTAAGCGGAAACGGAGATAGAAATCGGGATTTGTTCACCTTTTTGACCGCGTTTTGTTTTATTTGAATTTCGAATCGGCACGCGATTGTTGCCAGTTTAAAAAAAGTAAATTTTTCGATCACAAATCGGCGCATTAGTGACTAAGTTATTTGGTTGGGTAGGTATCGTTGAATGTATAATTCCTTCGATAAAATACATGGAGGGGAAAGGATATTGTTGACGGGATCACCATGTTTATTGTTTTAATATTCGGGGTTAATTATACCCTTGAGGAATTCTTTAATATTATATTTCACGTTACCATTGTTTTCATTCGTATTTTTTTTGTATCGTCAATTGATGGGATTATAATGTTTTGTTTTTTCAAAATGCTTTCTAATATTTACTGATTTTATGACGATAAGTATTTGTTCATGGATTTAAATTTTTGTTTAGCTTGGTAATAATACATATATACGTACATACATATACTTGCATGTATGTTTATATTGTTACAGTTTATCATTGAGACAACATTTACAATTCTGGGATTATCCAATGTGTAATTTAAATTCTCATAATATATATGTGTTTATCTTACAGCTCATCCTTGTAGAATTCCCCGATATAAATACACACACTTATTATAAATAAGTTTACATAACATTTTTTGGGTGTTCACTGTCAATACTTGGTGGAAAGGCATTATATTAATAAAGACACAATATTAGTAAAAGTACAAAGGAATATTGTGTTTTTATTAAGTTTACATAAACACTTATTAACGACATATTTTTTTAAATTTTAGACCACAGTTGCTTGAGATCAAAATATATCAAACACCCGTGTCCAAGATCTCAAATTAAATTGTATACCGCCCTAAAAAGTTAATTTAATTATTATTTAAGTTCAAATTTTACCAAAGAATTTGGCTGTTGTAAAGGACATCTGCAGTAATATTCCTGCATGCATGGTGCTTATTTTCGACGTTCTGACATTATCAAACATATATTATAATAATCAACGCAATCACAACGCTCACAATATTTTGTTTATTAACTTTTGACAGTTGGTAAAAATGAAATTGCACGACTGCGCCTATATTTACGCTTCTCACATTTGTCATGTAAAACTTTGCCCCGCAAATTTTATTATTTTCTAATTATTTACACAATTTTAATAAACTATAAACATATGTATACAAACAAAGCGACATAAAATTTTGAGAATGGTTTCATTATTAAAATATATGATAGTAAATCGGGAAGTATTTACATTTTTTTTCTTGTTTTAATTAATCCCGCAATCGGTATTAATAAAGACGATCGTCGATGTTGTAAGTGCATACTTGCATGGGGAACACCTTGTATGTCGTAACTATAGGCACCTCTCGTATAAAATCTGTGGTACTGAAGACTTGTAGGGTTATTTTCAATTAAAAGCCCATTTATTTATCCAGGTCGGAGATTGAGATTGTAATGTTTCGTCATTTACGTGCGGAAATTGCACAATCTTCAATATTGATGAACAAACATAAATGCGTTCTATTTTGTGTTTTCATCGAACATCTAACCACTATTTTCAGAAAATATTATATGTCAAGTTTATTTATTATTCGTTGATCTATATGAAATTGATTTCACTTCGTCGTGTAACCGGGGCAAGCTTATTACTGATTCTTGTAAATTTCTTATGTACTAACGTTTTAAAGTGTGGTTTAAATCTCTAATCAAAGCAGTTCTCAAATAATCGATATTTTTTTTCGCCGGGGTTTACAAACTTTTTCACTATATGGACAGTTTTAAAAACCAAAATATTTGGCGGATCATTCTATTTTTTTTTTTGAAAAAAAATCGGTTTTTAGAAAGCATAAGGCAAAAAAATAGCTTGTTTAATTTTAGAATTTATGCAATTGTTTGTTTGAAACTAAGCCCTGCAATTTATGTAGGTTCAAATTTAGTGGTGTTAATACACAAAACAGATGCTATATGATTGTCTGCTAATTTTAATCTTAATTATGATTTATTAAGCTTGTTGTAGAAAATGTTTTTTCACAAATCTAAATACATATAATAAATAATAGGGTCAAAATATCAACGTATTCAGTTCTACAGTTTTTTATATTTTATGCGTTGATAGCTATTTCGGCTTTCGCCATCGTCAGAACTATAGATAGTTCTGACTATGGCGAAAGCCGAAATAGCTATCAACGCATAAAATATAAAAAAAACTGTAGAACTGAAATACGTTGATATTTTGACCCTATTAAAATGGAGTTTTACCAAGTAAATGCCAAATCAATAAACTAAATACATATTTCCAAATAAAGAAGCCATGTTTAATAACCATTAACATGCTGAACCATTCATTCTTGTTAAATAATAATATCTAGATTCAAAATAAATTTCGCTGGAAATACTTTGTGAAACTCTGGATCATAACTTCTACGGTTGTTAAAAAAATGATAATTGAGAAACATTATCATAAACTGTTTGTTGAAAGTTTTATTTTGTTTTTATTTTAGTCTTACATGTGACGGTATGATGTTCAGCGAAGTCTTCAATTAGTAAAAAAAAACAATAATCCTTTGTACTTCATTCCACTTTATTTAATATGTCAGGACCGGTTTCGCTCATTACGAGCATCGTCAACATCGTCAGTTGACGATGCTCGTAATGAGCGAAACCGGTCCTGACATATTAAATAAAGTGGAATGAAGTACAAAGGATTATTGTTTTTTTTTACTAATATAATGCATTTCCACCAAGTATTTACAGTGAACACCCTAAAAGTGAAGTCTTCAATAGTAAAGAAAAAAATATTGTTTACCTTAATATAAAATTAATTTCCACAAAGTTATTAACATGTATCAAAAATATTACAGTTATCCTTCTTTATAAAGGTAATTTAATTATTGCAATATATTTGGTTGTAAACGCTGACTTTAAATTGAAAATATTTTTAATTTAATTTTTGTCTTTGGATTTTCGTGGTATGAAACGTTAAAGCATTAACTTGATTATTACACTTAACGTTGATGGTTGGGCTAGACTCAATAATTATCCGATTATCGTTATTAGTAGAAGACGGGTGTGAAAAATTAGCGTTAAAACAGATCCACTATTAACGGCCCCATAATTGTACGTCTGGGGCTCATCATTGACACGCTACTTCTCTCACAGAAATAGTCTTGCGTCATTGAAATTTCATTTCGATCGGGTATACTTAATCTTCTAGGCGCCTTATTTTGATAACTGATCGTTGAACTATAAAACATTTGTCTAAAACCGTTTCATATAAAAAGATATTTAGAGTAAAACCCTTATATTATATGCTAAATACCTGTTTGGATGTTGCAGAGAAAATTGCAGTGTGTTCTTTACAAAATGAAATTGTTGATAGGAGAAAATATCAAAGTATTCGTTTTAGAGGAGAAGTAAACGTAATTTGTATACGAAAAAAGTGCCTTAATTCACTACTCTTCGAATAATGATTTGATAAATGAAATATCGAGCGCTAAGGATTCATTAAACATTTCAACAGCTTTATTTGTATTTAATTATTTAAAAAACAAGTTAATTAAGAAGTCCTTTTACAGAAGAAAGCGGACGTAACCCACACACAGCAAATTTTACAGGAAACCCAAAAAACTTTTTTTAATGATTTTAAGTCAAAAGAAAATTATGAAATTTACACAATTTTAAAATGTAAGGAGATTAAGAAACTGGTTTTAAATTTACTTAATTTAGAATCAATTTAATAATATCAATTTTAATGGACGCAATTTTAACAGACTTTTCTTTTTTCAAACTTAAAAGCTAAATTTAGATACTAATTCAGCATTTTCAGTATACATAATTTTAATCATGTTGTGTACATTGTGGTTATCGAAAAAATGTTTTTGAAAAATTATTGGTAACGTCTTTTTACCTTTCTACCGTTGAATATTATTGATGGTTTTTTTCCATACAAAACAATATATTTAACACATTCAATATTGATTGATAGGCATGTCGATTTAAGCCAACTATTTGTACAGAAACACCGGATTTTTTTATAACGTGTTCACTGTAAATATGTACTTGGTGGAATGTTTAAAATACATTAAACTGAAAAAAACTAAAGCACTCTTTTGTAGCTATTTTTTCCCCAGAAATCCCAGATCCCGAAATCCCGGGATCAAAAACGGTTCGATTTTATGCCCTACTCGTGATAATACTAAATAACTATTAATCAGCCGAAAAATTAATCAATTTATTATAAAATTGATATCGTCATATAAAAATATATCGTGTACATGATGTTAAAAAATAAAACATACACATATAACAGATTAATTAACACTTATTTCAAGACGATGTTCGCATACATATATAATGTATGTGTTTTAAATTACCTTTTACCAACAAGGTTGTATGTGTAACACTGGAACATCAACAGGTTACGGCTGAAAGCTCACGTGGCCTTCAAGCATCACCCCTCCAACAGAGTGTAGATATTCCATTACATTACAATCGCGTGTATTGCACCAAACACTGATAATAAAATGTGGGCACTTAAATGCCTGCTGATTTGCTGGTGCGTCGATTTCTGGCACATCTTAAGTTCCAATGTATGATTAATTGACGTATGCGCACAAAATGAGTAACACTGCACAGCGGCTACTACACGCAAAATAATATTATAATAAATGTATGTTAAAAAGAAAGTTTTCTTTTGACCGCAATAAAACATTTACATAGCAAAATATGTGACAAATTACAAATAAAATTCAGACCATAATTGTTATTAGTTATCTTGATTTTTATTCATGCTTGTTAAAATATTTATATATTTTTTTATTTATTGTGCACATGTGTGTATACACATGCAATCGTCACTGCAAACAGCTGTCTCGTGCAATTACCATGTGCGCATTTGTCTGGTTACCGACAATTGGACAATTACGCAACTTTGTCAATATGATATCGAACTCAAACCTTAACTTAAAACATGACTTACTTTTTAGGCTTAGAAGCAGGCAGTGGCGTCTCTTTTGGCCGTAGCGTCTTGTATCCACATTTTGTTTTGATTACTCCGAAGTTTTTTCGAGTCTGATTTCAAAGCCTTGGTAAAAATACTTTACAAATTTATTTTAGGAAAAATAATCCACCTTATTAAATAAAAAATGACATTTTTTAAACATGACAATTCAAATAAAAGATACTCTGAAACGCCGCTGTCGAATAACGGACGTTTGATTGTAAAAAAGATCGCATTGCGATATGATTGATGCGCTTGGCGAGGCATTCATTTTGCAATAGCTCATCTGTCCAGGTACACATATACAATGAAAGAGATTATAAGTTAGTAAACATAAAAATATGAACGAAATTAAAAACTCTTCGCGAGCAATTTCTATTAGTAATACTCGTGATGATCAATTTGTGAATAAGTATATTTTTTTAATGCATCATTGCATGGTTAACAGATAATTCTCTCATATTTTTGCAGTGAACGAAAAGCGTGAAACCTCAATGTATTTAAATTTTGAATCGTACACATTTTATACATTTTATTTCATTAAGGTCCCGGGTTTTTATCTTGGCGTCTTCAGGCGTTCAAGTGCACGAAAAAACTTGAACTTATGTATTCGTATTAAATGTGTTTGTTTTTCTCTGTCTTAACTCTCGCGGCTCGGAGACTAGAAAAATACTTCTCTGCCGATGGGGGTCGTTTAGGGACCCCAGTGGTTTCCTCATTATTGGCCTTATTCTTATGAATTTCAAAAAAAAAATAGTCTTAGGGCTTTAAAATATCTCTCTGCATCATTCCTCATACATTTTTTTTTATAAAAATCCGTGTTTTTTTAATAAATAATCATATTTTAAGTGGCGCTTAAAAAAGACGTCATTCCAGTACAAATATGAATTTGCAACGGATGCGTTCAGCCCAGTTATCTTACGAACGATCGCTGATAAGCGGGCGCTTATCTCGTTATCGCATTCTCGCGTTATCGCGTATTTATGTAAACTACAAAAAGTCCAAAAAACTATGACATTAGAATGCCTTAATTATAAACATTGTATCACCCATATTAAAATAGATATTTAAGAAAATGTGGTTATTGGGGTCGCATTTTTTGAGCTTAGAACCGGAAAAGTTAATTGCACTATGGAATGTAGCTTCGGCTGTGTCAACTCCCATGATTGTAGGAATACATATTGAATAAAATCTCGATCAAAAATGTTCAAGTCCTATTAATGGTATAGATGTACCAGCGTAACTTGACTGCCTGCGAGGGCGCCACCATCGCATCATTAACGTTGCCATAGTCAACACGTCCTAGAGCGAAAATTTTAGTTCTGAGTTCTGCCACAATCAAGTTAAAATGGTACATCTCTAGTTGCTTATATCCAAGAGTTACCGCTTAAAATAAATGTTCTTCACAGCAGGAGAATTCAGTTCAGTGTTTCCGTACCTCAGGGGTAAACACCCCCTTTTCCCTGACTGCTGACGTCTACTGCTAGTACACATAGTGCCATAAAGTGAACGTTCAGCAACGCAAAAGTGTGAAGACACAATCTGTACAGAATAACCGAGTTTATAATTAGTTAATGACGGCGAAGCTCTCTTAATTGTTATTGTGTTCATTACTAGCATTGTTCTTGTTATAGTCGGATGGTTTTTGACACTGGGCAATATTGCAATCTCACTGTCAGCTTACTGTCGTGAATAATCACACTAAATACGTCTTTGTTGCCGAAAAACCTGATTTCAAAAACGAATCGACGGACGCTTTGTAAATTATACTGACAAGATTACTTCTTTATAGCGTCTTAATATTTAAGCTTTGCTTTGAAATAAAATATTGACTATGTATGGAAATTAATTTACAAAAAAAAAGTACTAATGTCGAATCCGTTTAGAATCCGCCAACAACGAATAATATTTTTTAGCGACATAAATCCAAAACCTCAAGCTTGTTTTTCGTACGTATTACCAGGGCTGTGGAATCGGAGTCGGAGTCGTGAAAAATGAGCGGCACGAATTTTGTGTGTATTCAAACAAAATAGTCCAAAGTGTTGACATTGTATGCTTCACTGACTAATGATCTGATAGAATACATATATGTAAGCTAAAATTAAATTATTGAAAAAATTCTTCGGAGTCGGAGTCGTTAACTAAGTCGAGGAATTTTTTAATCCATGTCTGCTCCAAATGTGGAGAATATGGCCTCCTAATGGAGGTATCTCAACATAAGTTTTTCTACGAGAACTGTTTGTTACTCAGTCGCTCAACCTCACTTTTTTCAAAGTGAGTAGTAGGGATAGTAGGATAAGGCTAGATCAGGACTAGTGGTTGGCTAATCGCTATTGCTACACCCAGTTTTTAAAGGATCAGAAGGATGGGAGGAGAAGAAATGATGTGAATTGACATCACAAACACCCCGTCTTCGATCACAAATTTGAATTTGAATATTTTTCAAATTCACCGTGATCTGACCGGGAATCGAACCCAGACCTGCGTGATCGGTAGAGCAAGCTCTAACCAACCGGGCTACAGCATGAAAGTAAATCCGTTTACGATGTAATGTCTTTTCTATTTTTTTATTGGATATGATAGGAAAGCATTACACTAGGCTATACGTATAAGGAAAGTCCTTTAATCAATTTAAAATTTAATGCATGCGTAATGTGATAAAACTAAATAAAAACTAATTTTATGTTTATCTTTTAGATCCCCGTCAATGGAGCGAGTCTGCGGTGGCCCACTGGCTGTGCTGGGCGACGAGGGAGTTTTCCCTGGAGGGCGTGATGCTTCAGGCCTTCAGGATGAAAGGACGAGATATTTGCGCCATGGGCAGGGAGGCCTTCGTTGCGAGGGCACCTGCTTTCATGGGCGACATCCTCTGGGAACATCTGGAGATTTTGCAAAGAGGTAAAAAGAAGAATAATTAAAAATTACAACGCAATGAAAATATCAAATAATCTCACTAAGGAATAGTAACTCACAAATCTAAATCTACACAGCAGTGCATATCACTCAATCTTCTATTGTTTATATTTTTAGATGTGGAGAAAGAGAAGGACCGTTCTCTTTTGGAGAATGTTCCTCCAGATATGTACGAGAGCAGTGTCTGCATCACGGAGCTGGCAGACTTATTTGCAACGCATCCTGCCCAGCCAGCTGCCAATCAATATCACCCCAACCAAAATGGTAAGCCTATGTTTCTACATTTGCTTTTACTTTCTCGTACACCTTTGTTCCAATTAACATGTAAAAATCTTTATTGTTTTACCGAATTACAGGTAACACTATTGACAACCTCCTTGTGCATACTGATAATGTTAGCAAGATCCTGGTTTAAAATGTTTTTGCATACCTGATTTGGTTGGATACACATTTCAGCTGTATTATTATTATTTACTTGTTAATTAAAACCATTTTTTCAATGCTACTGTTCAAATATACACTAATTTACTTTTACAAGTTAATTTAAAGGATATTTATTAGTATCGATTACTCTTCTTTGTTAGTTTATTTCAAAATTCAATTGATTTATTTAATGTATGTAATACTTTATATGTCGTAATTCTTGCAGTCAATTATTATTGCCAGTGATACAATGAAGTGGACAGCCACTTTTGTCCCCTTTGTGTAATGGCTTGTCCAATTTTACCAGATTGAAGTTAAGTAGGGATAATTCGGTTAAATTTACTTACATTACATACACTTGTTTCTTTTCGTCTGAGAGATCGTCTGTAGCTTTAAGTCCTTCTAAACACTTTTCAATTATTATAGTTCATCATCTGCAAATGTACTTATCAATGTCGAAATAATTTACATTTTTGTTTGTTATTACTTTACAAAGAAACAATACTTAAGAGAAACATCATCAACGGTATTAAAAAGTTTATTCGTAAACCTTTAGGTGTTATGTCGTATGATGCTTTCCAAAGAGAGGAAACGCGTGTCACATTTTATTACACAACAAGTGGATTAACAAAATTATTTTTATATTAAAAATGAACTTCAACAAAGTAAACTTCGAAATAAACTTAGACGCCATCAAATATTTACTAAACACATTAACGGTTTTGGATAACCGCATAAATGTATGAATTTTTAAGCTTTTCTTCAAGGTTTTATACTCTTTTAAAATTTGAACGTAAAATTTGATTATTGACACAACTAAAAGTAAAAAAAACAGGGATGGATCTGCTGTCATTTCCTGCGGATAAAAAAGTTTTGGCGCATTGGTTTAAATTGTCATATTGAGTATGTATTGTATCTTTTAAATAAATTAATCGTTTGTTCATTATTTCTTTTAGATATTTTTTTATGTGACGTTTCTATCAGTAAATGAATATTATCGATGGCGAAAGCCGAAATAGCTATCAACGCATAAAATATAAAAAACTGTAGAACTGAAATACGTTGATATGTTTACCCTATTATATTGAATATTATCGTGTTCATTTGTATTTATTCGTTTTTGCCTCAAACTATGTCACTATCTATAAATCACATACTTACGTGTTTATATTTTGTCGAAATTAATGTCATTTGAATAATGACGTCAATTTGAGCCACTCGCTGCTGCGTTACTATATTTGACTACGTACTAACTTTATGTATGTAATTTGTTTAAACTAGAGTTGGCCCAATTGATAATTTCATTGGAGTCCTTCAATTAGGATTAGGGGACAACTGTGATTTATGTTTCTCTGTTGTGGATCTGTCAGACGATATGACGGATCGATGCGTCTCTATGGAGACCTTACAGCTAGGGCATCCAATTAAACGAACAAAAATACTATTCAGTTTTCGGTTTTGTAAGTGGAAAAACCGACTAACCAATTTAAACCCAAAATCATTAAAAAAAAATGCAATTTTTATACCAATGCTACAATGCATTTTACTTACATAACTATGAACTAATTAATATATGTATAACAAAAAAAAGTAGATTATTATATTTGCTGACCATCTCCGCTCCCAATGTAAAGCATATTATTTACATTTAAGAGATAAATAATGAACCTAACTGTGTATTAGGTTTAATACGAGTTATTTTACAAGACTCGTTTTATTCTCATATACAGTAAAACCTCCATTTACACTAAAGTTGGGACAGTGTAATTCGGAGTAGTGTAATTGGGTGAGTGAATCTTTTTTCCGCAAAAAAATGCAAAACTAAGATTTCCCTTAGTTTTGCAAAAAATAATATATGGACGAAATATTTAGTTACTAAGTGATGAAATGCAAAGGGCGCCAAAATCCAACACATAGACAGTCGCCCGCCTATGCGTGTATAGCCTGGCCGCTAGCCAACATTTGACTATGCGCCGCACAGACGACCGTCTCGTAGAAACGACAATGGAATGCGACATTGCAATTGAGGGATTCGCGGCGAATATTTTAAGCCAGCGCGTAATTCGAAGTAGTGTAATTGGGGGTTCCACTGTACACACATATATTATAAAAATTCTTTACTTTTGTAAGAATGTAATAAAAAAATTAGATAATTGATCAATATTTACATTTAATATATTTATTATATACCTTATTCAAGATGGAATGAGATTCAATAAATCCCGGTTAACGGTGCCAAATAAACCGGGTAACCGGTTTCGGTGCAAACGGGGTTGTGTGCCCTACTTTTGTTACAACGCTAGTGATAATGTTGCGAGATTTTTCAGACAACACAAAACACAACACTCTTCTCGAAGCCGTTAGACAAATTTCCCGCCTTCTAGGTCACGTCTATCTTGGATAATAAATCACTTCTTTCTGTTGGAAAATCATTTTAATTGAAAATATTCAAAAGGAGATTTTTTGTGTGATAACGAGATGATTAAAGTTTTGTTTTAAATCAACGAAACAACTTTCGACATAGAGCTATTAAGCTCAGATAATATGATAGATAAAATATATTGCAATGTACGTAACGTACCTACGCGCGGAGCATTGTTTTTGGCTTTACATCCACCTATTTTCAGAAAGGTTTGGACCGACAAAAAATACTTTAAATTCAATAACATATTACGCACACTTTTTGTTGTTTACTCAAAAATCTTAAGTAGAAAATTTACATAACTTTATTGTTTTATAAAAAAAATCATGTGATGTTTTCATCAGTGATTAAAAAAACAATGTTGCGGTAAAATACGTTACACTGCATTATATCGTTTAAATATCCTCAATAAAGTTCAAGTATATTGAACAATAAACGCATTTAGAAGTGAGATTACGACGTTAAAGGTTTTTTTATATACATTTAATTGGTAAAAACACAATATTCCTTTGTACTTCATTCCACTTTATTTAATATGTCAGGACCGGTTTCGCTCATTACGAGCATCGTCAACTGATAAGAAATATAATTTAACAATGCTATTTATACAAAAATGAACAGTTATAAACAACAATTGGCATTGAAAAGAAATTACCAATTACATTAAAAGTGATTCTAAAATAACACAAAATTAAAATGTTTAACATATCTAACATATAAATAAAAAGTCATCTCAGATTAATAAATTTAGATTAGAAAATTATTAATCTGAGATGACTGATGAAAAGGCGGAATACGTAATAGGGTAGCCTTAGGCGCAATAAATTTTGGAGGCCATGTTATTCGAGTATCATAAAAGCGTTTCAAAATTCTACAAAAAATAATAATAATTATTAGAAAACCAAATTAAAAATACATGGGCTCCATATATTATATGATATTTTGGGTATGGGGTAGTTTGATAGTAGACAAACAGAGTACTAAGTTTTTTAATTAGGTTATTGTTTTTGATAGCTATTTCTACACATTTTTTAAATTTTGTATAAAACCACTTTTTACGCTATAATTTTAAACAAAAAAATGATTTTGCAAACTAATTCATTTGTCCATTAAATAATGTGGATTTTAAGTTCATTTATGACCAAAAAAACTACCCCGAAGATTGTCCATTGTATGGTCGGTGTTGGTGTTTGATTTTGCAAACGGTTATAAATTAAACGTTTTGGAAAATGTGCCAAAGGAGTCGAAATCAGGCTGTGTGTGTGTGTGTTGCGCGGTGAGGCATGCAATTCGGTCATCGCGGCTCATGCAACACGCATGTCATTTATGACGCATCTGACGAAATCAGAAAACATCATCCACGTTTGTTTACTAGCAGTTATTGTATGACGGTAATTGTTTTTCGATATTGTGACACTCCCTCGGCGATGCTTCAGGACTCCAGCATCTTCTGTATTTTATGGATCAGCTGTGTTAGTTCGTGGAAACTCGTTTTATACTTATAATTAATTAAAAAAGATAACTTCGTATCTAGGTGTCCAAGGGGCGTGTTGCTAGAAGTGTCAGATGTTTCGCTTAGCGAGAAACATTTTAATACTCAATGTGTTCTACACCTCTTTTTCACGCCATTTCAATTGTTAAATCACCACCAGCATGTATATCGACTTTGAAAAGGAAAAAGGAAGTGACCCACACATATCAAATTTTACAGGATGCGAAAATAACGTGTTTTGATGATTTTGTGACATATGCAAATTATGAATTATACACAATCTTGAAGTGCACTGAGACTTTTAAACTGGTGTTTAATTGACATAATCTAATATTAATTAAAGAAATTGTCTAGGAAAAACCTTCATTTCAGTCTTTTTTCTTGGTTTTAATTTTTTGTTTATCTCTTAATTGTTGGTTTATTTCGATTATGATTTTTAAAATAAATTCGCCAAATTGTCTACGGTCATTAAAGCTTGCTTTAATATTTATCATTAACTGTATTTACCTAAATTTGTATTACTATTTACATATTATCACATGTAAACGCTTTGTATTGAAATTGGGAATACCGAAGGGCCCCGCGCCACTCAAGACTCGATGCATTGGCGTGTGAAATTATTTTTCTATTGTTATAATGGATGGCAGCCATGGGCCGCAGCTCACAGCACCCTTCGCTTTTTAAGTCAGGTGCGCAGGTACAGGTGCGCACAGCGTAACGGACACTATCAGACAAAGCGATTGCGAACCCCAAACCTTGTTGGCGTGCTAAAATTACAACCAACTTTTAACGTACGATGCGTGAATTGAAAAAATATACTAGCACTACTAGACTTGCTGAAAACAGCGCGGAAAAGAAAACAAAATGTGTGTGATAGTCTGAGAGAGACAAACGCGTTATCGTCCTTGATATAACAGCAGTGTTTCTCAATTCGTAACCCCTTTTGAGTCTCTTTATTTTTCTGTGGCCCCCATACCTGTTTTGTCTTCCCATAAAAATTCGAATTAAAAAACCCAGGAACTTCGGATCCAAAATGAACGCCGTGAGACTTTTTTTAAAGCTTTTTTCAGACTTTTTCCAATTTCTAAAACAAAACAATTTACGGATTTCGGAAAATTTGCCCGTGGCTTCCCTAAACTGTACTGTGGCTCCCCTAAAAAAAAATCTCTGTGCCCTTTTGGAACACGCTGTGGCCCATAATGGACAAAGTATAGTTCCTTGATAATTTTTGATTTGAATTACAACTACTGCTACTTCTCGAAACTATCATTTACCGTGTTAGTTGTTCATTTCAAACTCTTAGACTCACTTAAATATGTAGTTATCGATTCGATTAAGCAAAACATTTCATACTTTTCATTTGTCACATTGTCTCGCCTTTATCTCCACGATTTCTAAGAAAGATACTTTACATTTTATTTTTTTTAAACGAACTGTATGTCTTACGTCATGTTTACAGTAAATTTAAATATTACTTAAGTATCGAGGAAGAATTTAAGTAATTATTTTTAATACTATCTATGGGTTCGTCGGCGGTTTCTTTGAAGAAGATAAAGTTTTTATTCCGTTTATTGTGGTATTATCAGGGCGAAAATAAACCGCTACTTTGACTCTGTTTAAAAAATATATACATAGTTGCGTATTTTTTAACATTAATTAAATGCATAACTTTCCAATATCTTCTTAAAAGAAAGATTTAATTGACGGAAAATAGATGCAGAAAGTTACTGATTATTAAACATTATATTTCAAAAAATAAATAATCAACGCAACCCAATGGTTTGCTACATATGACTTATTCCTTTCTACAATGATAATAATAGTTCCTGAAGCATTTGAACAAAAAAACAAATTTTCATGAGAAATTCCGTACACGACAATCCACTTCAATAATAAAATTTAATACCCGTTAAAAGGCGGTTAGCTATCATCAAGAGGATTCATTATACGTAACTTTAATCAATAAATTTAATACGATTTTCATGTAACCGATCGATGCATCCATAATTCATAAATTTATAGATACTTCATAGTCTGTAGATTATTGTGTAATAAATAACATTTAATAAAATTAATGTTAGAAAATAAAAGTTATATACCTAGCAGAGCTACGGGATGCTGGGATAACCTGGGAAGAACCAAAAAGACTGGCGAGGGATAGAGAATCTTGGAGTCACTATGTGGTGACTAGGGCTTTTAAACCGGTTTAAACCGAAACCGGTTAACCGGTTTATCGCGTGTTTTGAAAAAAACCGAAAACCGGTTTATTTCACTCGGTTAACCGGGTTCTATTAAAAATACTCTTTTCTTATTTTTCATTGTTTTTTACAAAAAGAAAAATGTTTTATAATGAATTTACTGCGTTATATAGGAAACAATTCACAAAATACAACAAACATGTATATATATATATATATATACACATTTTGTAGAATAATCTACTTCTGTCTCAAAGTTGTCATTGTCCAACAGAAATGACTCTTTCAAATAATTTGACATTTTTTCTTAATTATTTATTAACACAAGTGAATATTTTGGTATTCTACTCTATTTTTGTCTAAACATTGGATTTCTTGTCTTATCCAGTTGATATTTTTTAAAAATTGAATGCATTTAAACATCATTATTTTAATGATTTTTATAATCAAGCTCTATTTTTTTTATTTGACGTATATTTTTTTATTATAAAATATTTTTTCACATGTTATAGTAATTGCTACTTTGCCATAGCAAACAGTTTGGTAACTAGAGTCCCATTAAGATAAATATCGTGTTTTTTGTTTGAAATTGGAATATAAGCTGTTATGCCAAATATTGTAAAATTTCTACGATTTTTTTGCATACCTACCTAATCAAAATATCTGATATTTCGGTTTAAACCGGTTACCCGGTTTATTTGTCAGAAAAAAACCGAAAACCGGTTAGTGTTTAAGTCCGGTTAATTGGAAGCCTTAGTGGTGACTATATGCTCCGTATAGAAAACGGATATGAAAAAAAGTAACAAAAAACTTTTTTATCTAATAGCAATGACTTACATTTACTATGATTACGTCACAATTATGGCATCCAATCCTGGACCCTTTTTGTGATCACGAGATTGACAGTTTTTCCAATCCCGGGACTCCGGGATTGAACATTCAACATAAAATCGTGTATAAATTGAGATTAGGGATTGAGTAATTTTTGTTTGGCTATTTTAAAATCCTGTTTTTTTCAAAAAAATTGATGTCGGCTTAAAACAACCCAGGAATTTGCTGATTTATCAAAACGAAACGACATGAGACCTTTTTTAAGCTTTTCCAGGATTTGTCAATTGAAGAACCCAAGAATTAACGAAATTTCTAAAATAAACGAAAATTTGGAGGTATCTTTTTTTAGCCCTCTTATAACTCAATCCCGAAATCCCGGCAATAGTACTGTTACAATCCCGGGATTTCTGTATCGCATAATTGGACGGGTAATCGGGATTGGAGACCCTTGTCGCAATGAACTACATTTCTAAATTATCATAAAATTTATTTCTAGGCTAATTTTCATTAAATATAATGCCCAACTGAGTCATTAGATTATAGTGATGGCTTGCCTTATTGTTAGATTTTTGTACGCCGCAAAATTGGTAATACAAAAATTATAAGTATTAATGTATTATTCGGAAGTTGCATGAATAATGTATGCACATACATTTGTATTATGAAAGTGATGAAAAATAATAATATATATTTTTTATTCTGCGATTGTGTGTGTGATCTTGGCCTCCACTACATCGTCATGCATTGTAGAAAACGAGAACACACCGCCAACCCCATTTTATAATGTTCTCGTGCGTAAAAAAAAACTTGCGATTTCAAAACGTCAAATACTTATAGAAAAACTGTCGATTTCGAAACGGCCGTTGCACATTTTCCTTTATGACTCAAAATCGTACCTTTTAAAGCAATTTATGTATTTTCTTGCAACTACTAAGTAGTATTATTTACAAATAGTCATGGAAACTTAAAAACGCGAGAAAAGGGGAAGGAAAAAAAACGCAATGCAAATTGTGTAGATCAATGAAAATATAATAAAATTTTCGACGACATCCTACACAATGAGATTCTTGGCTATCGATTATTTCCCTGGAAAAACTCTATTTTAAAAGTATTTTTGGTATAAATAATTCATTATAACTGATAGTTTTTGTATCAGTTTGGCAAAAACAGCACTTCTTTCATATAATATTATTCATTATTCATTTGATAGGGTAAACATAGCAACGTATTTAGTTCTACAGTTTTTTATATTTATTAGTTGAAAGCCGAAATACCTATCAACCAAATAACATAAAAACTGTAGAACTAAATTTGTTGCTATTTTTACCCTATTATAATGAACTTCTACCAAATAAATGCCAAGTCAATAAATTATTGATGTCAATTTAAAGGCAGGCACTTTCAATGTCAATTTATTGGGTTTGTTTTAAAAGTTTGTTTTTTTGTTTGCTGTTAACTATTGATCTATTATACTTATTAACTTTTAACGACTAACTGTGTATTAATTTAATTTGATAAACAGAAGACAATTCGAAGAAGTAATAAACTGTCAACGACTGTAATTCGTTATACCCATGGTATTTACTTTATTTCGTTCTGGTCCGTGGTCGAGTGGTCATCTTTGTTTTCTACGGTAAGGTGCTCACAAGTTAGAATACCAGTACGGACAGTTTTTAGAAATTGATTTTTCAAACAATCCGATTTTAAAAGTGGAGCGAGAGCTAGTCCTATCTTTCTTCTCTTCTTTTAAAAAGAGAGATTGAACAACTGAGTAACAAGCAGTTCCTGAATAAAACACCTGCTACGGTAAACTCTACTTGAAGTCCATATAATTGATATTGGGTCCCAACATGTTTAAAAAATAATAATGCAAGCGTTGCTTTTTTGAATACATTTTTATCCTCTTCGATTAATAAGTGCTGCATATGGCATCACAGAGTTGGGAAATTTTGTAAGTGTTGTTCGGCAATGTTATGATAACAGAGTATACGAGCAATGTTAGCAAATATAATGAAGAATGGCTAATATTTCGCGATACGGTCTCTGGACATGGAAACACGATGCTTCATAATAACGATGGAAGTGCGCCATCGTGTATATTTTTCAATTCAAGGAACATCGGCGGTTTCAGATTTTCTCATTGTTTTTTTTTAGATATGTATTCGGCCATCAGGCTATCGCTTTAATACTCATTAAGCACAACAAAAATGCACTACTTTTAATGAACAAAGTAAATGAATATATTATGGGTATTTCAATCAATTTTTAATCAATGTAAAGGCAAAGGCGCCGTCGTCTACGGCGTAGCCTTCTACGATTTTGTAGACTTTTAAAACAATAATTTTCTATAAAAAAAAGTCGTAGTTTTATCTGGTTTACAAACAATTTTAAAATAGCTTTCTTGCAACTAAAAGGGTTAAAAAAATATTAATCGATACTCAGTCGAATTATTAGAGGTAGTAGTTATTTTGTTCTATTAAAAATTAGTAGCATTATTTCACAGTTATTAATATAGAAGTTACTTCATCACCCTTTTATATCTACAGAGTAAATACCAAATCAAACAATATTGTTGCGTAGTGGAACTGTTGGTGCTATTTCCGAATGTCTTAAAATTAACCCTCCAGAGACGAGAGCTTTTTTCGATAAAACAAATATTTTTTTTAACCATATTGAAGTCACGGATAACTTTTATTCCTAACAAAAATAATAATAAAAAAACGCAAAGTCGTTGTATAGAAACCCCGCATGACTATATGGTCGTGCTCATCCTTTTATTACCGTGTAATATTGTGTACAGACAGTAGTAAGGACGAGTGTGACCGTATGGGAACGTAAACATTCGGGGTTGAAATATAGCTAAACGGGAAATTTTTAAAAATATTTATAACTTTAGCTCTTTAGATCAACATAATTTCAATACAAATATATTAGCAAAAGAACTGTAAATAATGTTATGTTTTGATAAAAAAAATAACAAACAACAGTTTCAAAAATTCCATTAAAAAAAACTGAAATTCAAAAAATCGCTTTTGGTGTCAGTTTTTGTCCCCACGGCTGATGACTGACTGAAGTATGTACCCTTCTTAACTAAATATGAATGAAAGCAACGATATTCAGGTAGAAAAAGGATGAATAGTGGGATCAATAGACAACGGTGTTTACTGTGACCATATGGTCACGCTTGTCCTTGAAGGGTTAAGGATATATTTGTCGCTTAACTGACAGAAGCCAGCAAGTTAAAAAACATTGTTTTAAGATAATCATAAAGTTGTACCATATCTATTTATTCGCTTTAATTGCTACATATCGTTTTTAAAATATAGTGATATTCGATAAGGATTCGATTCACATATTCAAAAGTTTTAAGTTATTTATAGTTTTTTTGAACCCAAAAAATAAGTTTAATCGGGATCGAATTTTATGTTCAAATTATGTAAAAATACACAACATATGGCTGAACTCGTTTTTTCAGAAGGTACAGCTTATTAACTATTCGCATTCATATCTCTAAACAGCCGGTTTTTTTACTTAACGCCTGCTCCCAGTATACCGACAATAGGACGCTTTTCAGTTTTCGCCTTGTATAAATATTTTTGGCCGTTGATCTGATATATTTTTATTTTTAATTGCTGTAGCACGAAGCTTAGAATTATAGATTTATTCAAAAAAAAAGATATGGAAAAAATATTCCATTTTTGGAATAAAGCTATAAGACAAATTACAACCTTCGTCCGATTAATCTTTTCGTGATCACTTTTAGGGTGTTCACTGCCAATACTTAGTGGAAAGACATTATATTAAGAAAAACACTATTCCTTTTTACTTATTTCCACTTTTAATTACCAGAGATCAAGACCGATTTCGCTCATGGCGAGCATTTTCAACTGAAACCGGTCGTGATATTAGTAAATTAAAGTGGAAATAAGTTCAAAAGAATGTTGTGTTTTTCTGAATCTTTTCGTGTCGAATTTTCCTCTTTATCCAACCCTTAGTATATACTTAACAACGTATTTCATCATATTCTCCACGTAATGTTTGTATTGTATGTTAAGCCTCAAATCTTCATGTGTAAAAAATGTTTTGCAACTGCGAAAATGTTTGTTTACCTCACTATTCTTATCAGTGACCCTAATATAAACTGCCAAAACGAGTTACTCAACACCATAATGAATCATGGTTTCATTTTTTGAGGCCTAGGTTTACATGCAATTAATTGCAAGTGCCGCACGATATTATTTCAGTTGCAACAGTATGTTTTTCGTTAATAATTAACTGTTTTAATTACCGGAAGATGGTGCTTGCCACACTTGGGACCTTGTAAATTCAGTTTCACTGCGCTGAAGGTTTCCATCGTCATATTTTCATAGTCGTATGTACTTTCCAAGTCTTCAATTGTTACATTTCAAATAAAATTAGATGTATTATTATATATACACATACTTAATATTGTTTTGTAATGCAGTCAAAATTGTGTGCGTTTTCGTCGAACAAAAAACTAGCACTATTTAAATAACGTTATTTTATAGTCATTATTTTTGTTCGAAGACTTTGTCAAAGTTTTCTGTTGTATCCTGACTGTGTAAAAACTATTTGTCAAAATCATATTTGTTTACCGTATTTATTAACATGACATTTTCAATTCCTTTGTCAGGCTTATTTGCCAACGAATTCCTTGTGGCAGAGAGGAGTACACTTTTCTTTTAAAAGATTTTCATCGGTCTTGTTCCCCTAATCACATCGTACAACCACTATGTAGTTATGCAAAGTCCATCAAAGTTTTGTGTCAGTTAAATAATTTTTAAGGTGTCAATAAATTACATTTAAAGAAGACATTTAAAATTAATAGTTATGTGAATATGGCATTGTTAAATGAATTTATCAGAGTTACAATGTGAAAAATTTCACTTTCGTATACTACACATGAAGAATCCATTAAAACAAAACCTTTTAGGTTTCCAAGTGTTATAACATTCATACTAACTGTGTAACTATTGATCACAATGCGTTTTGCTTCTTTGAGAAGTAATACGTGTCACAATTTCTAACACAATCGGTAAAATAGAAAAGTTATCAAATCTAATTAAATATTTGTTTATTTTATTTATCTCTTATTTGTTTTAATTCAAAACACACAATGTATGGAGGTAATAATTTCATTTATATGCATAGAATTTAGACAGAATAAGATTAATCTTTGCAAGATTAATTTTATTTAACATGTATGTAAGATGTGTAACAATTGGTAAGTCTCGACGATTGAGTAATGATAAATTTGGCGCACATATTTTCCACGCAGTGCGTACGCTGTTAGCCGAGTGGTCTCGCATCTACCCAATATCCCCGTCCAGGGCGATCGGTCTCGGTCTAGTTTGCAGAACCGTCTTCTTTGTAAATTTTCGCAGCCGCTCTCATTGTTTCACTTTTGATTTTCGATCAACTCTTGACAGTTGCAATTCCGCTGCGCCGCGCTACGTATTCTATACGATTCGCGTTAACTTAAGCGTCGCGCGAAAGCTCCACTTTACGCGGCCTTTGTGTCATTTGTTTACGTCTGAAAAGCGGTCGCCGTATTGTGTTTGTTTATACTATACTATTTTCGAATTTGTGAGTGATTGTACAATAAAATCATATTTCAAACATTCAAATCGCAGAATGAAAACATAACCTCTTTTTTATAATATAATATAATAATTATTGCATTGCTTTAAACTCAGCTATACACTTTACGCTTCGTTTACGTTTGGTGTAAATACGCAGTTTGTTGTCAACGAATAATATATTCCACTTATCATTTATTTACTATTGTCATTTAGAAGTGACAGAAGCATTACGTCTAATTTACTTTGTTTACGTGTATAAACTTTCTACCAGTTTCTTTATAAAACTTATCGCAGTTGCGCTAAATAATTATTATGTGTACTACTTGCTATCAATTCATTTCTAGACAAGTCTAGTAAAGTTTTCATTCTCATTATTACGATACGCAAATAAAACTATACATCCTTCCTGCCTTTTCTTACTTTATAAGTATTTTCCATTCTTTAGATACAATTAAATTTCCATTATTAATAAGCTGTGTATTGCTGATTCAAAAAACTTGATAGTAATTGTCATAGAGTTAGGCCTATGTGGAATTCAACTTCAAAATTTAACAAATTCATTCAGGATACCGTTAATTTAATATGTGTGATATTGGATAAAGTATTCATTTTTATTGGATCAACCTGGACATGATCATGGTGTGGAAAGGTAGTTAATATTCTGCATTATATTATTTGTTATACAGGTGGCGGTTAGCATTGTAAAATTTTCACAACATTAAAGTGAACACTTTTTAAAAATGTTTTAATTTTGTGCTATTTTAGAATCACTTTTAATGTAATTGGTATTTTCTTTTCAATGCCAATTGTTGTTTATAACTGTTCATTTTTGTATAAATAGCACTGTTAAATTATATTTCTTATCAGTTCGAGTGGTTGATGTTCATTTTGTATAATAGCACTGTTAAATATATTTCTTATCAGTTGACGATGCTCGTAATGAGCGAAACCGGTCCTGACATATTAAATAAAGTGGAATGAAGTACAAAGGATTATTGTGTTTTTATTAAATATTATGTTATTGTGACCGTATTATGGTGGAGTTCTACCAAGTAAGATACCCATTCAATCATCAATTTGACTTTATTTCCAAAAAAAAAAACAGAATTATCATTTTATACTTTAACTATCGCCCGGTGTGGTCTAGTTGGTTAGAGCTTGCTCTACCGACCAGGTGGGTCTGGGTTCGATTACCGGTAAGGTCAATGTCAAATTTAGATTTTTCAATTTAAATTTGAGTGTATGTGATGTCAATACTAAAATTCTCATTGTGTTTTTCTCGTGTGATGATTTAGCTGTAATGCAAATATTTTTTTTAATGTGTACCTAAATTCTTATATTATGTTTTCTTCAATCGCTATATCTACACTACGTTGTTAGCGAATTTCGCCCAAATCACGAGGCCTGTATCACACAGATGAATCGACTATTTCCTAATCGATATATCTTCCAATAACTTCATTACTAGCCTTCTTACTTAACTGTAAGAATCTGTACATAGTAGAAGTAATTTATTATACACCTAACATCTATTATTAGTTATTCTTACAGTACATACTATTTATTTTATATCGTTATTATATTTCACAGATATTTTTAATTTTGGCTTTCTTAAATGCTACCTGTGTAATTTCATAGCTTAACATTCATGAGTTAAGCTACTGTTGGTATAGTGTATGTATGCATGTATTGGAGTCATCATTCGCCTTTTAGTTTCTTGCTCATCCAGTGGAACGTTCAGCTCGACCCGGTCGGACTGACGCAATCAAAAATATCTTTATTGTTTATTACCCGATGCTATTTGTGTTAAAAATACGCGAATCAAAGCTAATTGCAAGGTTCACAACGATATGTAGTCCTTTAAGCCGTATTGCACACAACCAGCTGTTTAGCAGATTTTTCTAGAGGATATGTTTTTAATAACAATCACGGGTAAACTTATTAGAATAATCATGCAAACTTATGACGTTCAAAAATTTCGATTCGCTGATTTCACTTCATCGTTTTTGGAGACTATGAAACATTACTTTTAGAGTGATCATTCCAATAAATTTAATTACGAACACATTAGCTTAATTATTCTTCGATGATTTTTGTAATTATGTTTTAGAGGTATTAAACATTTTAATTTTAGTTAATTTATTGTCCCTTATTGATATTTTTTAATATCTTTTAATACCAATTGTTTGTTACACCCCATTAATTTAACTTTGTTTTGTATTAATAACACTGCTATATTGTATTCTCTTATCAGTTGATAATTCTCGTCGTGAGTGAAACCGATCTTGTTAAATGAAAGTGGAATCAGTACAAATGATTATTTAATTGTTTTAATAGAAAATTACGCTAGATTTGTCTGAGAATCGTTCACAGTACTATTTTTTGGGAAAATCATTTTAATATTTGAAATATCTTTGCGATTCTTATTTTTAATTAATATTATGGGTATTTAAATAAAACTAAGCACAACATTCAAAATGGACAAAACATTGATTTTGGATAGAGTTTGCTAGAAACCAAATAAAGCATTTGGTTGTAATACTGTTATAAGTTGTCAGGTATTTTTTAATGCTCATTCAAATTCAAAAAGCTTCACATTGCATTTTCCTGCGTGATAATGCGTTTCTATTATACCAACACGCAACACTTATTAGTAAGTGAGTCCTTTATCGTAATCATTTTCTATTCACAGCGTTAAAAGTAAAATAAAATTCTAACATGGTGCACTGTGTATTTTTTTTAGTGATGGAATTTATGGAAAAAAAACAAATACTTGTAATTGTTATCACACTTCTGCGTAGGCAGTTATTTAAATAAACCGTTTTAAATGTGAGATACTGTGTTTCTTTATCACCATATGTGCGAGTGCCACTTGTTGAAATTATTCTACATTAACAGTAATTTCATAATGAACTTGTATTTAGTTATAAATTTTTACGAAGCTAGAAAATGGTTCGTTATCAATCGCCTCGATACAACAAACATTTTTTTTAACATTGATAATTAAATGAATTATCACCATAATATTTTCGATGGTTCTACGTTAAATTTGTCAAAGTTCATTTTATATATATATATATATATATATATAAGTATTTTTATTTAATTAAATAATGACAAATTACATGACTTAATTGCTAACGATACATCTGGACCATAATTATTTTTTTTTGTATACTTCGTATTTTCAGCATACAGTAAAAGGTATTACAGACCAAATTTGAATCGTTCAAATTATGTACATTCAGACAGATTTTGTCACCCGGGTTTGAATTTCGGCATCTTCAGGCGTTCAAGTCCACGGATTCAAGTTCACGAGTAAACGAGGCTCAAATCGTGTCAGTTCAAGTTCACCAGTGCACTTTATCGTCTGAAGATGCCGAAAGGCGAAACCCGGGTCGTTAGTGACAAAATTTGAGTGGATGTACATAATTTGAACGATTCAAATTTAATATTGAAATTCAACCAAGTACCTTCAGTCGAAATCTTAAATTATATTACAGACCAATTAAAAAAGGTTGTTGTGCCCACGGAGATGACACACCGTATTTGACCTCAATATTAAAACACGGCTAAAATTTTAATCAAGTAAATAGTATCGAAATTATTGAAATAATATCATTATCGATACATTATTTCTTGAAGACAAGGGTAAATATGGTAAGCGGGTAAACCTAAGATATTGCACGTGCGAGGTGTATCGCATTTCACCGGATGCGGAATAAAAATACCGGACGCGTGCTTTCCTTACATTATAAGCGCCTCCCTAAAAAGCTCCACTCAATCGTCATTGTGCTACCTAAAGCTTTCCAAGAACTTGGTCAACAGCAATACCTTTCAATCATTCGAATCGAGTGCTTTAATACATTTTGTTTTGTATCTAAAATAATCACTTTTGTGGTGTTCGCTGTCAATACTTGGTGGAAAGGCATTATATTAATAAAAACACAATATTCCTTTGAACTTCATTCCACTCCGCGGGGTAAAAACAGGAAACTATCATTAAGCCTATTCACTTTATTAATGTAGCATTTTATCACTTTGTCAAAAATTTCCCAAATTTTAATTATGTTTGTAATTACTTTCAACCACCACTCTAAATTTATTAATCTGGGATGACTTTTTAATTATATGTTAGATGTGTTAAACATTTTAGTTTTGTGTTATTTTAGAATCACTTAATGAAATTGGTAATTTATTTTCAATGCCAATTGTTGTTTACAACTTTTCATTTTTATATAAATAGCATTGTTAAATTATATTTCTTATCACTTGAAAATGCTCGGCATGAACGAAACCGGTTCAGACCTTTTTAAAAAAACGTGGAAATAAAGTACAAATGAATATTCTGTTTTTATTAATGTTATGCCTTTCCACCAAGTATTGACAGTGAACACCCTAAATGTGATATAGATTAAAACTCGATGAAATTAAATTGATAGATATTATACTGCGTTTTCCATGAATTATAACTGTTGAATTGCAGCTAAATTAATACCACTTAATATAAAATCTTTCCATAAAATTATTATCATTGTATAATATTATAATATAGTTTACAAATTCTAATCCAAAGAGATGATTCTTTGTACGCGAGTTTTGCAAGCGTCTGCTAACAAGCTTTGAATATTCCATGTAACGATTTAAATTTATCGTAATGTTCTATAATTATGTAGATAGATACGTATCAACTTTATTTTTTTAAGGCAAATTTCGTACATAATTGACACTATAAAACTTTATAGCCTTATAGTAAAATATTGCTATACTTGACACCGGTTTTATAAATAGGAAATTATTTTCCGAAGGCCATGATCAGCTTAAAGTTTCGGTTCCTAATTCACACATTAATTATATTTTTAATAGATTTTTTGTGCCTCGAAATAATTCGTCGAATAAGCAAATTACGTCACAATCTGCACTTTTATTTTTATATTTTTTTTTGTTAAATTCAATTTAAAGATAAAAACGTTAAATACGGTAGTCGTAACGTATCATAGGAAATGTGTGGGAATATATTTATTACTGCAGAGGACTGATTAATTGCTGATATAAACCTTTATGGACGCTTCTTAATTTTTAATATATTTTAAACAGATTTTCTATTTACGAATATATCTATAAGTTTCCTCTCATAATTATTGATCTCTAGATAAATTTACAATTATAATAGTTTTTTTTAAATGGAATACGTTTAATTGTAAATGAAAAATAAATTAATATAAAACAAAAATAATTTTGATTATTCCACGTATTTTGTTACAAAATGTGACACGTGTTTCGCAAATGTTTGCTTAAGTACGTTTGTTAAGTATTTGTACTTAAGCAAACATTTGCGAAAGTAGTTGTTTGAGGATGCCTCTGAAAGAGGCGAAACACGTGTCACATTTTGTAACACAATACGTGGAATAATCAAAGTTATTTTTATTTTATATTAAAATAAACTTCCACAAAGTAACCGCCGAATCTATCGAAAGTAGAAAAATAAATTATCAATAATTTACCAATGTTTTTTTATATATATATATATATATATATGTGTTGTAAAAATTCGCAAGTAATAAATATAATAATTATAACACATTTAAATTCATAATTCAATTACTGGTACACAATTTTTGCTATATTTTTATCACATACTAAAAAAACAGTATACAATTGACGGTTTGTAAATAAAAAAATATTTTCCCGACTTCACAAATTAATTAGCAATATATATAACAAAAATGATGCTACTATCAAATTAAATTTTAAAACCCGAGTCTGCGGTGTAAACCCACCCTTAAACATTTGTATTTAAATAATTCTATTACACATATTCTAATACACACTTTTTTAAAATTATTCCACATTTATTTTATATGATCAGGACCGGTTTCGCTAATCACGAGCATTTTCAATTAAAAGTGGTTCTAACACTAACAAGTAATTGTGAAATTAGTTCGAAAGAAAGATTTTTTTTTTAACATAATGCCTCTCCACCAAGTATTGACAGTGAACACATTTAAAGTGATCTGTTATATATGTTTATGCAGAGTACAACAATATAATTGTGCACTTATTTTTATTATATACAATAAAATATAAATTAACAAAACAGAAGAACTAAAAATGTTTTTAATGCAGTATAACGTTGCGTTCTATTGCCCCATACATCAATAGACATGATCTATTTTAAAAATTGCATTCTGACATCTGATAGATTCAATCATACAATCCTCAATAAATAGATTTCAAATCATTTGTCTGCTTTGTACAGAGCGTACGTATTTTGCAGGTACAACATTATATTAAATGGTATATCTAAAAGGTTGAATATGTCCTATAAGTCCAGACAGTAAATTCAATTCATTGTACTTTTATTCGATTTCAAAATATCGGCCTTGTATTCGCCCCTTCAATATATGGCATAAGAATCTTCCATGCTTATTTTATTTTGTAAAACATGCTTTTTTATGTAAACTATTTAATATAACTGTCACATAAAAAATATAAAAGATAAATATGGTATTAAAAATGACCAGATTTTCATCAACGGAGGAAACATTATTTTCTTATAAAAACAGTTTTGACACTTAATTGCATGGAAACCAACGTGAAAAAATAAGTTCTGTTCTTTTAACCTAGTACTCTCTACCTATCATTTTTTCTAGAAAACTGGATTTAGGCGTGCTTGATATCAAGCTCCTTAATTATGTACACACGAACATAATGTAAATCAATTTTATATCATTGTTATATGCTTATCATTAATATAATAGTTTTTATTTTATAAATAAATTTAATTAATTTGCACTGTCTTTAATATAATTTTTCAAGTAATTACCACAAAATCATCGCGGAATCTATCAAATATATGAAAATCTTCATGATTATCAAACCACTGATTTCAACCGGTAATTAGGAATATAGAATACCTCCAATATATTTAATGTTTCGGTTCCGTAAAGTCGGATACGAGTAAGTAATAGCAATTTCTTTATCGTGAAATATGGCCGAAATGGTGTGTTCGAAGATTTTTTTGTTGCTTAATCGAACCTGTCTTAAACGTCAACTCTACATTTGACACACATCATAATAGCCGTCGGTTCGCTAGAAATTTTTCTACCCGTGTCTGTTGAAGTGGTTTTTCTTTGCGTTCATAGTTTTTTTAAAGATTTTTTCAAGTTGTTTGTTTTGAAAAGGATCATTGTAAAATCCTTGCACGATAAGCAAGCAAATACTAAATCACAAATAGAGAAAGTCTTATCCTTTCAACAGCAGCTTTTGACATGTTTATTTGGTAAAACATTATCCTTCAAGATTAAAAACATAAATCGTATCGAGATTTTTACGCACGTATTTAAGATAATATGACTACTGTTCGCATGCCCGCCCATTCGTTTGAAATTGGTATGTTTATCTCATTGGGGTTCCAGGAATTTTAACGATATCTCCCTAGATCGTTTCAAACGGCACTTAAGGATGTCAACCCATCAACAGATGTTTATAAAAAATCGAAATCAGGGAGATAATTTAAAAAATCAACACAAACGTGTAAATTTTTCAAAACACAAAAAAAAACACGTTTAATTTTGATATATTGACGATATTATTATATTTTACGGTTGACTATGCTGAGCAATCTTTCATCGCACACGGTTGCGTGTCACTGAAAGGCTTGAAACTTACATAAAAATTATAGATTTTTATCTTTAATTTGTATTTTATCTAAATGTACGTTTTCTGATATTTAATGTCCTACCACCGTCTCTTCTAGATCATAGTAAACTATAAGCTAGCGGATCATTTTCTTACATTGATTACGCTTGAATGATTAACTTGTAACTAGTTTCGCCACACACCTGTTAAAATACTCCAACATAAGTTATTATCAAGCCAAAAAGCGTACGTGGTTTGAAAAACAAGCTTATGAAAATACTTATTATTCGACATTTATGATAATGTATATATTAAAAAATAAAAATAATAAAAGATTTTTAGTACTTTTTCCACTTAAAATTTATTTTACCAGGACCGGTTTCGCTCCTCACGAGCATTATCAACTGATAAGGAAAATAAATATCAGTTGATAATGCTCGTGAGGAGCGAAACCGGTCCTGATCGAATAAATTTTAAGTGTGAAAAAGTACTAAAAATCTTTTATTATTTTTATTATAATGCCATTCCACCAAGTATTGACAGTGAACACCTTAAAAGTATGTATATATGTTTAATTTAATTTGTTTTGTATATTTATAACACTGTTAAATTTTATTTTTTATTAGTTGATAATGCTCGTCATGAGTGAAACCGGTCCTGATCTTGCTTAAATAATAAGGGAAGTAGTACATAGGAATATTGTGATTTTTTTTAAAATTTGTTCATAAAGTTGAGTGAAGCCTCATAATTACTATTAAATTTCCATAATTTAGAGTAATTTAGACTAATATTTGCTATTTATGTTTCATTCTCAAATAAGTGTCTTCGTTATTTATTACAGATAAAGATTGGTGAAGTCATGTATACATATGTCTCTGGATACAAACTATACTTTGGTTGGCACTCGAACCCATTACCACTTGCATGATAGTTAATAAAACGCATTTTCCCATAGTATCTAGTATGTAACTTGCCACCATTCAACGCGGATTAACTGCCTGATCACTTGTGCCTTTTAAAGTACCGGATTAAGTACCATTTTGGGACGATCCTTTGAAAGGAGATTTTGCCGCAAACTAAAGGAGTAAAGGTGCAAATAATTCTATTATTCACCGTTCGACACCTACGCTAGACATAATAATTACTTCAAAGCGAACTATAGCGCCTTTATAATCCTTCTCATATGTTAACAGTAGGATTGAGTTTCTATTAAGTTAAAGATAAGCATTTGAAACGAAATACTTCTGCGAATATTCTTTGCCGTAACCCTAAAAAGAGATTTTTTGCTGAAAAAATATGTTATATTATGAGATTTTCGCCTATTACGTGTACCCAATAGAGCTGTGTTTCTAATATGAAAACATTTTTACTTATATTAAATTTATTCTAAAAAATAAACTTGCAACATGTGTACAGAAGATTGACGACTGACAATTCGTGAATAGAAAATTCATCGCAATTCTGTATTTTATTGCCTTGATACTTTAAAAAATCGAACATAGACATTAAATTTGAATCGTTCAAATTATGTACACTCTCACAGATTTTGTCACTAACGACCCGGGTTTCGCCTTTCGGCATCTTCAGGCGTTCAAGTGACAAAATCTGTGGGAGTTTACATAATTTGAACGATTCAAATTTAATATTGAAATTCCACCAAGCCCCTTCAGTCGAAATCTTAAATTAGAACATAGACATATTAAGAGTATTGGTTTTTTCATCATTTCATATCATTTAAGATTTTTAAATATTTTATTTTGTTATTGTAAACAATTATTTTAAAATTTTAATGCAATAACTTTATAATTTTTAAAAATTTACATTTAACTTTACGATCAATTGTCTTCTGAATTGGACACGGAATGCAAGTTAATCTATCAGCTCCTTTACTTCTTGGATAACATCAAAAATTCTTATTAGTATAACTGACCACTAGTATATCGTGGTTTTATATGAACTAGACCAGTTGGTTTTGTTCATAAGGAAAACTATGAATAAAATCATTTCAAATTCTTCTACCTATTTATTTTAATTGTTAACCAAAGTAGCGGTTCGATTTTTTCCATATCAACTAGACCAAAATAAAGTATAAATTAACTCAGTGCTTTCAAACCGAACGGCCGTTGTTTTTTTCTTGTGTTTTAATTTTCAATTCCAATTCAAACTCACCTTGAATTAATTATACTATCCATTAATAATCGACTAGAATTGTTGTATACAATTTTAAATACGTTCATTTGAATGTGATTAACTATTTGATTGGTTGCCTTATCAACATTCGTTTGTTTTCATGGTTCCCATGCCACTAATAATAATCGTTTTTTTTTAATCCATTTTTGCTATTGAAGAAAAAAATACCAGCTTATTTAACTTGCCTATAGTTGTGAATTGTGATGACTTTGTTGTTTCAATATTATAGACACCTATTTCGTTCTTGACATTTTAAAATTCAATTGGTTTCCTCTAAATTGATTAAATGTTTTTTTTTCATAAAGATTGATCTAATTTTAATCTTTTATCTGTTTCCTATCACACTGAAGATTTATTATGTGGTTGGAAAAAGAATACATACATTTATATATATATCAGTACCTTAGAACTGAACTGTCTCAAGTCTTATACCATCTCGAACATTTTAGTAAAGCCATTTATTTGACTAGAAAAATTATGGTGTTTGATAAAAAAAAAGTGAATTTTGAAAATTTCGGAGTTAATACATTTATTTTCTAAAGTACTAATATATTGTATTTATTTTGATCAGCATACCGGCAGAAAGGGTTAAGTCAAAAATTGGCTACTTTAATTTTTGACTTACCGACTTCTGCATTGATTACAGACTGTAGTCAGATATATTTGAAGACGCTCTATCTCCTGAAAAAAAATACAATTTCAACAATATTAAATGCAGTTTTACGTTATGAAGAAGTAAAAGTTCCCTTCCAAGTTATTCGTGGCAAAAAAAAACAACATTAATAACCAAACGGTTTTTAATATTTGAACTGGGTATCCAATCCCGGAGCCTTTTTCCAATCCCGGGATTGGGATTAACTCCGAGGAATTTGAAATCCTCGATTTGGTATACTTTTCCCCGGATTGTCTCAAAACTCGTTTTTTTAGCTCACCGAGGAATTTGAAATCCTCAATTCGTTATACTGTTCCACCAAATTTTTTTAGCTCTTGCAATTCCAAAATCGTATCAATTTTCGGAATTCGCTACAAATTTCTCAATCCCGAAATCCCGGGATCGCGACCGTGTCAATCCCGGGATTTCGGGATCAGAAAATCGAACGGGATCCCGGATCTCGAGATTAGATGCCCTAATTTTAACCCAATTTACAAATCATTATCGAAATTCATGAAGTGATTAGAATTGTAAGTAATATTGATGTTTAAATTTCATTTTTAATATTATCTTGAAACATTTTTTTATTACTTAACGACTTCGGCTAGTATTCTGACGGTATTGTATATTATATAATATGCATGTGTCAACATTACTTACTTATTTTTTCTTGCATATTTTGTTTAGTTTTGTTGTTTTTTAGATCTATTCAGCAAATCAGTCTTAACCCGTTAACAGATAGAAAAAAATAACGTTTTTCTGCCCTGTAAGCTAACAATTTACTAAAAACTAATAAAGGAAAACTTAATATTCATTTTGTGAGTCCTTAAGAGATGTCGGACCCTTTTTCAATGATGCAAACTCTAAAAAATGTTTATTGACGTCGTAATAAAGAGAACACACTGGTGGGTAGCGTGTGTGGTTAGTAGGTATGCGACACACCGGTGGGTCGGTAGCTTTAGAGTGGTTAATGAACGATCGTTAATCGTGATCATATTTGATTATTTGTAGTTATATTATTCTTATTCAGATGGGTTTTATATTTTCACTCAATTTATATTACCCACGATCCTGTAGCGGAGTGGTCAATGAGTCAATAAATACTCTTTTCCTTTCAACGCCAGCAATTAAATGGGTCTTATTTCCAGTGTAACGTCATTTTGATTCATTGTAACTTTTTTGTAATAATACCAATATTAATAATGAAATACTTGTATGGCAACCCTTAATTCGACAATTTTTTTTTTTGTTAAAAATAAAGGACCCTCACTAAACCGCCTCTGTTTATTCACAATACACATAATATGTATAACTTTGTGTTTGTTATATATTATTATATTGTATGGTTCGGCTTAGAGTATTTATGTATTATAATATCTACAAAATGTGTGGCCAAGGTTTGTTATCAGTAGCGATATCTCGGCCAGAAAGCTTATCAGCTCGACCAACACCACAGCATCCTGCCGCTCCCTTCGCTCTCCGAGTCCTGCATTCCTCGTCTCTCGTAGCGACCAGATGTCCGATATTTCAGTTGAAGTCTAATATTAATCAAGCCGGACCCAAAATGACCAAAACAAATCTTTTAAGCACACACGTTATATCACACTAGTCCTTTAATGTGAAGATTTTGCTTTCAATGTACGCCCTTTCTACTCTTTCTAACATTTTTTTCAATGGATACCATGTAAAGCTATAAACTAATTCTAATAACCAATTATTCTAAACCCTGTCTTATCATCTCTGAAAACATTCTTTAATAGTAACTAAATGAAAACTGGGGATTGACGCATACAATTGAATCACTCATGGAGAAACAAAATGGCCATGATCTCAAATTTAGCATTTAATTTAATTTTCATTTGATATTAATCTCACCAGGACTTTAAACTTCAACAATCTGTTTGCTAAAATAAAGGTTTCAATCAAGGAAAGATGTATGCTTTGATGTTTTATTATATAACCAGCTGAGTTGGATTTATAATTTGGTAAAGCCAAGGAAATATTCTTTTTTGTTCCGTTCTTTTCCATTTGTCAACTTTGTTATGTTATTTATTGAAATTCGTTAACAGAACTTTTGTAGTAATAATTAAGTGGTAAAAATATTTTTGGAAATTTAAAAAACATATTTTTAAAATATACATTTCTTAATTTATCCTAGAAATAATAATCTTTGGCTTATTATCAATGCAACTTACGATGCTTATATTTTTTTATTGTACAATTATTATGAAAATATTTTAGTTGACATCCCTAACGTCTAAAAAAATATTGACATGAAAGCTCTACCCTATTATCAAATATGATAAAAATTGTTATCACTCCGTATTCCATGGTCAGATTTGTCCGAATTTATACTTGGACAAACAAAAAATAAACATATCTTACTGATAATTCAACATGATACAATATCGTTGTATGCAAAATTTAAAAAAAATCAAATTCAAATTTACACAAATGAATTACAGAATATACTATTTTTCAACTGAAAATATGACATAAAAACAAACATTTTATCATTTACAATTTGTCATCAGGCGTTACTATTAATTTTTACAATATACAACACAAAAAGGTCCACATTGCTTTTGTTTGTTGTTTCGCTCGTTTAAATATACATACATATACAGATGACATTTATTGAAAAAATATTCGTGTTGATTTTAAATGAGAGGTGGTGGGATAACACACTTAATAATTATTTCATTTACCATTCAATTGTATTTGAAATATGATTATCAATGTATTTTTATTCAAATATGAGACGAATGAAATACTAGCTGTCATCGACACAAATTTGAATTAGGAACACTGAAAATATAAACATACATGTTCAAATATTCACTTGAAAATAGAGCAACGTGAGTGCATATGTAATGAAATTATTTTAGATGTATACAGATATTGATACTAATATTAAATATGTACTTATTATTTGTCTCACTCGTACATTTATTTCTAGCCCCATTCAAAGCTACTCATTAAATGTTGCAGCTAATAATCTATTTCTAGCCATTCATTTGTTTTATAAATTTTATCTGCAGATATTCGAATATGGAATTTGTTTTCAAATTAAATAAAACATTTACAGCAACAATTGCCAGTTCAAATAAGTTGGTTACAATGTTGTTATGAAATCATACACATTTATTTCTGGAAGCCCTCGCATTTGATTCAATACTATTTTGATAATTTTAAATATTATACTAGTGAGTTGCATTGAAGCGTTTATTATAACTTCAGTATATCGCGGTTTGTTAGAACAATACAATTGTATGTTTGTAGAATTACTGGACGATAAACAAAATGTTTCTAATGTTTTTGAACTGCCATACAGTTGAGGAAAAACAAGCGAATACTGTTGATCGATTTTTATCAAATTTAATAAATCGAATTCAATAATAATTTCCCAACACATCAACTGACAGCTGAAAAGTAAAATCATCAAATTTTCTCTTTTTACTATTCTGCCATGTAAAATGAAAGCACAGTGTTTTGAAAAAATGCATTTCTCAGATGAGTATGAGAAAATGTTCCTCCTTAAATTTAGATGAACATAATATACATATTTTCATTAAAGAAAAAATATTATTTTTCGATTTCGTTTCATTTTAGTTAGTACGTGTAAAAATGTTTTCAAGATTTGATCAAATTAATACCATATCGACATTGGAATGGAAAAAGGACGTAACCCACATTTTTTTCAAAACAGTTTTTTATAATCATAATGTATACATCTTGATTCACTTTCTATCAAAAGGATGCGAGTTGGAAATGCCGAATTAGTATCTAAATTTAGCTTTTAAGTTTGAAAAAAGTGGGCCAGTGTACATTTCGATCAAGAAATAAGACTTAAAGAAAAGGTTATATTCCAGATAGATACAAATTCTCCGACAGCTATTAAACTAAAGCCAAAAACCTTGCGTTTTTACGCAGAAGGGCAGTATTATTTATTAAATATTCAATAGAAAGAATTGATTTCAAATGAATAAGCTTTCAATTAAGAGATAATTGTATACTAAATACAATATATACATATTATGACAATATTTAAAATATTTTCAGTTTCGACAAGAAATAAATCTATGTATTCATTTGGCATTTACTTGGTAGAACTCCATTTTAATAGGGTAAAATATCAAGGTATTTCAGTTCTACAGTTTTTTAAAAAGTTAAAGGTTGATAGCTATTTCGGCTTACGCCATCGTCAGAACTATGCTTTAAACGTACATTTACTCAGCTATATATACTGTCTAAGAAGAGATACACAATGCATCATATTATTCACTCTAACATACTAATTCAAATTCTAAGAATATATAGCTGAGTAAATGTACGTTTAAAGCATAGTTCTGACGATGGCGTAAGCCGAAATAGTTATCAACCTTTAACTTTTTAAAAAACTGTAGAAATAAATCATTACCATGTCGTAAAACACTAAAGAATTGTTCCTTTATATAATAATATTTTTTAACAAGATTAATTTAAATATAAACGAAATATTAGCGCAACAATACATATATTATCATTTTTAATTAGAGTTACCTGGTTAAATATTACAGTGTGTTATATTGTCGTTGTTAAAATTTGATCAACGAAGAAAATTATTGTACATTCTGTACCCCCTTACCTGTTGAGAAAGCTCACCTAGTAAGCTAAGCCACATGTGTGCTTTGATCCACCCCATGCCCCAATGCCACCGGATGTTGGTGCACGTGTCCCCACAACATCGCACACGTGTCTCCAAACATCCAGCCAGCACACTCTCACTGTTAAGGAGGCATTTCCCATTCAGATCTTTTTTGTTTTATTTGTGTGCACCCAAATCATAACTGGAAACTGCGAGGTGTTGAAACTGAGAAACAGTGATTTTAATAGGCGAAGTCTACGTGCTTTCTCGTATTTAATACACGTGCAAATTTACTAGCTGTATATTTCAAAATACTAAGAACTTCTAAGTGTTTCAACTCACGTATATCTCTTGCCTAATCGGCCATTTTATTTATAATATATTGCCACCTTATAATTTAGTCGTTCGCGCTTTTAGGCTTTTTTAATAATATATTTAATATTGTACCTCTTACAAACAAAATATTGTTTAACTAATAAACTTCTACTGTCGCTCGATTTATTCCTAGGTGTGGAATTTTTAAAAAAGTAAAATTTATAAGTATTATAATATACTTTAAAATATCGACAGAGGGTGCTGATAATGCAATTGCAATATCAAATTTAAATCGTTCAAATTTTGTGAACTTACGGCCAACGTTCCCTTTAAGCTGCGCGCGCGCGGTCGCGCAGTAGTTTTAAATCCCCCGCGCACTCATTCCGGGTTGGTGCGCACTACAAGACAGTTTCTCAAATAATATTTAATCGGTCCGCGCAGCCTTTGAAATTTCCGCGCGGCTAACCCTTCGGCTTAGAGGGAACATTGCTTACGGCCCTGGTTTCGTCGTTCGGTATCTGCTGGCACTCAATGGCACGTGTTTACTCAGACTTAAAGTTAATAAACAACTTATCAGTTAGAATTAAAACGAAAACACTTTTTATTTAAATTATTAGTGCAAAATACCAGTGGGGTTTATAAAATTAATGTTGTTCATAAATTAAAAATGATTACCTATAAATCTGCCTAAATCTAAAAAACGACGGATAAAATATTGTTTTAGTTATATAATGATTATTCAGTGTATATATACATATATAATATATAGTTGGAAATGACATTGGTATTACGTATATATCAATAAATAAAAACATCGCTACATTTTTTTTTAATGTAACTTTTTGTATTGTAATCATGCATTTTTTAATTTAATTAAAATTCTAGACAAGTTCAAAATCACATTAAATACGTGACCTTTTTAATTCTTTTCGTTTTTTATCGTGAGATCAAGTTGTCTATCAAAATCCGCCCCCGATTGAAAAAAAACTTTTAAACCCTGAGCACAATACAACTGAACATCACCTCCACTTCATCCCGAGGACTATAAGGGTTGATTTTTCTTAAAACCTACTGGCTATTAGAAAATCTTTCAAGAGGTTGAGTTCTTTTGAACTTTTGAAAGTTTGCCAAAGATCATTCAGATCGAGTGGTGTAAGCTTGTCGCTTTTGTTTTATTTGTCTATGGAATTGTTAAAAAAGAAAACCACCAAAACTGGCATAAGGTTCCTATAGTATACCACAGACAAGAATTGTTATCTATGTGTCACTGGTCAAATTTAGGGTAAATGGTTACATTTCAATTCATAATGAATGATAGATACATCTATCAAAAACATTGAATATACATAGTTTATGCAATTATTAATCATAAATATAAACTTAAGCAAGGTACGTTTATAATAATCTATCGAAAACGTTAATATATATTTTTTTATACAAACAATCAACAAACAATCAACAAACAAACTATTTTCATTTTAAAGCAATTTTATTTCGTTGACATTTCCAAGTATAATTAAATGAACCTCAAAAATTCGAAAAAAAACACTATTTGATCTTTATTTGTCAAAGATCACCACCGGTTTCGCCAATTGCGAGCATTACCAACTGATGAAATATTAAATGAAACCGTAAAATTTATCAATTGACGATGCTCGCAGTAAGCAAAACCAGTTCTGATATTGAATACATAATTTTGATTAGGTAAAAAAAAATGTGTTTTATTTTTTGATGTAGTGTCATTTCCAACTCCTTCGAAATGGTGATTATTTTTTTTTTTAAGAATTATCTTAAAAAATATTAATATTAAATTAAAATTATTACTAAGTTATTCCACAGGTTATCTTTTAAAAAGAATTTCAACCATGTCGTCGAATTCATAGAAAAAAATCACAAATATTGATCGATACTAATAAATTATATAAATCATTTTTGTCACCGCTCTTCGACTTTAAGAAATTAAAGTTCTTGAGAAATAATGTCACACTTTATATTATAATAAAAAAAAAGAATGTTTCTTATCTTATGTTGCTATACAGTGCATATTTTAAAATAAGTAAGTATTTTTGGTTTTACTTAACCAACGTACATTAGTTAAATATAAACCGATATTAATCTTTTGAATCAATCACGCCTTAACCGCACTAAACACAAGCTTATCTTTGTAATGTGAAGCAAATAATTCAATATTTATGTAACTCCTTAAATAGTTTTCTTTATATTTAGCAATTTCCTCTGTATAATGTGTTAATGTGTTCATCGAATACTTTTTAGACGCCATAAAAATAAGATCAATAAATATTTTAATTACCCGAATTCCATCAGTTATTCATACTTACTCATTCTGTATCCACTTGTTTTACAGTTTTACTGATTCAATATTAAACATTATAATTATTTATTACGCTTCAATTCTTAAAGTTGTTATTGGTAGGTTTATTTTTTAACTTAATGAAAGGATGTTACGAAAAAAATTAACGTTTTTATGTCCTTGACATTTATTATTAATAATTAAATAATAATTTATTCTTTTGAGTCACCCATCGCACGTAAAGTTAAGTGTGTAGATGCAAAGAAGCTACAAGTCCACATAAAACACTATATCAGAAAATTAATTGTGTTTTCATAATTACTTAACATACACGAAAACCATTTGTTTTCGAATATCAATTCAAATTTTACTGTCAAAATTATATTTTTTACCAAGCCATCCATATAAAAGACAACACAAGAAAGAGACATATTGGTTTAAGTGTTTTCAACTCATAATTTTATGGAGAACTAATTCAAGTCACTAGCATTTACTGTATTATAATATAATCCCAATTTAGGTATTTCTATAATTAATAAGATTTTTGCTGGTTGGCCGATGTATTCGGCCGAACAATTTTGTCACAAACAATTTATAAAAGCCGCTATTACGTATTAATTTTCCAACCAATATTAAGCCAGAAAAATTAACGTATTTTGTTTTTATATCTTGATTTCAAAACATAAGTTATATGAAGTCATACCGACATAAATCATCAATCAAACACCGACAAGTAAAAATAATACAGCTCAATGATTTTTTGTCCACCCGAATCGTGAGAATATGCCAATTATTAGTGGCGAAAAAAGCATTTTTATAAAAAAGGCATCCGCGAAAGTAACCATGGACACTGCCTTTTCTCACCTGGGAATATGGTATTTTTAATGCCAAGACCAGTTTTCGATAATTGGTCGATTGGATAGAGCGAGAGCTTAGAAAACAGATGGGTCGAGGCTCGCTGTTTTGTGATACTTGCGCCTCTAGTTTATTTCCGGCGCGACCGGTATTGTCCCGACTTCCTGTCGAGCTTCGCGTTTGCGCAAATGCCGATTCAAAAATATAATATGTACACGGTTTGCTCACTTTGAATTCGTCTGACGTTTGTGGTTTGTGATACGAGATATATTTTTTAATTTGATTGTTTTGTCGTTCCATTAGCGTCTTCCGATATGTTTTTTTAATCTCCACGAGTGCCTGATGCAATTTTATGAATGAATATGACCGGCATTATTCAATGAAATTCATTAATTCATTAGCAGATTTTTAGTTTCAAAAATAATAATTTGGTCAACATTAGGGGAAAGGTGGCTAGTCTGGAACACATTTTTTGTATAGATACAGCATTGATTTATATCAATTGTGGAAAGGAAAAAGGACGTAACCCACAGTTTTTCCAAAACAGCTTTTTTTTCAATAAGTATCAAACTTGATACACGTTCTATCAAAAAGATGCAAGCTGCAAATGCCGAATTAGTATCTAAATTTCGCTTTTAAGTTTGAAAAAGATGACTTTGTAAAAAATTAAAATCAAGAAAAAAACTGAAATAAAGGTTTTACCTAGACAATATCTTTGATTCATATTAGATTATATCAATTAAACACCAGTTAAGAAGTCTCCGTGCACTTCACGCGGGCATATGGCCCAAAATCATCAAAACACGTTTTTTGCGCCTCCTGTAAAATTTGATATGTGTGGGTCCTTTTTCATTCACACAGTAGATATTTTATTGAATATGTATGCTTCAATTTTAAGAGTATCTTTTTTTACTATTTTTTCGCGTACAAAAGTTAACTGAACTACTATAGATTACATTAATTTTCCTATGGCATTGAGCCTTATCCCACTTTTCTCCTAAATATTTTTCTTATAGTTTTTATAATTGGTTTTGATGTATCGATTTCAAATATAATTTAAAATATATTATTATCCTGTTTTATTAAGCAATATAGTTACTTACATATTGGTGTTGTAATGCTTCATTGTTTAGTTGTTTATCTCGTTTTACGACGCTTCACCTTTAAGACACCTTTCAATATTATTCATTTTTCAGATGTAAATGTTTTACTTCACTATTCAGTTTATATCAGACCTTACTATATATTTAATACAAACAATTTCAGAATAGTCAAAGATGAATACAGCTAGTCCTGTAACTTAAAATTTTCCCATCTCTGAAATTAACAGTTGTTAAATTGATTAACATAAGTGGGTCAAATAAATCTTATATAAAGTATTTTGACTCATTTATTTAATTAATTTACACTTTCATACTTATTATACTTGTTCATAATAACGATCATTCTTGCAGAGTTAATGTGGAATTTATGAACAATATTTTTAATCGCAAACTGAAATCTACTTATCACAATAAGAAACCAAAGAATAGATGGCAAGTAAAGATCAACCAATAGCTTTTAGTAACGCCTACCGAAGTTTAGCCAAGATCCTCTGGGCGGACCTTCTATTCTTCGCCAACTTTATCCCCCTACAGTAGATATCAAGGGTCGCGTTATTCAGGCAGTGGGCCCGCGCGCCTTTCTCCGCCGGATGTTGAAACGCGATATCATCCCCGTGACACGTGCATATCCATGTAAGGTAGTTTCACTACCCCTTGTTCAAAACCCACAGGTAATGCTCCTTATATGGCTTGCAATGAAAGGGCCGCGACAAACACTTAATTTATAAAGTATGACAATAAATAATATAAAGCCTTATTTGCGTATAAGGGGTGGGTAGCCGTGAGACAATGTGTTAATAGTTTCACGGAATATACATAAAGTTATATAAAAAAGTGTCAATATTTAAAAAAATATGTTTGAGAACGTTATTTCCAATGACCCGTATGAATTCAGTAGCATTTTTTTTTCTCCAAAATCTATAAGTGTATTATTATATTACTTATTGGTTCCTGAAAAAAATACTTTCGTTCACTTATTTGTTAAACCAAGTTTTTTTTTTTTTAGTATACTACTTATAATTCTTACATATTACTCAGAAACTGAGACTGTCTAAAAAACATTATTCGTCAAATAGCTGGAGTTCTAACACTCCAATCCATCCACGTAGATAAAATCTATTGTCCAATAGGGTAAAATATCGGTTCCCGGTAAATTGCTCGAATAACAAGATAATCAATTTGTTTCCGTTTGTTTTGTCCGTTTGTTCTGTCTTAGCTCTAGTCTTCTATGTGTTCTGGAAATATATAGAAACAGTTTAAGTAACTAATTAATAAGCAGTTCTCGTAGAAACACTTCTGTTGAGATAAACTCCATTAAAAGATCATATGTTCCACATTTGGAGCGAACACGGTTAAAATAAATACTTACGAAAATTATTTTTATATTTCACTCTCTAAACAAGTGTCGCACAAGATAAAAATGAAATTCGTAGAAAAAGTCGTGAAAAATCGTTTAAATAACCAAACAATTCGAATAATTTGTAATTCGAGCAATTTCCATTCGAGCAATTTACCGGCTACCTAAAATATCAAGGTATTTCAGTTCTACAGTTTTTAAATAGCTATAAACCTTTAACTTTTTAAAAACTGTAGAACTGAAATACCTTGATATTTTACCCTATTAAAATGGAGTTCTACCAAGTAAATGCCAAATCAATAAATCTATTGTCCAAACTGTAGCGTTGATTAAAATAATTTATTAAAATAAAAATGCGCGACTATCGCGTTTATTATCGTGTTTATTCAACTCCTTGTATGTGCAATTTAAGATGGCATTTGAAAAGCTCTGCAGCGAAAAGTGGTGCCTCAGAAGCTTTTCACAAATGACCTTTGAAAAGCACAACAATGGCGGCCCGCCTCCACAGAGCGTTCGTGTTTCGGATGTTTTTGTCTGCGCCCTCGTTTTGCAATTCTGCTATGATTTTTCTCGGAAAATAATCAACGCACTTCTTGCTACATGAAAGGTAATGCACCTTTTTGCTTTTATCAATCAAATAAAAAGACACTGGGCGTGACGGAATAGGATAGTTGAGCATTTTTGCAAAACTTGTAAAATGAGACTATTTTAATTCACGTTCATTACACAAGATATCTTTGATCGATGTATGCATAGTTTTTTTTTACCTGCGTGCTACAAATACATAACGTAGGTAAGTTTTCGTCGTTGTTCTGGCAAAACAATTAATGTCGGAAATACTTTTTTTTTGAATATTTGAATGTCAATCACATGCAGTGAAATAATGTATTCTTCAAATATCACAATACTAAACTTTAAATAATAATGTATGTGCAATATAAATCATCTGTGATAGTTTTTACATATCGACTGTTGAAAGGAAAAAGGACGTAACCCACACATATCAGATTTTACAGGAGGCTCTAAAAACGTGTTTTGATGATTTTGGGCCATATGCAAATTATGAATTATACACAACCTCGAAGTGCACGGAGACTTCTAAAGTGGTGTTAATTTGACATAATCTAATATTTATTAAAGAAATTGTCTAGGAAAAACCTATATTTCAGTATTTTTTCTTGGTTTTAATTTTTACAAGGTAATCTTTTTCAAACTTAAAAGCTAAATTTAGATACCAATTCGGCATTTGCAGCTTGCATCCTTTTGATAGAACGTGTATCATATTTGAAACATTGTGATAATCGAAAAAAACCTGTTTTGAAAAAACTGTGCGTTACGTCCTTTTTCCTTTCCACAGTCGATATGTTATGTTACGTAAGGAGACATTTAATTTCAGTATACGTACTCTTGGGTTAACGTAATAAGTTGAAAGTAAATACGAAACATTCAAAAATTGTAGCATCAATAATGCATTTTTTAGAAATAAAAAATATATCATTTATGATTTTGTTATTCCAATAGTGTTTGTTGTTAAACGTGACCAGGGCCGGGTCGTAGTGTGTGCAAATTGCTGATTTTAGTACTATCCACTCCTTTAGTTTTAATTTTGAGAGGTGTCACAGGCGCGTCCCGCACACAGGCGCAAAAATCCTCGAGCCAGTCCTGAACGTGACACGTTTTTATTCGTTACTATTTTCATATGTACTAGTTTTTTAAAAATCCATATCCGCTCCCTATTCGGAGTATATGGTCACCGCTCGGTTTCTCCAAGACTCTCATCCCCTGCAAGTCTCTTTGCTTCCTCCCAGTGTATCCTATTGATGGTCATCAGTGGTCTTCTTCAAGAGCGGGATCTATCCGTTCGGTAGAAGAGACAGGTTAATCCTCTCCATTATCAACGAGTACCGGAAAATTCAGACCACCGTATCCTTAGTATTCGCCACAGGCATCTGTTTTCAAAGTACAGTATACGGTTACTCAGTGATTTCGTAAGGTGTTATGACTCGCAACTGTAAAGCAGCGCTGTCAGGATGCATTAATAAAATATTAATGATTTTAACACAAATACAACCTCAGAAAGAGCTGGATTAATCGCTCGCATTAACTATTATATTTTCATCTTTAATGACATTTTGAATGTTAAAAAATGTATATGATGTTAAATGTGTTGATATTATGGCTCTTAGTGATTTGTTTATCTATTCATTTTACAATACAAATTATTAACACGTTAAATTTATTTCTTATATACTATTTTTTTTTATTATATATATTATACAATCCGTCCTTTGCCTTATTAATAATTACTTTCAATTGTTCGTCGCCCATCTCGATAAGAATATTTTTCATATTCATATTTCGAACACACGTTTCCCGCGTCTATCAGACACATTTTCAAAATGGCTTCCTCGCCATGGCCTTGGGAGAAATATTCCCGCCCAATCGCGTCGATAAAAATGGCGACAGGTATCGCATCGCGACTTAGATTAATCATAAATAATTTATTTTTATTTAATTATACGGGATCCGCATACTAATCGGATCATAACGTTCTAGGGACAACGAACGCGAAGCTCTGAGGTGTGCGTATCGTAAAAGATGAGCGCTACTGACATATCAGTTCTTATGACATATATATTATTTTTATTTCTAATGTATGGGTCGTCAGAACACAGGGCGTAAACCCAAAAAAGCTTTCTACTATATATATCGACTGTGGAAAAGAAAAAGGTCGTATCTTACAGTTTTTTCAGAACAGGTTTTTTTATAAAAACAATGTATCAAACATGATACGCGTTCTATCAAAAAAATGCAAGCTGCAAATGCCGAATTAGTATCTAAATTTAGCTTTTTAGTTTAAAAAAGATGTAAAAAAAGTTGTAAAAAATTAAAACCAAGAAAAAAGACTGAAATAAAGGTTTTTCCAAGACAATTTCTTCAATTAATATAAGATTATGTCAATTAAACACCGGCTTAGAAGTCTCCGTGCACTTCAAGGCTGTGTATAATTCATCATTTGCATATGGCCCAAAATCATCAAAGACGTTTTTTGCGCCTCCTGTAAAATTTGATATGTGTGGGTTACGTCCTTTTTCCTTTCCAAAGTCGATTCTATAACCCCCTCTTTAAAAGGGAAACATCCCAATCTAATTGATTGCAGCTCAATAGTATCATTATTTGTTTGCTTTATTTCGATTCAATCACCCCCCTCTTTGCTTTCCTTAAAAGGAAAAAAAACCAAACTCCATTTTGTAATTTCATAATTTAAAAATTTTGGAAATCAATCTTGCTTCATTACTTAAGCAAAATTTGCGATAGTAAGTCTGAAGATGCCTCTGAAAGAGGCGAAACACGTGTCACAGTTAGTTGCAAAGTACTTGGAATAATCAAAGTTATTTTAAATTTTATATTAAAATGAACTACCACAAAGTTACCGCCGAAACCATCGAAAGTATGATAGCATCCATACTAATGTGACTTGGGATAGCTTAATGGAGTTTGTCATATTAGTCCAAACCTCGCATAGCTAACTTCATGTTCGTTCAAATATTAAATATCCTCATAATTCTTTTGAAAGCTACGTTCATAGTGACTCATAATTATGCATATAAACAAAATGATACCCTTTTCTATAAAAAGAGTTATAGGTGCCTGATTCTTATATATAAAACAAACATTGCAATTCAATTCGAACTATCTTCATGGCAGATAATCGAGTTCACTATTATCCTGTAATGTAAATTGCTGCCGTCCTACTGTTATTATCCGCAGTAGTATGCCATGACTGCGAATATCCATAACATAATTAAATAGTTAATTCTGCAGGGGTCTTAAACCTTTCATTCGAAATATAATAAAAAAAAAACAAAAAAAAAATACTGATTTGTGCTAATTATAATTTTATTTTAAATTATCAGAACCGGTTTCGATCATGATGTGCATTATCAACTCATTTAAAATAAAAATGGAATTATTAAAAATAAGTATTTTATTTTTTTAATTAAATTCCTTTTCATCGAGTATTTACAGTGAACACCCTAATAGTGTATAATTTAAGAGTTTCTAAATAATTCAAAAGAAAATTAACTAAAACATTCATTCAACGATATATAATATTTACTATTGTGTTCGATGGATATTAAATTAAAAAAAAAATCCCAAGCATTATCATTTATCACCTTACGAAATATAAAAGTTATAATTGTAAATAAATAACCCTGTATCGATCACTTTTAAGGTGTTCACTGTCAATACTTGGTGGAATAGCATTATAATAAAAATAATAAAAGATTTTTAGTACTTTTTCCACCTAAAATTTATTTTTCTTATTAACCTTGTATCGTTTTTATAAAACGTATTTTCGATGGATTCGACGGGTACTTTGTGTAAGTTTATTTCTAATACAAAATCAAAATTTTAGATATTTCTTAAGTTAAGTTATTTGTACTATTAGTGTTCGTATTGTTACCCCCCCCCCCTTGCGTCCAGTAGAAAGAAAAAAAATCCATTTTTTTATTGTTGAAGTTTTAATTTATTCGTACTTAAAAATTACGCATTACGATTGGTTGTCTGATAATACTTCCGAAAGAAGCGAAACACGCGTCAAAATTTATTACACAGTCTGTGGAATAACTAAATTATCATTTTTTTCCAAAATAAAACATTAGGAAGTAGATCAACTAAAACCCCAATTTATTTTAATTTTTTTTTCCATGTCCGCTTCCAATATGGAGCATATGGACTCCTAATGGAGTTTATCTCAACATAAGTATTCCTACGACAACTGCTTGTTACTCAGTTGCTCAACCTCTCTTTTTTCAAAGAGAGTAGGAATAGAAGGAAAGGGCTAGGACAGGACTAGTGGCTAATCGCTCTTGATACGCCCGTTCATAAGATAGGATGGGTGGGTGTGGGGAATTGAAGACATCACATACATCCATGCCTACGAACAGAAATTCATAAATCGATTGAAAAATCAATTTATAAAACTGCCCGTACTGGGATTCGAACCCGTGCCCTCCGTAGCGGTAGCCAACGATGTTGACCACTCGACCACACAGGCGGCAATGAAATAATATTGGCACTTGACAATGAAATAAAATAATATTTATTCATCGCTCACACTACCTTCGTTTTCCAACCCCTGCGTTTTAGCAAAGCCGCATTATTATACAGGGCACGCGTCAATTGAAAACGCACTTCGTAGTATCAACGATATTCCAAATCAAAACTAACAATCACCACTGAAATCTCCAACGAAGATTGTATATTTTAATACGCCGGATTTATCTTAGTTATTCAATACTCGCCACACTTTAGCACTTCAGACGTATTAAAAAATCTATACGCATTATTAGACGTGAATTAATATTTTAATTAATCGATTAATATTTTTCATTGTCATTTCTCAGGTTCAAGGGTTTTGCTGTCAGTTTATCTACCTCTGTTATTTAAGTTATTCAACCTTATATTAATTTAATCTTCTTGCAAATACATAATTCAACTTAAGAAAGGAAAAATGACATAACCCACACATAGCAAATTTTACAGGAGACACAAAAAACGCTTTTTGATGATTTTGGGCCAAATTCTAAATATTCAATATACATAATCACGTTTAGTGTGTTCACTGTCAATACTTGGTGGATAGGCATTATATTAGTAAAAACACAATATTCCTTTGTACTTCATTTCACTTTATTCAATATGTCAGGACCGGTTTCGCTCATTACGAGCATCGTCAACTGATAAGAAATATAATTTAACAATGCTATTTATACAAAAATGAACAGTTATAAACAACAATTGGCATTGAAAAGAAATTACCAATTACATTAAAAGTGATTCTAAAATAACACAAAATTAAAATGTTTAACACATCTAACATATAATTAAAAAGTCGTCTCAGATTAATAAAATATGCATAACCTAAAAGTGGACAAGGACTAATACACTGTCGTTTTATTTACTCAATCTAATATAAATTGAATTATTTGTGGAAGTCTTTTTTCTAGGCGCAATTTTCAATATTCCTTCCTTTTTTTAATCATAAAAGATAGATACTAATTCGACAAATGCAGATTAAATACTTCTTATATACGTGTATTAAGTTGTATACATTGTGATTATCGAAATGTGCGTTACGTCCTTTGTTAATTCTAAAGCCCATATTTAATGCTGTGGTATTTATTATATTTGGCAACGTTGTGTAATTTTTAAAAATTACAGATTTTAGATTTTGCTTAAATTTAGGTCTCCAACTAAAATATCTGCATTACACCTCGCTTTTTTTCATTTTTATCTCTGTATTTAGTTTCAAATACAATTGTCTCTTTTAAAAATAAATCTTCTTAATTCACATTATGTTCGCTCCCGACATTAGTGGCTAAACAGAAGTTATTTTACGAGAATTGGGTTAAATTCAGTCGTTCAACCATTTTTTAGAAACGGCTACGATATAGGGATAGTCTCTTACAGTTTATAAACCATCTCTTTGCATATGAATAAAGTTGTAGGTGTTATTGTTTCTCTTTTTGAGCACTCAATATACGTAAGTGCTTCTAAATGTATTACATTTAATTAATATAAGCTAACGACAAAAATAATTACGTATATTTATTCAATAAAATACTAGCCCAACGTACTCGGTTGGATAGCTATTGCATGGACATTAATTATATGCCTCGTGAATGAATGAATGCAAATTGTTCCAGAGATTTATAACTTTGTGTTTGTCTCTACAATGTTCTTAGATGATATTTTAACAGTAAAGTCAGTAGAATCAATAATGTGACATTTCTTAATGTAATTTATACTACTACTACGCCGATAGCTCTGGTAAAATTTTCCCCGCCATGTTTTCTGCGCTGAAACTGAAACACTGACGTGGTCCCCGCAAACCTTGAACCGGACGTCCCCATGTCAGGCAGACGCGACCTTGACAGACGTCCCGATGCTGACCTCAGCAGCCTCGAACCGGCATTCACCGAAAGAACATACGGCATGATGGCTGCGGCCAATTTTCCCACACTCTTCGAGAACAATGCCAACACGGTAATTCGTTTGCCTCGATGGTGTGCGTTTTTGTATGCTTACATTACTTCTCCACTATTTTTACTTTGGTCTTTAGTCTGATACGGTCATTTTATAAACATCGTCTTTAATATGAAGCTTAAAGAGTATTGAACATAAAAGTTTTTTCTACGCTTGCAACATTTAATACTGCTGACTGATCTCATTGTGACATCAGTTTTAAGCCATTTTAGTGAACTTCGATATTCCAGATTGCAAAGTGATTTCTCAAATTTTTATATTGTATTTTAAAATACATATCTACGCTAAGCTTTTAATATTTTATCAAGTGACTTTTTGATATTTCTTGAAAACAATAAACACGTTTTAAAAATATATAAAATTAGGCAAAGTAACCCCATTTGACGGTACACAAATAATGATTATTATTTATGCTTATATTCAAGATATAGTTTTATTAAAAGTACAATTTATTTCTGAAATAAGAAAGGACGATAGAAGATATTATTTTTCTTTGATATTAACAGTCTCCTGTACGGAAAATCATCGAACCGAATTATTCATTTTGTAAACGAGACCACATCAACTTCTGCTAATCAATTGTTATCGTTAACCAATACTGTGGAGTTAGAATCGGAGTCGAAAAAAATCCATCGACTCTCATCCATTTAAAAATAAAATGATGTGTATTCAAACCACAACAATTCAAAGTGTTGCCACTGCATGCTATGATGAATAAAGATGATCTGATGGTATACATATAAATAAGTGAAAATATATATCTTTGGAGTCGGAGTCGTCTTTTTTTTACACGACTCCACAGCTTCACAGCCCTGTCGTTAACATTACAAAGTTTTCCTTATGTATTTTATGTACTAGATTTGCTAACAATATGCTGTTGCCTGAAACCAATTCTTTGCTGGTCATCATAACTCGTAATACATCTTGATGATTTCAATGACAGAGCTTTGTGTTACATTTTCCCATGACCGGCATGATGCGGCGATGACGCATCTCCACACACCATTGTCTGGTCTCTGTGGCCTTTGTGCAGAGTCAAGTCTCCATTGGCAGCTATTTTATGTTCCTTTGTTTGGTGTACGTTGGCTTTTCACGGGTGCGTGACTGCCATTTTACTTTTACAAGAGCAACACAGCCTATCTTGTTAATGTTAACATATTTTTTCAGTAATAATAGTTGCACTCTACAATGGCACAATGTTATAATTGCTTATCGAATATCTTGCAGACATGTTTCTCATTGCGTTCGTATGAGAAGAATTATTCTGCTTTCCGTGCTTGGTAATATTACGTACAATCTACCATTAACATCTTTGCCATTTAAAACTTGTTACATTACCATTTTCATGATAACAATAGAAGGGGTAGTTTTTTTTATTATTATTTAAGTCTGTTAACACTCTGGCCTTTTATTCACCTGCCATTCAAATATTTAAATTAAATTGAACGGAAATTTGAATGTAATGATTCAGCGACGCAAAGTAATTAGTATTTTTTTTTACACCATATCCTTTCCGAATGTAAATAATTCAGACATTATTAAACTGTAATCACAAAAGATATATGACATGGTTAGGAAAAAAATAAAGTTAGTCAATCGCTTGTCTGTGCTTATTTTCTGTAGTAGTCTGTTATAAAATAAGAGAATAAATCAAATAAATATTAGATTTTGAGAAGGTGAAAAATTAAAAAAAGTATTTTAGTTATTTTAATAAAAACATAATATTCCTTCTGTACTTTATTCCACTTTATTTAAAACGTCAGGACCGGTTTAGTTATACACATTATATAGTTGAAAGCTATTTTGGCGAATGTCTTCATCAGAACTATGTTTAAACTTACATTAACTCAGTTTACGCCGAAATAGCTACCAACTGTACGTAATACAAAAATTGAATAATTTAAATACTCTGTTATTTTTCACTTTATTACAATAAAGTCTTACCAAGTAAACTGAATTTTTGGCAATTATGCAAGTCATTGGACGTACCACTCGGCTACAGAAATCGAATTTTATTACTATGCATATTACGTTGAATATTTAGTATAACACTATTCTGTAGAAAACATTCAGAAAGAAATATTGTTTTGGTAAATTGCATTAGATTTCTCAACAAAATTTACTGTCGATTCAAATCACATTTAAAATATTAAGCACTGTCCGATATTCTAAATATGGAAGATGCTAAGGTAAAAATTATTTTACAGATATCTATTTGTTTTAATAGAAATTGAGCGACTGATTATCTTTTACCATAAAAATGTTCTAATCGCAGATGTTTACTGTCAGCACATTCTTTCCCAAGTATTGTTGCTGACAGACTGCGAGTGAATGATCTTGTAAATTTTGATAACTAATTGCCGTGATTTTTTGCTATCAAATCTTTTATCATATCTTTAATTATCTTATCTAATTATTGTTATGGTGAACTTTTCAGTGCGTATACACTAGAGGTCTGCACGGGCCCGGGCCTGGCCCACGGGCTCTTACCCGACCCGGCCCGTGGGCCGGGCTCGGGCGGGTAAGCGCAATCGAGAGTCGGGCTCGGGCCGGGCCGGGCTTTGGAATTTGGGATATAATGTTGGGAAAAATATACCAAATTGAGGATTTCAAATTCCTCGGTGAGCTAAAAAAAAAAAAAAGGACTTTCGGAGATAATCTGGGGAAAAAGTATACCAAATCGAGGATTTCAAATTTCTCGGTGCTTCGGGTCGGGTTCGGGTAACAAGTGCGGCATTAGACTCGGGCCCGGGCCGGGTCGGGCGTGAGTTTTTCGGGCTCGGACCGGGTAGTTTTGTAAAATTTTGGCCCGTGCAGACCTCTAGTATACACTTTACAATTGATACCAGTACATACTGATAGCGCGTGAACTATAACGATATGTTTACTCAAATCGAATTATTTTGTTGCAAACTAGATTCCTATAAGCTAGTTACAGTAACTGATATAATTTTTTTGTCCTTCCGTGGTCCATTATTAACAAAGTTTTCGTCTTCTAGTTTTGCTAATATTAATAACTATGGCACTTCCCTTGCTTTAACAGTACATAAGTGTGACATGAATTATTCAATTGGTCATTAAAATCTATCAAAACGTAATTATCGATTCAAATTTGTTGATCCGTCGATCGTATTAGAAATTGATACGAAAATAACGATTTCACATTTTACTAATTACCTTAAAGGTGTGGGAATTCCACAGGTAAACACATTTTAAAGGGATGGCAAACCTTTATTATTTTAAATGTTGTAAACATATAATTAATTCTTCTCATTTGTACTCATTATAAATCTTGTTTTGGATGCTTTGTTATACCGTATTTATAGATATTAATTTTCGTCACATTATACAATTTTTGTTTTTTTTAGTTACATTATCTTTCTTAGATCTCAAGACCTTCAAAATTACGTAATGGCAGTTTTTTTGGACCAAATTTAACACGTTTCAAAAGTTTGCCCAATTTAATAAATAATTTACGGTTTCCTTAAGATTTATAAGTAACGGAGATTGTGCAACGACTATTCGACAATTTCACTCGACTTCCTGCGGTTATTTGGGTGACGAGGAAACGCTAATTTAATGTTAACGCTTTTACCTATTCACTGTTTAAAATTAAATGCTTCAATCCGCGAATTTCATCAAGATTTTATTTCACGATTAAATTTCACAACCTACTGGCTTCTGGCTATCTTGATCCTAGACTTGTGCTAGAAAATGTACGAGTAAGTGCATCCATAGAGTCAACACTAGTTCCCTTGTTTATGGTAATTTTAGTAGTCCAATAAAGCTGAAATTATTATTTTGAATAGAAGAATTAATTGCACTAAAAATGTGTAGTTAGTTATGCAGAAATTTCACAAGTTTTCATGTGTCATTTCAATTATTAAAATGTATTTTTTTCTCATTTAATTTTGTTATGTGGACAGATGCTTTTTATGTTAAACTATTTTCAAATAAAACTGTTGCATACCTATGTATGTATATAGGTTTTGGTTCTTATGAAAGTTTCATTAGGATTTACCTTTCGTTTTGAAAAGCACAATTAGTTAATCACTCGTAATTATATGTTATGTATAGGCAATGATTAATATTTAATTACCTTATTAATTAATGTTGAAAGCAATATGTAGGAACAGATTTCACCGAATTTGTTTGTTCAAAATTATATACAATTTAAACATTATCAAATTTCGTTTTAAAATTGTAATTAATGTGTCATACATTTTTAAAAAAGAAATTAAGTTATTTGTTACTTAAGTGGAAAAGGATTACATTTAAAAAAAAAACGCTTTGACGAGAAATTTTATCTGATGAAAATGATCGGTCTTTCGAAAGAGTGTTTTACTTTTATATGTTTGTACAATTAACAAATTTTAGTATTGTTATGTACATATTTAAGTCAGGTTGGTTTTAATTCCATTATGTTGGCTTCATATTTTTTTAAACAGGATTTTCTTGAACCAGGACTTGACTGTATAAATCTTTATAATCGTGTCAGTGGCTTACAAGTTAAACTGCTAATTTATATTTAATTAATAAGGCATATTATGCTACTTATAAATGTTTCTACCGTTCTTTGTTTTAAATTCTCACAGCTCTGTTTTTGATTCCTTTTAATTTTGTATATCTATCTAACTATAGGCAATTAAGCAGGTCTAAAACAAGTTTACGTGTCTAATATAATGGTTCGTCTGGCAGGTATTTGTAAGAACCAGAATCCACCATAGATAGGCTGCAATTAAGCAAGCACGGCGTAGTTAAATCAGTATTACTTAAAAGCTCTAGCAGTAAAATATAAACGTATGGAAAAAAGAAAGTGCACTGAGTCCGAAGCCTGCGATGTTATTCCACCTCGACTTCTCTCGCCCATACATTAAAGGCGGCAGGTGTCTCTTCGCCTGTTGCTCGATAGGCGGGGAGGGGCGGTCGAAGTGGGGGAACTATCTCCGGAAGCCCTCGGCCGACTTCGGCCCCCGTCGGTCGCGCGCCTCACGTATGGCTATATACCGAACGGAAGTCAGCCTGTCAGTTGAAATGACGACGTTGTCTGTGTCGTACGCGCGCTGTGGATTTCGAATATCGAACGTTAATTTTCTTTTTAAATAAACAGTGGCGAAAAAGCGCGACGTTTTCGCCGGTGCGCACTTTTATACCATAAACAATTACCTACCTAGTTTAATATAAAACAATATTGTAAAATTTATACCGACTCGTATTTTTAATTGGTGCATTTATTAAAGTTTTCCAAGTTACGGCCGCAGTCGTTTGGCGTCCGCGAAAACTTCATACCAAAGAATTCGCATTGTGTTTCGGATCTTAATAAATTACCGCAGTACTTTAAATGCTCGTTATTTTGTTATAATAAACATTTATTTATAACGTTGATATTCCGACGAAAATGAAATACGCGAATGGCGTGAGTGTTGACTATTTACGTTTGTACAGTGTCAATTTAAAAATACATCATCATTAGCCTATAGCTAATTTTACTAGATACCATATAACCTATGAAGATTTAAAACATTTTTCCGAATAATTTTAACAGTCGTATACTTTAATAAAATACCAAGTGCTTACAATATTTAACTTTAAAAATAATAATAGTTATTTATTTAATATTTAATAACCGCCGTGATATTAATTTAGTTAAGCCGTTGGCAACAATGACAATTTTGGTAAAGTTGATACCCCGCACCGTTCAAAAGTTCCTCTTGTGAGGACACCCTGTTAGTTTAAGAGGTCCTCCGGGACTCCTAGTGACCGGAAAGGCGCTGCCGGCCGTTTCCGGTGCGCGCCGGAAGAAAGCGTCCACGACGACGGCTGAAGAGGTTAGCGCCTCTAACATGGTGCTACTGGAGCTCGCCTCCGATGTATATTATGGGGACTGCCCAGGCTATACGGAACTGGATATTGGATCAGCGTTTCTGCCAGGTTAGCTAACACTACTGGATCACCCAAATCATTATACATATAACCCAGAACAAATTAAATATCTTCAATAATTGTCAGACACGCATATTTAATTATATAAAATACCTATTTGCTGGTTTTAGTGCGCTATTTCTTGATAGGTGTATTAAATTTTTCCTGATTTCCGTTATAAATTGATTTCATTTATAACGCTGCAATTTATGAGCTCAAACGTTCTTTTACACACTTTATCTTAGAATATAAATTATTATTCTTAGTTAGCTATTTCTCAAGATAATTTTTATGTGTCGGCTTAAAACCTTCAATCTAAATTTACTTATTAAATAATTTTACTTTTAAAATGATCATTTTTAATTAATATCAATCTTCTTTTTCAAAACACATTACAAAAACCATAATGAAAGAAAACGTGGCGACAATTCATTGAACCAACAATATTTTGCAAATAAAAACTGAGTATATCTTATCTTCAGTGTCGGATTAAGAACTTGGTAGACCCCCCCGAGTGAAACAATTTGAAGACCCTGTTTTTTTGGATAACTAGAAACCGTCGCAGAATTACATGTAGAGTCAAATCAAATATAGAAAACTATATTTAAAATATAAGCTATTCGACGGCCCCAAGCGGGCTCCTCAAACGCTTACGGAGTAATCAACATACATATTATAAAATATCTTTTTATGTGCTGTCGTAAAATTGTCAAATATAATATATATCTATATGAGTAAACTGTTTCTTTTAGCGTTTATGCACTAGATATCGTATGCCTACAATATCAAGATAAGTAGTTAATCTTTACTATTAAATATAAAACGTAATCACACAAAAACACCCAACCGGTAAGCCAAGCCGTTTACAGAATGCGTTGTGCTTTGCAAATCCGGATTAGTTTCTGCTCGTTATGTCTTTCTTTTCCTGAGGTAAAAGAACTGACTCGTTTACTATGTAAATCTTAGTTATTTATTAAATTTGGAAGCTTATAGTGCTTGCATTAATCTCTCATTATTGAAATGAATATTATTAATTAAAATTTTACGTGATCCAAGAAACGAATTATTTCAGTCCGAAAATCTTGATTGATAATCACACTTTTGAATTGTTAAAAAATGTCCAAATGAAACGCCGAGTTTTAATTCGACTTACGTTACTTAACAAACGTAATTTTGTTTGCCGAACATGTTAAAAGATATTACAGTCTGTACGCACGACTGATTCCACTCGGATAATGAGGTCATCATCATCATTACCAACTTCATTGTTGACTAAAAGAATACGTAAAGTTGTCTCTGAATAATTCCCAAGTGCTTCTTCAAAATACGCCGAGTTTTATGCCATTGACGACGGGTGGTAAGAAATTAAATTGCACTACTCCATTTAAATATGTTCATTTTTCTTCGCTACGAGGATGGTGATTGATGACAATGAAGGGTTGTTCAAATGACTTTTCCCATATGGAAGAATTGGACATTGATCTGGTTGCTTAAAATTTAACAAAATGTTCTTATTGTATCTCTTATACTAATATTTAAAAAAAATAGTTACTAGCATTTTACAATGTCATATTTAAAGAGCATAATATTCGTGCATCAAATAAACATTGTACAATCGCATTTTTTCTCAAAATAAAGATATATATTTAATTTTTGTTTTGAGCTGTGCAAATAAATCGATTTATTAATAACATATCGACTATGGAATAGAAAAAGGAAGTAGCCCACACATAACAAACTTTACAGGAAACACAAAAAACGTTTTTTGATGATTTAGGGCAAAATGCAAATTATGAAATATTCACAACTTTGAAGTGTACGGTGACTGGTAAACTAGTTTTGAATTGCCTTAGCCTAACATTAATTTAATAAATTGTTAAAAACCCTTTTTTTAAATACTTTTTCCTGGTCGCAATTCTTACATGCCCATTTTTCTTCAAACTATAAAGCTAAATTAAGATATTTATTCGCCATTTTCAGCTTAAATTCTTTTGATAGAACGTGTATCAAGTTGTATACATTGTGATTATCGAAAAAAAAGCTGTTTTGGAAAAACTGTGGTTTACGTCTTTTTTCCTTTCCACAGTCGAATTATGTATCTTGGCACTCTGATAAATAGACAGAAACACGATCACTTTTGATATTTCTTTCTTTTTTACACGTAAAGACAAAACTCATTATCACAATTGTGTTACTTATAAATATTACCCAACGACATTATGAGTAAAAATTAAACATTATTAATTCAGTAAATATATAAAATATACTTTACGACTGTCAGGTGTAGGATGTTGTGTTTTAAATAAGTAAATAAAATACAATCCAAATAAAGTGTTTGATAATGTTATTATAATTTATAAGCCTACGATTTTCTTATCAAAATTTATAGCATAGCATACTCATATGAAGTCACCATTGTTTACCCCGTATTGTTTTATTGTTAAGTCCTTTGGCAGGATCGGAATAACCGTACAGTGGCCACCGGAAATGTATTCGCTCGCCGCTAGGTGTCAAACCGCCTCTTCCACGTATAGTGCTTAATTCTATACATAGATTTTCTTCGTTCACTCTCGAACGATTACAATATTGCATATCAATTATTCAACCACAATTTCATTTTCTTCTATTTCTAATACAATGAATAAGATAAAAGTGAAAGTTATCGTATTCCCATTGGTAGTAATAATGCATTTTAGTATATCCTATACAATAAAGAAAGCTTTCTTTGAAAAACGTATGCCAAGTTATACATCTCATAACTATATTTTTTTCGAATTATTATTTGATCTCATATTAATTACATTATCTTATTGTTATATTAATCCCAAAAATCGCAATAAACCTAAGTTCTACATTTTTTTAAAATTAATTCGTCAGAACTGTGTTAATCCATCAGCTTAACTATTTGTATTGGGTTAGAAAAGATATACAATAGATATTATCACCTATTTTTATGTTTAGTACTTTTTAGTAATGTATTTATGAAAACAATACGATTTTTTCACAACATTTTAAAATAAAAGTTCAACAAATTTATTGCAGTCTATCAGAGAGCACCCGCAGCGTTCACCACAAACATTGTTTCGTTAAAAGTATTCCTGCAATCTGATGTTACATTTTTACGCACAGCTATATCTTAATTGCGTCCGATTTATTACACATTTTAATATAATTTGTAAATCTTTTTTTTTCTTATTATATTACTCATTGTATCTGATAGTTAAGCCACTGGTCAAATATACTTCTTTTAAGTAACATATTAACAACCAAAAAGCAATTAATGTCGACCATTATTACGTATTCATAAATTAAATGGCAATCTTTGATGGCCATTCTCTTACAAAGGATTGCATATCTTTCAAGTTTTACGGCAATATTTTTAGTAATTTAACGGAAAATTGTGGCTATTATCGCCTTTATTATTTATAAACAACGCAATTTTGAAATTCTGAAGTAGTTTCTCAACGAGAACTCTGCAATATGCCAACCGTACAATACTGTATCATTCTTGTTTTACTTACGTATCCACCTACTAATAAAACACTTCTTTCAATTATTGTCTGTTCTATCAAATTAAATTTCGTCTGGCGTCCGATGTCCCCTTACGATCTGCAGTATTCCCGTATTGTGCGCTTAAATTATTATTACTTATATCCGGTTGTGAGGCTACAATTGTATATCTTCCTATTCTTTATGTCTCAGGTAAAAAATAAATAAAACAGGCGATTATTTCTTCATATATTACTTATATGACCCACAGAAAACACTTTTAAAATTTTAATTTATGATTTTATTAAATAAACCCATTGCTGTATTTAAATTTATATATTTTTTTTACGATGTCCGCTCTCAATATGGACTCCTAATGGAGTTTATCTCAGCAGAAATGTTTCTACGAGAACTGCTTGTTACGCAGTTGCTCAACCTCTCTTTTTTCCAAAGAGAGTAGGAATATAAGGAAAGGGCTAGGACAGAACAAGTGGTTAGCTAATCGCTCTCGATACACCCCGTTTATAGGATAGAATGGGGGGGAGGGGGAAATTCAAGACATCACATACATCCATGCCTTTGAACAGAAATTCATAAATCGATTGAAAAATCAATTTATAAAACTGTCCGTACTGGGATTCGAACCCGTGCCCTCCGTAGCAGTAGCCAACGATGTTGACCACTCGACCACACAGGCGGCACTTAATTGTTAATTGATGAAGGCATCACATATATTATGCCTCTTTTTTTTCTATAAGCTGCGGTGTGCCACCATGTATGTTATATAACTGTAGGGCGTCACTGTCAATACTAATTATATTTAAATATATATATATTCCTTTGTACTATTTCCACATTTATTTAGCAAGATCAGGACCGGTTTCGTCCATGACGAGCATTATCAACCAATTCTTCTTCCTTGTAAACTCTTTTCAATACCAATTATTTATTAAATCTTTTTATGTATTATATTAATAATACTGTTAAATTTAATTTCTTATCAGTTGATTGAGTACATTGGTACTTGACTATATGTAGTACTTAATTTGGTTCAATGAGTTTTCAAAAAAGTTACAGAATTTTTTCGTATTAAATTTTAATTATTTAAAATTAAAACGAATTATCCAAATGAAATATGCAAGTGGAGTGCTTTTTTGTCGGAACTCAAATTCTTGTCAAGCTTTTTTTCTAATTCATGTTCGTTCTCAATGTGGAGGATATGGCTCCCTAATGAAGGTATCTTAACGGAGATTTTTTACGAAAACTGATTGTTAGTCAGTTGTTCAACCTACATTCATTAAAGAGAGTAAATATATAAAGATAGGACTGGTACAAGATGAGTGGTTAACTGATCCCTCTCGCTTTGCCATGCTAACTTTAGGATTAGAAGGTAGGGATAGATATCACAAATACCAACGCATTCGAACAGAAATCGATCTTGTAGGTCTAATCTTAGTTCTGATAATTCTTTTTTACTGTTTTGTACTGTTTCACGAGATCACAGTTTAATAAAAAAAAATGGTACATTCTTTTTAAACGGTGTCTTTCGGCATAAAAATATTTGATATTGAACATTCTAAATGTCAAGAAAAAAGGTACTGGAACGCCGGTCCACCGCGTTATACGGAGAAAAAGAAATGTGTAAGTGTATGTTTAATCCTGTGATATCGAAAGATTTGAAGTTATCTAATTTTACTTGTATTCTCACGTATACTTATTTCATTCATATAAAATTGTTTATTTTAATTTCATTTAAACCTCGAATCAGACCCTGCACAGTGGCTCGCCAGCCCGAGGTGTCAAAAATTATTACTGATTAGTATTCAATGGTCGTCCCGCCTCACCATTCATTCATTCGAACCTCTTCAATTGTCTGGCGCTTTTTTTTGTTTTATTCATTCTTACGAAAAATAAACGTATGACGTCTGACTGTTTGATTCAACGTCGCATTGTGCGACGGGCCGATTCATTAGATATCCACATTTGGACGGGCATATGATTGAACCTACACGCGCACCACTATGCCAAGTTGGATGCACATAGACACTCATTTGTATTCAGGCGGTCATTTACGTTCTTGATGGGTAGCTATTTTTGTGAATTAATTTACAGATTTGTTTTAGTGTAGTAGGCATAGATTCCAATCATATAATGATTGTATGCAAACTATTTCGCTAGTATTTTTATTATATTCTTATTTCCTTGTCAATGTGTATGCGCCAACTGCCTTCGTATTTTGGTTAAGAATATTATTTGTTATCCAACAAAACGTAAAATATTCAAAATAGTATATTTTGTGACATAAATGTAAAATTAAATGATATCAGTCCAAAATTTAACACGCGTAATATTGTCGATATTTTCAAGTGTAGACAGTGGCGGATTAAGCACTTTGGAGGCCGCAGACGCAATAAATTTTGGAGGCCCTGATTTTCGAATAACATAAAACTGCTGCAAACCTCTTCGTAGAATAATAATGAATATTGAAAACTGAAATGTAAGGGTTTGTATAATATATGCTATCTTTGAGGCCCCCAAGATTTGGAGGCCACAAGCGCGCGCCTCTTGCGCTTATAGGGTAATCCTCCACTGAGTGTAGAATATTATTCTTACTTACATTTTGGCTCACGACATATTGTTATTGAGCAAAGAAAAACCGTCAAAATATACAAGAATCTATATGCATTATACGCAAAACAAACTTACAACTAACTACACGATAATAAAAGTTTACGCAAAATCGCAGAAAAGACATCAATGGTAATTAAGTAATTGAGAAGTAAAGTGAGCCAAGTATTGGTGTTTTTGTGTATTCTATATTTTAATTTTTATGAGAAGACACTATTCTAATGTACATTTACTAAGATCATGTCAATTTTACGATACGTTAAGACATGTAGAAGATTATAACGCATCTAACTCAATTTTTCCTCAAACACCATCTGGCTCACTTTACTTATTTTCAATTATATTCTAAATAAAATACACATTTACTTGTCAACATAAAAAACATTAAGTATAAATGCCAACGTAATAAATTATTATTTGAATGTTCATAGCATGAAAAAACTCAGCATATAAACGTTGAACTGAATTCCGAGCACTTGATTGAGACTGACTTATAAAATAACCCAAATGTATTTATTAGTCGATTGTTAACGGTTGGGTCCTTATTGCTTTTGTTTTATTTAGTATCAGAGTTCATAACACTATCAAAGTATGCACCACGCACACACACTCACTAGATCATACATTACCATATACATACATGCGCAGATAGTAAGCGTTCTGTCAGTGGACAGGTGCTTGTGCACCACCTGTCGCGACCTGCGCGCCCTCGCTCCGCACTCCTGTAGTTATTCCGAATTTGAAAATTTAAATTCGTTTGAATGTTCCAATTTCGAACTTGATGCATTTAAAGGAATATTCGAAGATAACGTCAATGTGAAATTAAATTTGGTAGTTTATCAACGTTCGAAACGTATCACGATGGCTTAAAATAATTAGGCAATGTACTGTAGTTTATTACATTATTTATGGTTGTTGGAACATTGTTAGTATTGGCTGTGTTAAAATAAAATAAAACATTGTTCAATTATGTTTGTTTCGTGATATATATATTTCACACCTATGGGTTTACACTTTTACCACGGCGTATTAAGTTATCTATATTACTTGTTTCAGACTGAATAACAGCGAATTACAAATGATATTTTGTATGCAGTCATAAATTACTTAGCAAATTTTATAATTGAATACGGAGTATTAATTACAGTACTTTCGTAAAATAAATTAAGTTGTATATAAAATTTTATTTCATTAAAAAACAAAGATGCTACGATTATTCATAACGTGAAAAAATCGGTTACTATACTGTGTGAATTATTGAAGGCTTTCCCAGTTAACATGTCAAATGCAAAAATCTACTTTCATTTAAATCAATAATAACATTTTCAATAAACTAAAATAAATGCATCCCTGTGAAGCTCCAAAGTTCCAAAATAACACGTGTCACGTCTTACTGTTAGGGCTTGATAGGTCCCGTTTTTTGACCCTAAAAGGATGTGAGGGGTTTCTTAATCCCCCATGCTGTAAGTTATGTACCTTACTCAACATGTGGCAAGCGCGAAATACCTTCTTTCAATACCAATTTAATCCTAGGAGACATTAAGTTTTGATGAATATTTTTTATTGGTTTAGTGCTTATTTATCCACGGCATTTCTTTAATAACCCATTATTTATTGCATAACAACATTCTCGTATTGTATATTTATTTATATTATCTACACCAGCTTAGTTCATTAAAACTGTCAAGATAGATTATTTGTTGGAATACAAATAATATTTATTTTTATCATACCGAATTATACTATACTCCTCACTTTATTTATTGATTTGGCATTTACTTGGTAGAACTCCATATGAACTCTATAGGACTATAGATAGTTCTGACGATGGGGTAAGCCGAAATAGCTATCAACCTTTAACTTTTTATAAAAAAACTGTAGAACTGAAATACTGTGATATTTTACCCTATTATACTCCTCACAATCAAATTGCTTAATAGAATCGGCTCGACATTAATTTCAAATAGCTTAATTTTATTTATCTTTTAACAACGATAATGTAGCTATTTTGATTTGAATAAAATTGACTCCAAATAGTCGATTCATGTATTCAAATAAATTTTTCTCCAAAACTTGGTATTCACTAGTTAAAATTTATATAATTAATTTCTTACCTGGGACCATTCATGAGTCAGGAATATCATAAGCGTTTATGTTTATGAATTTGCTAACTATGTAGGTACTTCAGTATTCAAAAACATTTTATTGTATTTAATATTCATTTATTTTATCAGACTGTAATCATATTTATATTAGGTAGGTAAATAAATCTAGATAGGTAGTAATTTTTCTTCTACATGCACACTGCTATGAACATAACACTGGCAACATTCCGGTTTCGAACGAAATTCAAATATTTGAATTCGAATTCGAACACTATTTACATCGCGTTCGATTTAAATTTCGATAAATTATTTTCATCTGTCATTCGGTGGGCGGGTCGGCGGCCGTTTCCGCCCAACGGCCCGCTAGCCCCGCCCCCCGCCGAGATCTCATTCGGCCAATCGGCACGCGCCACTGGAGAGTGAACTGAGGTGTTTCACAGTCCCTCCGATTTCTTTGTTTTCACAAACGTGATCTTTTCCTCTCGCCCAGACGAATGAAAGAACACGTAGGTACGCACGACCGTAGAAAAACGGCGCGGGCTCAAATGGTGCGTGGTTTTAGGTACTAGATACGTGGTTTTAGATACTAATTTCAACCTCGTTCGTTGTTCAAACTAATTGGAACGATAAATGTTGCCATCGATTTTAGCTGATTTACCCAACGTTCTAATTTTGAAATCAGATTAGCAAAAACACTTATTATTTCCGTACAGGTTGGCATAGTTGAACATCATTGATACCGTGATTATTTAAACAAAATCTTCACTGCTACATCATCTTAAATGTCAACGTTTGAAATTGTGAAATATACAGCGCAAAATTGAACGTCTATAGATTACTAGGTACTTACATTATTTAACTATGCCCGCTCCTCATGTGCATTATTTAAATCAGGAACAGAAATGTAATATATTTTAAAATGTTCACTGTTGATTACTAGTGAAAATCTTTTATTTGTACTAAATTCACATTTTTATGAGAGATCGAGACTGGTCTCGCTCATCACAAGCGCTATCAAACGAAGAAAAATATTCGAAAATTTGTATCCTTTACTGGTTCCGCTAACTGGAGACTTAAATTTATCTCAGCCACGTTCCTGCAAAGTGTTAAATTTTCAGAGAAGTTATCTATATACGAACACATATCTACTATTGTCTTCTGTATTTATATCTTACGAGTAATAGATGTTTAACTTTTTTTTTTTACCATGTCCGCTCCCAATGTGGAGCATATGTACTCCTAATGGAGTCTATCTCAATAGAAGTGTTTCTACGAGAACTGCTTGTTACTCAGTTGCTCAACCTTTCTTTTTCCGAAGAGGGTAGGAATTAAAGGATAGAGCTAGGACAGGACTAGTGTTTAACTTTATTTATATTGAATGCCACTTCCTTATACGGTCATAATATAAAAAAAAAACTATCAGATCAGATTTTCCCGCCTTTGAAACAATCGACCATTAAAGAGTACCAAACAATAATTAGTTTAAAAAAAAGTAATCGCCTTTTGAATAAACAACGGCGAAGCGTTACTGATCGATCTAGAAATAATCAAATTTTTGCACTCGATTTTTTTAAAAATTTGAATCCGTCGATCGATAACAATTAACACAATTGATCACAATCGACAAAGATCTATTTCGATTTGTTTTTCTTGCGACTTAACGTGCTGACAACAAAGGAAGGAAGTGACAACAATAATTGTTCACGATTTGTAAGCGTAAATCCCGGATACTTGCTTCGCAGAGAATTGCATTGTAGCCATACTCGGAATTGTGTTTTCTTTTTACACCTTGCTGCAAAACAATTACGAGACGGTGATTAAAATCAAGTTAAAAATAGATTCTATTAAATCGATAAGTTTACTCTACCTATACACTTTTTTGCAGTGATTAACAACCTATTTTACTGTAGGGCCAGTTCTACAGTTTTTTACATTCATGCGTTGATAGCTATTTCGGCTTTCGCCATCGTCAGAACTATGCTTAATCGTACATTTTGCTCAGCTATGTATACACTGGCTCCGAAGAGACACACAACGCATTATATTATTCACTCTAACATCGTAATTGAAATTTTAATTACAATATTGCACTTATTAAATGTGATTCTGGTGTTTCAAAGAACGATAAGTAGTCTTGGGTTTTAACAACATTAATTAGGATAATTTAAAAGTTTGACCTATCATGATATAATATTTCCATATGCATAAGGATCTTACTTGGTTTGGACAGTCTGAAATAAACTTGTATTAGCTTTTGACGGTCAGTATACAAAAAATGAAGTCCACAACCAAATATCATTCATTCATTGTCACATCTCCGTCACTCTAAATAAAATCTACTAAAGTTTCGTACCCTAAATAATTGTCAAAATTATCTTTTCACTACAAATTTTAAATACTTCATGTTTGTTGTTCAATATTGTAATATGACATCTACTTTAAATACTATATTATATTTCCTATGTCTAAAAAGAAATCTTTTTTAGTAAAGCTAACATCCAATACGCTGTATGTTGTAAGTTAAATAACTAGATAATCTTTCTTTGGCTACTCTGTTTTTAATTAAGCGACAGAGATAATGTTAATACATAAGAAAATACAATAAACAGTTCTCTTTATATCAAGATGGTATTTCCTTGCGGTCTTTAAATGTCAGCGGCTATCTTCATTGTTGTTTTCATTTAGTAATTGTTTGGTTGTTTGATCGATCTGTCAAAAGCATACGGGTTGTGCATCACTCATTTAAATAGTCTGTAAATAAAAAAACACTAGGTATCAAATTAAAATATTGTTTCGATGTTTGCGTTAAATTTGGCGTTACTTAAATTTGGATGCCACCTGCTAAGTCTCCGTTGTAAAATCGATACACATATTTCAACGTAAAAAATACACAGTTTACATGAAGTAACATTTTCAAATATGCATTAATAATTAAATATAATTACATACTTACGAAGGTGGCCTGTCTAGTAACTTCATTTAGATTTTTGAGTGCAGTTTCCGTATCATTATATAATATGTTTTGTAAACCATAAAATAAAAAGATTTTTTAACTTAGTCATTCCACTGATTGTGTCACTAGGTCTAATGCAACAAACTACACACAGAAATATTAATTTCACTGTATGTTGAAAAAGTTTTCATCATTTTGTACCTGGTTATGTTACTATTTTTCTGTACGATTTCAATATTCCTGTTTTCTCTTACATTCAACACATTTGCTTATCGGAGTAACATATAATTTTTACATGCATACTTACACCAAAGAGTCCTGTTAAAATTGAAATATACACAAGTATTGTATTTCGTTGTATGAGTTTATTTGGTTGCTATACGCTTACACTCATCTTGTGTATACCTTACTTAAAACCAGAACTGTAGAGTCGGAGTTCTTAAAGAGTTCGGAAAATCTTATTCCATAGTGTTATCACTGCATCTAAAAATCTTCTGATGACACGTATGTAATTAAAACGGAAATGATTAAAATGGTTGCTTTTTTTCACCCGACTCCACAGCCCTGCTTAAAACACACTAACCCACAGACAAATAATAATAAAACAAAACAGATTTACAGCTAAAAAAAATCGAGCAATTATTTATTGTTGAGTTATGCTGTTTTAGTTAATACAATATCGTTTATCGTCGACTACATCAAACATATCAAAAAATCTGTCAAATCATCTTTATTTTTTTATTTAATTCCCGGCTTCACTTAGAATTTAAATAATAATAACAGATAACTTATAATCCAACCATCGATTACTTCACAGATTACGACCTACCTTTATATTTTGATACCAATATGTATCACACGAAAATAAAGATTACATCAAACACGAGCTGAGCAATAATTAACCGCTTAGCATGATATCTCGAGTGATTTTCTGTGTGAATTTTCTTATCGCACCGTTTTCCTCCTGGCCGATCTAAACGTGGCCATAATCGAAACCGATTATCTTCAATCAAATGCAGTTAGTTAATTTTTCACGCTATTTTGCAGTGGCCGTGCCGTGACTTTGCTATCTCTTCTCGTGTGCCGATTGATAGCTTAAGCGTGGCCAGTGAGATTTTTTTTGTTTTTTGACACGTGCTTTTTGTTCAATAATTATTTTGGGGTTTTCCGATTTCTGACAATTGATAAGAATCCGGTTATCAACTGAATCCGCTTATGATGATAATACACTCATGTACTAGTTTAAAATGATGGATAATCACATAATTGTAAACACATATTGTATAATAATATATTTAATTTCATTTACATTCTTGGATGCAATGTTGTTCTTTATTAAAAATGTCTTATTATGAACGAGAAAAATGTCTTTGACTAAATACTTAATAACCCGTAGATTACTGCACAAATGTATACAACATATCAGTGTAGAGTAAAACCCCCATTTACACTATAGTCGAAATCGTATAATTGGGGGTGTGTGTGTTTTCATACAAAATCAAAGATTTGTTTTTTTCCGCGGAAAATGGAAAACTAAGATTTCTCTTAGTTTTGCAAAAAAAAAAATATGGACGAAATATTTAGTTTTTGTAGTAGTAAATATTCCGCACACAGACAGACGTCCAGCTATGCGTGTATAGCCTGGCACGTGTTGAATACTAGCGTCTGTGTATTCCAACATTTGATTGTATGCGCGGCACAGACCACCGTCTCGTAGTAACGACAATGGAATGCGACCGTGCAATTGGGGATTTGCGGCGAATATTTCAAGCCAGCGCGTAATTCGGGGTAGTGTAATTGGGGGTTCCACTCTATACTCCTTTTTTTTCAATAGTTACTCTAAGGAACAAGAAGTACGTAGATAATCCGTAATTTTTAACATACTTATCAACGAAAGTGATTTTCAGTTTAAAAGAGTATAAACACCATTTAACTCTCAGCCAGTCCGATTATGTTTGGTTGTGTACATATTCAATTTAAATTATTGTAATCATTAATATTAAAAAATAAATTAAAATTAACAGGGCTGGCGCTAGACATTCAGCCGCCCCAGACAAGAATGTATTTTCCCGCCCTAGTTATAAAATTATCTCAAACACATAGACATTAATTGGCCGCCTCTCCTACTCTTTAGTATGGGCGGTCGTTTGCTCCGCTCTTAACCGCCGCTGATAATGAATCAATACATATATTGTGTATTTTTTTTGCAATAGAACTGACAGTTTGAGAAACATTTTCATATTTCTTGGCAATATACTATTGGAAAGGTTTCTTTCGTTTAATAATGCAACGTTGTTTGTCATCCTCAACCCCTTCCTTTTTGTAAAATCACATTTAAAAAAATGATACTTATTTTACTAACTGATAAGAATTTCCCTTGAATGGCAAAATGACTAATTACATTCGCTTATAATTTTTAAAACTATCTTACTTTAACGAAAAAATATCGAGTGGCTAACTTATTCTGGTAGAGGACTGTACAGTTAATAAGTTTATTATATTTTAAATAGGAATCATTATCAATTTTTTTGTATTATTCATCACTCAACTACCGAACATGAATTATTTTTAAATATAACATTTAAAAAAATCTCCACAAAAGCTTAGCAGTATTTATTTCTTCACTATTTTTAAAGTCAACTGGACAAAATAATCATCACAAAAACGAATGAATGTCTGGGTAATACGATATAAAAACTAACGACGTAATGTTACCATATTATCACCAAGTGATTCAATTCAGGGTTTTTCGACTCATGATTCACGAGCCGAATCAACTGATCCATGACATTTCCAACTCGTGCCGAATTATATTTATTTGTACAATAAAACCTAAAACAAAACTGTACTATCAATTTACTTCGGTCCCCGCGTCCTTTGTATGTATTTCCTTGTTTCTTAGTGAAAGAACATTCTTTTTGACAGGATATTTGTTTTTAGTCAGATGTTGTTTTTACTTATCCGCCTTAGATCTGACTATTGAATAAACATTTGGTTAGTTCCTTTAGTCATTGAAAATCGTAGAACCAACCTTAAAAGTATTTACAAAAATAAATTGGTGCTTTTTACTTCGCAGTGGTTGTTTTGGTGAATTAGTCTTTATATAAATACCACTCAATATTCTATTGCTTATGATAGTCAAATTAACCCAGCGGCGTAGTCACCTCATAGCAGAGTCATGCACTGCATAAGGGCCTACCGATAAAAGGGGGCCCAAATTTCTACATATTCAATATAACAATTTACGTGGTAGAGGGGCTTTGTTTGAGGGCCCCAAATTTCCAGCTACGCCACTGAATCAACGTTTTGTTTGGCGATTACGTAAAAGGAATTAAAAATAACAACATAATTATGTAATTATTCGAATATTTCTTGGTTTGGGTAATTTTTAAAGGTTTAACTCAAATAATACATTACATTGACAAAAGTATCACTATGTTATAGTAGAGTTGATTGGTTGCTTACCAAGTGGCAAAGATCCTGGATGCACTGAAGAGTCGTCCATTATTGACGTCACATTATTTATTGTACTTCGTATTTTCCTTATTGTATTTATTTTTTTACACCGAGTCTCATCACACATGCGTCTCTTTTCCAGGCGGCTACGCATCAAGCGGAGGCCAGCAAGGCGGAACCCCCCCGCCGCCCTCGTTCCTCCAGCAGTCGTATGGCGGACCCCCTCACCAGCACCAGCCGCCCCCCTCCTACCTGCCCCACGACCACCACGACTACCAGCCCCTGGAGCCTCAGGCCCCTGCAACACACCAGCCCGCTCACCATCAGCCACAGCACCACGGCCACCCTCACCAGCAGATCGGCCAGCAACAGCATCTTCACCATCATCCTCCTACTCCCGCGGGGGCTGCCTACTCGGAGAGCTCGCCTTCCTTCTACGACACTTCGCCGCAAGCTCTCGAGCACAAATATCAGCCGGGCAACTACGTCAAGCCGTATCCCAGAGGTGAGGGTAAATTCATATTTATTTCTTTCATCATTCTTAACAAATGGTTAGTGGAGACAAAGATGGTGTGCTTAAAAAAAATGTGAACCACAGTTGTAATCAATACCTATGAAGATAAATTCCAAGAGTTTATTGCCATTAATGTAAAAAAATTGCATTTTTCTTTCAAGCTAGGATGACATATACATCAGCAGATCAATAATTTATGTATTTTTAGAATTATTCCACGTTTTTCCTACACTTGCATTTTTCTGTTTTTTTTTCCAAGTGGTTGTTTTAGTAGTATAAAGGAAAATATATTCCTCCTAAATTTTAGATTTCGACTGAAAGTGCTTGGTGGATTTTCAATATTGAATTTAGAATCGTTCAAATTATGTATATTCATACAAATTTTGTCACTAACGACCTGGGTTTCGCCCTTTGGTATCTTGCACGGATGAACCCGAACTGACGCTTAGTAAATAAATGTTTCGTGTCTATATAAGAAATAAATGTACCATTGAGTTTAACCCGGGTCATTAGTGACAAAATTTGTGTAAATGTACATAATTTGAACGATTCAAATTTATTCTTCCTTAGTTAAATAATATTTTGGGGATAGAAACTCATTTATGTGCAATTCTTCCTTTGAGAACACGACGTTTAAAATACCTGTCAAAAGGCCATGTATAATATTAGCAAAACTTTGTCAATCACTGGCTAGATATTAAAACTCTAGTCGAGTCAGTAAGAGTGACCTATATATAGTTATAAGCTTTAGATTTATGGTTATGTGACACATAGTAAGGATGCACCGAAGATTTCGATTTTTGTTTTTAATTGGACTATCCATCTCCTATCTTTTCTATTTATCTGTTTTTTTTAAACAATATCGCCTGCCAATTTGGGCTATTATATGATGTCTCTACCTCTTTTTCGGAGAGATTAGCGATAGATCTAAGACCTGGAATAGACTCTTAGCTAATCACTCTTGCCGCTCTCCATTATTTAAGGATCAGATTGGTGGAAGAGAATTTAGACATCAATCTTCAATTTTCTTTTGACTATAAAATAGATCTTTTACTACAGTAATACGTATATTTAAATTTTCTTAATGATATTATCCAAGCTTGAAGCGTTCTCTTAAATATAGAAACATGAATATAATTAACTATCCAGAATACATCCTGTTAATGAAATATTATCTAATGTCAAAAGCTAATGACTTTGAAAATTCTCAAAGGTGTTTATAAAATAACCTCACCTTCTGTGATAGAAACACATCGTTGAATGGATGAGTTCGCATTTGAATATTTAATTAATTGAATCCAGTCTCGACTCCATTGCCCTTTGTATGCAAAACAATCAATTGATTCTGTATATTGAAATACCTCTTTGGACACACAGATATGCCTTGTCACTTCGCTTGTACTCGCATGTAAATTTAATTTATTGGAAGCTATGTTTATCAATGCAAACATTTCTGATATATTTTACATATTGGAATTGATCAAAATAGTTTGACGTATTAAACTATTAATAATACACAGTAAAAAATGACACCAAAATAAAATACTTGTCAAAACACTATTGAATTATAGCCTTTTGTTTTGGAACAATATTTAAAAATAATCATTCTTGCCATATGATAAAAATGAAATTTCCATTAGGAGTGTTAATCGAAAAAAAACAAATAATAACTAATTGAATTAAAAATTGATTATTTTGTTATTCAACTTATTGTTTACTAGATACACAATTTTATATTTGGTGTAGGTATTTGGTTTTTACAATTGGTTGGTATAAGTTAAATTAATATTTGCGGTTATGTGAATTGTTGTTATAGTCAATCTTCAATGATTTATTTGACCATTTTAAAAAAAACTGTCAAAATTGAAATAACCTCGTCAAGAAGTAAATTTAATCATAATATTCCCATTACAGTCACTTTAATATGTATAGCTAGTTAACATTATTAATCAGACATAAAAAAACATTGAAGAATATTATAAAATTCTGCTAATCATTTGCGCTAGACAGATCGATTATGACTACAGTGAAGATAGCTGCAATTACTACATTGAAGTTATACCAATCGTAAAACCAAACACAAAAACATTCGGTATTAAAAACCACCATTAATTAAATGTCTAGATCAGTGGTTCTCATGTAAAATTTTACTGTGGCCGCATTATAAACATCAATGGAAATGTCTCGTGGCCGCACCAAGTTTTTGTTTTGAGATGTGATAAAAATAGCAGTCGGATTTACTAAAGATCGGTACAACTTATTCAATATAATTGTGGAGTTAGTATTTTTACATTATCATAAGTAAATTCTGATCACATTAATTAATTTGAGCAGCACATTGTTTAACCATATTCAAATTCATCTATATACTCAAAGTTGGTATTTTTGAGGGAAAAACAACGAATTATTCAATATATTTTTCCTTGCATTTGAAATGGTGTATTTAATTTCATTTTTTTTTTACATGATGACAAATAAATGTTATTTGTATGTTATTCATTTGTCGTCGCCTTACAATATTATTGAAATATTTCCAGCCGGAATGCTGGACTTGGTGAGACAGCACTGTAATGTGACATTTATGATGCTGAATACATTTTAATATTCTGCTGGCTGTTAGTTGTTTCATTTTTAGACAGAATGTGTCGTTTGGCATGTAAAATAATATAAATTTGGCAGATGTCGACCGTTCCGATATTTAATATTCCCATAAAACAGCGGCCATTAGTGTGAAATATATTTGTTTATTTTTAGCAAAGTATACATTTTTCTGGCAGCAACTTTTATCATACAAAATTAACCCTTTGCACTCAAATTTATGATATTATTTTGACTTCCTTAATTCTACCATAGTAATATTTAGTTTAGTTTTTTCTGAGTAGTAAATCAAATTGATTAGAAAATAAATTGATTGAACCTAAACAAGATTCAATATCGAAAATATAATAATTTACTGACTGTTTATTATGATCAGTGATTTCCAGATTTACCGTTACAGGCAGTCACCTGCTCTGCTTACACGTAGCGCCGGCACAGATTATGTTTTACTAACTACTTTAATATACCAAATATTTATGCTACCAAAATGTGGAGCATAATATTGTCTTCTTAAAAAGTATCATAGTAGAATTTTTTTACAAGAACTGTTTGTTTGTTATTCAGTTGTTCAACTGTTTTTGTTGATAATAAAGATAGTGAAATGGGCTATAATAAAACTAGTAGTTAGCATATCAGTGATAAAATCTGTGGAAGCTCATTTTTAAGAAACAAAATAATTTAATAACTTTGTTATTCCGCTTTTTGTGCTACAACTTGTGACACGTGTTTCGCCTCTTTGAAAATCATCATCAGATTATCGCAACATGTCTGTACCATGATTCAAACCTGTAAACACTGCAACCAAAGATAACAGCATGGACCACTCGTCCACAGACCTGGCATTAATTGAAACTGACTGTTATGCCATATACTGACCGTTGTATTAAAATATAATTTCTCTTAAAAACACCTATTCGAAATTAATATTAGTTCACTGTTTTTCTGTGATTATTCAAAACAAAATATCCACAAACATTCAACATCAAAATTAGTATAACCCAATTGAATGCAAGGCGTTAAAATACTAAAATTACTCTCAGAATTGAATTTCATTTTTAATTAAATATGTCATGAATTTCTTTTCAAATATTCATTGGGATTTTCAAGAAATTATTAATGTTCTACAGTTTGCATTTCCTTGTTTGAATACATGTACTTATTATAATTGTCTTTTTTAGCACGGTATCACCACGACGCCTACAGCAACGACGGAGGCTACGGCTCACCCTACGATGCCTTCCAAGGAGCGACAGGTGGAGGCGGAGGAGCAGGACCAGACGTTTGGGGAGCGCCTCCGGATCTTCAGCACGCAGCGGCCTTCCTCACTCCCGACAAGCTGCCTGCTGGATACCCTCCTGCGGGACCATGCTTCACAGGTAGTCTATCACTTCTTTGTTAGTTGTGTCATTTCATTTACGCTGAAATTCCAATAAGCGTTGAGAAAACATTCTTTTACTATTCCTCATGTTTTAAGAATTTTAATTTTTAAACTACTGTGAACTTTTTTCTCTTCATCAATCATATAAGATGCCAGTTGTAATAGATATCTAACCGATTAAGGAATGCATTCCTTTAGAACGTTTTTATTTTCCTTGTGAATAAAATAAAATTAAACAACACGTGCTTGTCCAATGCTATGAACTATCACCATACGGCTAAGAATATAGAGAACAAGGTACGCGGTACCGTTTTGGCGAATTTGTCAATACCATTTTCGATCATAAATTTAGATTGTAAAATATTTTAAAGTATCCAGAAATGTTAATTGACATCTATAATGGTCAAATAATCATCCTTTATACAATTGGATTAAATAGCCGCCATTTTATACACAAAACTGAAAACACTGCGCCGCCATTGTAGATAAAATAATATTTCTCGGAATGTAATTATTTTCACTCGCGCTTGCTTAGTAATCAGCACTCGTTAGAAATTATTATAATTATAGCCTTTTTATTTACTGTCAACCATGTATTTTGACACAAATATTATTAGAATGACATGAATTAAATTATTAGCCACCATTTTGTGGACGTATTTGGTAGGGTTCCACGAAAATGGTCTTTTAGTCTGTATGGTTATTTTTTCTTGTAAATCCAATAAATCCAGCTGTCCGCGCATGGGTCTACCACTAAACCCACGACTGGTTAATACTACTCGAATAAATGATTTAGTTTTATTAAAATGTTCATGTTGATTTTAATGTTTTTTTCTTTTTCTTTCCAGGTTCTGGACCAATCCAGCTGTGGCAGTTCCTTTTGGAACTCCTTACAGACAAATCCTGTCAAGGGTTCATCTCTTGGACAGGCGACGGTTGGGAGTTCAAACTCACCGACCCAGATGAGGTATGTTACCCTGTCTATTTTAAATATAATACATATACGAATTTTACTGTAAAGTTTAACCATACTGAAAAGATTGATTTAAAGATATCACACTTTATATTTACAAATATAACATAATATCTACAAAAACTAATCCCAAGGTAAATATATCAAATAAGTATATTTTTCTACAAGAATCGTATAATTTAGTTGATGACTATTTCGAATTCAGCAGTGAACTATCATATGAAATAGCTGTCAACGAATTCTTATATTTCTTGTAGAACTGAATACTTTTACCATATAATAATCAATATATTTACCTTATAATAATGGGTTCTATTAAGTTATTACCAATTCAATCAATAACAACAAACACCTGGTGTTTTTTCGACTGTTATATCGCCATACCTAAAAAGGATTATGTACCATATTATTGTTAAATAAAAAAGTCTCATAAATTATTAGTTTTATCTTAAAATATGATAAACAATAGTAATAAATACAATTAATATTATTTCATATCTTTCATGCTAAATGTCACTGTTAATTTTATGAATAGCAATTCCTGTTTTTAATCTATTTGCATCTTTTGACAGAATGCAAAATATACCGATATAGCCAACTTTTTTTTAATACATGCTTTCCAAATATTGTGACTCTTTCTAATTTATCAGCATGATGTATGGATGCAATAAATAACTAATATACAATCAAATAAGATCGATTTATTAACTAATAAATTAATAATACCAATGGTAAAATATATTATCCGATTACAATGCTAAAAATACTCGATTAAAGTGTTGTTAAACTAGAATTCTAGCCTCTCTGGTTGTGTGAACCAGGCTTTACGGGCGTCTACAGTGATGGTGATTCGAATAAAATCATTATCGATTTTGTAAACAAATGCAGCATCTTATGTTTTTTTATTATTCTTTCTTCAGGTTGCACGTCGCTGGGGCATTCGCAAAAACAAACCCAAGATGAACTACGAGAAGCTGTCACGAGGCCTTCGTTATTACTATGACAAAAATATAATTCACAAAACCGCGGGAAAGCGATATGTTTACCGCTTTGTATGTGATCTGCAGAATCTTCTAGGGTGAGCTTACCTACTAAATCTCTACTCGTTACTCAATTGATAGCGAATTTACTGACAGCATTCTGATTAAACATTTCATTAATTCATTCTCTTTAAACACACACATTTAAAACATATTTAAAATTGACACGTTTTAGTAAATAAAATCGAATTAATAATTAAAACTTCAATTTAATCTTGATAAATAAATCATGTTTGCTATTATACATTGACATAAAAATAGAGCTTTTTTTGGCATACTGGGCATATCAAATTGGCTTGAGGGATTTAAACCAAAGTGACAAATGATGTACTGTATAATTGAAAATAAATTTCAATTGAATTTTGTAGAAGGAAATGCAAGAATATATTAGCCCTTGAGAAGTGAGTAAGCCAAATTGAAAAATGGTTAAACTTTACTGTTACACATTTAAATACAATTACGTCTTTACTTAGTGTTTTTGTTAATTGTATTTTAGGTAGAAAACACGATCACAGTTTGTATTTACTTAGCTCACTTCATTTTTACAATACTTTAAGACACTTAGTATAATATTTCGCATCTAAGTAATGTTTTCCTAAAATAACACTTGTCTCACTTCACTTCTTAGGTGCTCATATTCAATGGCTATCTCAAAAATATTGTAAATCAAGTTACTTAGTTGTAATATCAAGGTGTTGAATTGTTGTGGAGCATTTGTTTTAAACTGAGCTTCTTTTCTATTGCAGATATTCACCGGAAGAGTTGCACGCAATGGTGGACCTCAAGCTTGAGAAGAAAGACGACGATTGAAGACCACGAAACGAAACAATAACAAAAAGAGTTTTCAGCGAGGAACTGTTATAAGTATATATAATTTAGCATAGGAATGCGAATGGATATCCTCGATGAATCAAAACATTGCTGTTGTGCTGGCCTAATGCTAATCAAAACAAAAGAATATGTGCATAGGAGGAAACTATTATATTAAAATCCTAATTTATTTTTTATAATGTACTTCCTAAACATCATTTAATTTAAAATTCTCATTCATATATCATTTTTAAATTCGTATGTAATATTTCTCGTCTTTGTATTAATGTAAATTATTATTTTTTATCTCAAAAACCTAAAATAATGATCATATTTTAGAGAAAATATTATAGTACTGTCCTAAAATAGTTAATTTCAACACAATATCACAATGTGCTATGTCCACTTTGTTTTTAAAAATAATTTTAAATTAAGAGTTTGCGTTTGTTAGGTGCTGTGATAAATACCTTTTTCGACATTGTTGTATCAAATGAATTTGAACTGTAGAACAATGCTTGTGTCAACAGGCTGACAAAAAAATTGACCTCTCTGTTTATGTTAAAGTGTACTCCAGTGTTTTAGTCTAACCATATTGTTTAAGTTTTTCATCATGGCAATGTTAATTTAGTGATAATAATAAAAAATATTGTTCTATTACACATATATTACCGCAGGTGCCTTGATATTTTTTCATTAGAAATGTTCACTTACTAATTTTAGTAATTAAACATTTCCTTATTTCGTTATATCATTTTTCATTATGTCCTTGCACTGTATTTTTAGTAAAAATGATTATTTTTTTAATATCGGCAACTGCTTTTAAGAAAAGTCTTATTATAAATGTTGAATCTTCACTTTATTTTAAATCAATTTCTTTACAACATAACAATCATGGAAAATTGATTAGCGTCATAAATTGATCATAATCAGAGGTGAGGAACCTTTTAGTATTGAAATACCATATTCATATACCTGTAAACTATTCTAATAATGGCTGAATCCAATAAATCTCTTATAAAGTATGTTTTTTAGTAAATCTTAACTTTGTTATAAAAAGATAAATTTGGATATTTGATGGAGGTTCCCAGCCCACCTCTGATTATAATATAAATGGTTTAAATTTTTTTTTATTATTATTTTATGGTTTCTTAAATGCTCAGTGTTAAAATAAAAGATTCACAATTTTTTTGTTGATCAACATTATTGTGTCCTCAGTTTTTGTTTTTGTTTTAATAAGACGACAGGCTGTTTGATTGTCACATGACCTTATTTACGTGATTACTATCCTATTGATGTGAATGCTATTTTAAAATTAAATGTAATTAGCACATTTTAAACTTGTAATGCACTTAAATATAATTGTATAAATACATATTCTTTAAACCTTTAGGCCAACAGCAGTGAACGGTTGACATTCTCTTGATTTTGTATATAAATAGTTACACAAAACTATAATAGGATTAGTGTTTAGATAATGATGTTAATGTTTAACTACTTAAGCGGTGCGGAAATGAATCAAACCAGTGATGGTCATATGCGAGACGAAAGAGAAAATGAAACATTTGTTAAGGTTATCTGCACAAGAAATGTATTCCAATGAAATTTTTATTGTTTTAAGACGCACAACTAAGAAACAATAAAGAGGTTGTTATATCTTATAAATATTTAAAAAAAATCATCGGTGCAGAATTCACGCCGCAAATTCAACCAATCGATTCCGGACAATTGGTGTGGTTGTTTTTTTTTTTTATTTAAATATTTCATTATATTCTCTCTTGAACTATAATACATTTTAGCATAAATTGTTTGTCATATCTTTAAGTATGACAGGACAATATTATTCTCAGTGATTTGTGTATTTTTACAGATTTGTAATAACATAATATATAAATATATATATTACGACCAAAGTTATCTTTAAAAGAAAAATGTTTTTAAAATTCTCTACCACGATTTTGTGCAGTCGTTAATTATTATTGTATCAAAACTAAATATACAATCTGAAAGCAGAAAGCACAAAAATTTTCGATGAGATTACGACTATGTTATATGCAGTAATAATTTATTGCTATATTTGCGTTAATAGTAATGATTGTGTTTTATACGCATAGTAAAGTATAATCACTTTCATGTACAATGACAAATTTTAATTTCTGGCAACCAAAAACAAACAATACAATGTGAGATAGTTAATTTCCTTTTTAAACACCTATTTTTTTTATTACGGGGGAACAATTGATGTCTTTCCCATCGCGAAAGTAAATGATCTCGTTTTAGGGGATTTTATTGCAGATAATGAATATTCTGTTTTGACATTATGTGATTAAATTTATTTAGGTTAGATGAATAACTAAAGTAATTTCTTTTTTATTTGACACTTTTAATTGATTGATTTTAAATAAATGAAGGGCCGCGCATCACTTCTTGAGGAACTTGTTGAATCTTCTGAGATGGGAGATTATTAATTCTTCTGGCCGTACATTGTATGTATTGATAATGATGTTGAAATAAAAAATATATATATTTATGGAAAATTACAAAGTTTTTTTTTCTTTTACTCCTCATTACTACAACTTACAGTCAATATTTTTTTTACAGCAGAAACCTCATATACGAGCAATGTTTCCCCTAAGATATGCATGTGTGCGCCTTCCAAAATGTACCCGCACACATTTTTCCATCCCACACAGGCCGCAAACAGAAATATGTAAAATGAAGTCTGTTTCACCAAATTTTATTTTTGCTTAAATGCTTTAACTAAACTCACCAAATCTTAGTAGGTCAGTGAGTATATTCCCACATATTTGCCTGTATTTTTTATTTTGCTGAAAATTTACTGTTCACAGAAACGTCCGCACAAAAATTAGAGGAAACGTTGTATACGCCTCCCTTAGAGGTGAAGTAAGCCATGTGGTATTTCACAAAAAAAAATACTAGATGCGTTATAATATTCTACACGTTTGCAAGTATCGTAAAAGTGAAGTGAATAAATGAGGGTATTATTTGCAAACACGGCTCATTTTTAAATGAAAGCTGAATTTCATTTTGAACAACTATGTACATTTTAAAAGTATCTTTAGTTTTACATTTTGTATGTTATCAAGCCGCGTTTGAGACCGATTTCTAAAAATACTTTTAAAATTTATTTTTATCTACTAAATAACATTCAGTCGCCTGTGTGGTCGAGTGGTCAACGTCGTTGACTTCGGTTACGCAGGTCCCGGGTTCGAACGGAGCGTATCGAGAGCGATTAGCTAACCACTAGTCCTGTCGTAGCCCTATCCTTCTATTCCTTAGTAAAAAAGAGGTTGAGCAACTGAGTAACAAGCAGTTCTCGTAGAAACACATCTGTTGAGATAAACTCCATTAGGAGTCCATATGCTCCACATTGGGAGCGGACATGGTTTCTTTGGAAATGGGCCCTTTAATTGTTTAGTTCAGTGTTCCCCAACCGATGAATTTCCGCTGGGCCGCAAACAGTATGCCAAATTTCAAGAAATTCACCATGCAAAAATAATTAATATAGGATCTTTTTTCATTTGCAAGTATACTTGTATTTTGACTTATTGTTAAATAATAATAATTGGTAGGATGATGCGACAACACGGAACTTAAAAATAATGGGAAGTGAAATACCCAACAAATGTGATGAAGCCGGCAACTGATCTCGAGTGTGGTATAATATGGTATGAGTTTAGACACGTGTCAAGAAAACATCATTTAAAATTATATCCTTTATCCAATTATGTCCTTTTTTCAATATCCATAAATTATATACCCAACCAATTCTGGGTAAAAGTGTAAATTGATTTTTTTTTCTTTGGCCATGTTTGCTCCCTATGTGGAGCATATGGCCGCCACGCGGCACCTCCATGTTTCCCTGTCTCCCGCCAATTGCTTTGCTTCCTCCCATGACATGCCAGCATCCCTCAGTTCCGCTGAGTACATCCTATGGATAGTAACCGACGGACGTCCGGGACGCCGGAATCCCACCGGTCGAAAGAAGAGGCAGGCAGGATTGAGGCTTTCCGGAGGCATCCGCAGCACGTGACCCAGCCAGTTCCAACGTCTCTCCATAACCACTAACGTGACGGGAAGCTGTCTTGTACGCTCCCTTATCTCTGAATTCCTCACAAAATCAAACCACCTCATACCCACTATCCGACGCAAGCATCTGTTCTCGAAGCTCAGTATACGGTTTTTCTGAGAAATCTCAGAGAATATGCATGCTAATTTTAAAAACGCACTAAAATACCAATATTAGTAATACTTATGATTCCTATAAAATCTTTCTAGTAAAAAGTGGACATCAATAATGCGACTCTACATTAGTGGTCCGTGATTTTTTTTTCTTTTTTTATCGGTCCGCAGGTTTAAAAAGGTCGGAGAACACTGGTTTAGTTTACTATGTTTTATAGAATATATACTTAATTATGTATTGACTATTTATATATAGATATATTATTTTAAAATCATCTTTTTTTAAATGTATTATTTATGTATCATATTTATTTTAAATTGGCATGACCTCCTCCTTGGACAATTTTTGGATCCGTCACTGAAGTAGCTTGAGCTATTAGTTAACCACTAGTCCTGTCTCAGCCTTATCCTTCTATCCCTTCTACTCTCTTTGGAAAAAGAGAGGTTGAGCAACTGAGTAACAAACAGTTCTCGTAGAAAATCTTTTGTGGAGATACCTCCATTACGAGGCCATACGCTCCACATTGGAAGCAGTATGGATTTTAAAAAAAGTCAGAAATTGCAGTTGGGAAATGATTTGGTCTGGCAATATTGTTGTTTTTTCATTTAACAAGGGGCTCGCGCGAACTCCCTCCAGACCACGGTTACGGCAAAATGTTTTTTTTCGTACGACATCTGTTGATGAGCACTATAATTTTATTGTCATTCATGTTATTGTGAAGATATAATGTGAACTATTAAAAGCCAGTGTTGTTTTGTGGTACTTACTTTCAGTCGCAGTTTGTTAGTTTTGGTTGTAAGTGTTGTGTGATGATGCACCGCGCATATTTTTGGAACAGCTCCCTTCCGATTCGATGCCCGAGATGCGCCAGTAGAAGTAGGGCTGCCACAAACATGTTTATGCTGCCAATCAATCACATTTAAATATCGCTGAAATGTTTATTTGACCAACATATTTTATTTTAACTATTTTAATGAAATAGGCTTTCATAAAAACATGGTTATCACCAGTAGCGGTTCAACGTACTGGGCTAGGTGGGCTTAGGCCGACCTTAATTTTTTACCTAAAATGTGTAGAAAAAAACTTTAGGTGGCTGAATAAAAATGAACAGCAATTCGACCGCTGAACAAAATAAATACATTTCTAAACGTAACTAACTTTTCCCAAATTAATACAATATCTTTGTTGTGATTTTCTCTGTCAATATAAGACAATGCTATTTCTACCTACAATAATACTCTCGATTGTGTATTGTATTACAATTTTAAACCGAGCCGGCATAAAAAAAGCAATAACCCTATTCATACTTCATACAGAACAGGCAACGTGACGCCAGTCTGGCGATACCTACGTATTAATAATACTAAAAAAGGCTCGGGCTAATTATAATATAGTCCGAGTACTTTGCTTACACTGGGGCGCAATTAAGCACGATTGGAAAATTTTTGTATTTTATTCACATTAGCCATACGGAAACGTACACGACTGCGCTTTATAGCCTCAGCCTGCTATCACACGGCAGGGCTACATCAGATTAGCCCATACATACAAACACAAATACCAATCTCGTTGTATTGTATGACAGTTGACGACAGTTCCTCCGTACGGCTTTATTTACATGTTAGTTCACTTTGAAGGAGACGAATTTGAGATCCAGTTTTTACTATTCTATTATTTCTTACTTACATAAGCTTTAATTTTACTATACAATAATTTATATTGTGCAGTAGCGTCGTAGTATTTGTTAATTTGCTTGTAGATTAATGTATAAGGTGAAGTGGAAACATACACAATTTCGTAAATGGTATACAATGCTAAACTTTTCTCTAGCCCACCAAAGATTTTAGTTCACGAACCGCCACTGGTTATCACACAAATCTATTTAAATATATATTACTAGATATTTCTGGTATCATAATATTCATAAAATTATGCCAAAACATTAGGGCTTATTTCGAGGATTATCTTAAAATGGAGCATTTCTTGTCGCACATTTCACTCAGTGAATCTTTTTTAAAATTCTGATTATTACGTTTTACGTTTTGAGATATTTGTATTAATCATGTTGATTTTTTTCTGATTTTTCGCACGCAGCCTGACGATGTAAAAGCTCACTTTATACTGGCCTCCCAACAAAAAGAAATTTACTCAATAGCATATGTTGGGTCGGCTGCAGAATGCCGCCGTGTTTGCGCCCAATATGAGATTTAAATGAAAAAAACGGGGATTGCTGAGATGCAAGCTGTCGGCTGCGGCAGCTAAATTTTGTTCATTGATTTCAGGCAGTGCAGTGCTTCACAACCTATTCTCCCCCAAAGTACACCTAAACATTCATTAGAATTGTGTTGTTAATTAACAGTAAGTTGTTGGCGCGCTTGGTCTTTTCTTTCGTGTAAACTTATCCATATTTGAATAAGTAATTAGTTATATAAAGATTAATTTATCTTTATTCGTTTTACACAAAACAGTCCAGAAAGAAAGACAATAGTTATGATGACTGTTTCTAAGATTTATGGATTTTCATTTTATTCTAATTAAATAATAATCTCAGACGCACAAAAAGTTGTTTAACATTTTTTCAAATAAATTAGAGTCACGTACTAACAATTTCCACAACAATTAAGTATTTTTTCAACGAGACTATTATAAACAGAGATCTTAGCAACCTGTAAGTTTAGCTTTTATGATCAAGTTTTTTTCTAATTTTCGATCCATTACGTCGTAGCACACCTAGAATCAGGGGTGGGTTGGAGTGGGCTCGCGCGAGTCCCTTGTTAATTTAAAAGAAAAAAATATTCTCAGACCTAATTAGTATATAGCTGCAATTTCTGACTTATATATTATTATATATTATCTACAACAGCTTCATTATATACAGTAGTACACTTTTAGCCATTTACATTGATAAGTTTACGGTAAATTGCACATTGTTACATATTATAAGTGTATTAAGTAACAATCGATAGCTTATTAAAACACCGCATGTAATTGGATAGGAGTGATAAACAAATTCACTCCTACCACAAAACACCGATAATTGCTTTGAGATTAAGCGAGCTACTTGTTAACGTATTGGCAGCCCACCGCTGCCTAGAATCATCTCGCGGCGCACTGAAATACAGAACTAGTCACATAATAATAATAACATAAATACTACTTATCTTGTCATTGTTTCCAAAATATGAACAGTTAAAATATGTTTGCCAACCCTACGTTCGACGCCCGAAATCTATCTGGCGTGCACTATGCACCTTATTTTGACGTCGGCGTCGGCGTCGTCGTAGTCGCCCACAGTTCACAAAGCCTCACGTCTCCACAGTGTGTAGATATGAAGTCGAGAGTCGTGACATTTGATTTATTCACAATATAAACATGTGTCTTTTTAAAAGATGAAAAGAAATTTTGACTCTACAATATCAAAAAGCGTGAAAGTTATCCAAACTCTCCGTGATGTATTTTCAAACAAACAATGCATGCGTTAATAAGTGGTTGTAATTAATTGTTATGTTTTAATGTAGTTTTCAATTAATAGTGTAAAAAATTCAATTTATTATTAAATATAGTTATTTTTAAATATGGCTAATGTCAAAATTGCGCTTCGAGTTAGACCTCTGTCAGAAAAGTAAGTAAAGTTGTTTCCATTATTATTGTACATTTTATTATTTTCCGATAACTGTGGAAATTGATTTTTTTTGCAATGTAAAAACAAGAAACATAAATATTATTTTATTTTTTAAAAGTTTTGGAAAAAAATATTTGACAATACAGCTTACGCCAATGCGTCAAATATTTTAACATGGTATATATATTGTCAGCGGTGGGCTGCCAATACATTAACAAGGGGTTCAGTTAATCTCAAACCAATTCTCGGTGTTCTGAGGAAGGAGTGAATTTGTTTATCACTCATATGCAATTATATGCTATACTTAAATGAGCCATCGATTGTTACTTAATACACTTATAATATGTAACAATATGCAATTTAACGTAAACTTATCAATGTAAATGGCTAAAAATGTACTACTATGTATACCTAAGCTATCGTAGATAATATATAAGCCAGAAATTGCAGTTATAGACTAATTTAATCTGAGAATATTGTTTTCTTTTAAATTAACAAGGGGTTCACCGGCTTTAGTAAATTTTAACAAGGAGCTCGCGCGAGCCTTTCCGAGTCCCCTCCAGCTCACCCCTGTATTGTGTAAAAAATTGATAGAATTTTGTATGTACATATTTAAAACACTATGTCGTAGTCAGCCATTTTTTACGACTCTGAATCCGACTCCGATTTTACAGTCACGCTTTTGATATAAATCTTTTAATAAAAAGGTGTAAAAAAAGGGGTAAAGGATTTTATGACATAATTATCTTAGTGTTCATTTTTTTAAAATTATCCATGACTTAATTTATGATTTACGAATAAAGTCTTGGCTTACGGGAAAAAACTATGATTGTTTTGTTTTTGTTTAGTTTACTTTTTAGTGTTATTTTCCTCATAGGAAGTGACAAAATTTCGTAATGCTTTGACTCGGAGTCAGTGTGGGTGTTTTGGTGTTTGTATACAAGCAAAACGCACATGCTTTTGATATTTCTATAAATATCCCGAACCAGGTCGACATTTTATTATTCACACTTTCACTAAAGCTACAAAGACGACTGAGAGATTAAGAAAATAAGAGCCGATGCACTCTGAAATAAAATAGAGATTAATTCTGTTAAATTTTATTGCATTGAACAGTTTGGAAATGGGCCATTAAAACGAGTAAGACACAGGGCGATTATTTCGGTAGTCAACCGGTTAAGAGACTAGTGTTTTTTCGAAAGATATATTGAATATATGTTTTTTTCCACTGGTATTTCATAAAACATGTACCAAATAATGTAATCAAGTAAAAATCTAGTAGGTACTCAGTCACCAGAAATCAGTAGTTAGACTTTCATAGGCATTAACTGTCAGAAGTCAGTTAGTACAAATATGCGTCTTCAAGTGGTTAACTACCGACACATATTTAAACAATTCTGTTTTTTCAGTATCAACACTATTATTCATGTTTAACCCTCCAGAGAAGAGAGTTTTTTTCGATAAAAAATTTTTTTTTTTAAGCCATATTGAAGACACGGATAACTTTTATTCGTAACAAAAATTAAAAAAAAAAAAACGCGAAGTCGTTGTATAGAAACCCCGCATGACTATATGATCATGCTCATCCTTTTATTATCGTGTAATATTGTGTACGGACAGTAGTAAGGACGAGCGTAACCGTATGGGCGCGCAAACAATCGGGGTTGAAATATAGCTAAACGTTTTTTTTTTTTAAATATTTACAATTTGACCTCATTAGATCACCATAATTTCAATACAAATATATTAGAAAAAGAGTTGTAAATAATTTGAAGTTTTGATAAAAAAATAACTAACAGATTCAAAAAGTCCATTAAAAAAATGGAAATTCAAAAAATTGCATGAGCTTTTGGTGGCCGTTTCTGTCCCCACGGCTGATAACTAACTGAAGTCTGTACTCTTCTTAACCAAATCTGAGTGAAAGCAACGATATTCAGGTAGAAAAAGGATGAATAGTGGGATCAATAGACAACGGTATTTACTGTGACCATATGGTCACGCTCGTCCTTGCTCGTTGTTAAGCTAAAAGGCTAAGTACTGGACATGGCTGACTATAGGAACAGTCACCCTATTTGCGTCAACAAATCTTTAGAGGAAATAACTATGCGACGTGTTAGGACTTAATGGAGTGTCTTAAAACTCTAAAGAAATAGTTAACCGGTTGGTAGTTAGTTATTCAGAGAAAATATTAATTTATTGTAAAAAAGTAGAAGCAGAGCACGCTTTGGTAATTTTTCAAACAGATCTCGATAATTTTAAACCACATGAATATGGAAAAAAATATAATTTTGATTCGAAGCTGACAAAGAATAGTAAATTATTTAAGAAACAAAGGTTAATAAATCAGCGTAAATCTGCGTCAGCTTATATCAAATATTGGTAATAGATTAATTAAATTGATGTAGAACGTAAACAAATCTTCTCTTTTACCTTATTATAATGGAGTTCTACCAATTAACTGCCAATTTAATATTTGAGAAATAAGGGCGTTTGAAAGTAAGATATGCGGCTTTTTTTTAAATTCGCCATAATTTTGTAAATATTATTTTAAAAATTGTACTGAGTAAACAATAATAAAAACTTAAGAGTAAGTGTAACGATATACAGCAGCATCTATAATTAAGACTTATTTACAAAAACTCGTGTAATTGACAGAATCTAGCTTAATTTGCTATGAATGTTCAATAAAAGCTGAAAAGAAAGTTAATATTCATATCAATGTATTGGATTTTGTAAATGTTCAATAAAATTTGCAAAAATAAATAGTGCGTTTTGGTTGAGATGCGATTTTTTATTTTAAAAAACAAGTCCCTGTTTAAACACGCCACTGGCTCCATGCTCATTTTTTACAGATAGATTATATTGGAATATAATAATAAAGAATGCTTAACATAACTAGGATGTTTAATTATAGGTGTCACCGCTACACTCAGCTTTAAGATAGGATAGTGTGAAAATATAATTATATATATTATTTGTATCATTTACAAAAAAAAGACTTCGAAATTTATTTGCATTAGTTGGATATAAGAGTATTAGAAATTATGTTAATGGATATAATCTATTTATTAGGGAGCTCCAAGATGAGAAGTCATCCAAGATGGTGGTGGTAGCTGAAGACGATCACACTGTCGCTATCACCAATCTCAAGGTTTGTAAATAAATAAAATAATAAACAAAAAGCATTTTCTTCAAATGAATTTAACATATTCTTTAACTGAACTAAATGAAAATTGAAATATTAAGACTATAATAATATTTTCATTTTCATTATTATAATATATGTATAATCAATAAAATGTAGGAGTATCTAAAAGTATAATTATTTTATTATATAAATTTACTTTTTTTAAAGGCGAGTGAAATGGTTATAACTTTGACATTTTTTAAATGATGGCTTTTATATATTAATATTCGTTTCATTGATCTAGTTAAATTTGTAATTTGACTAATACATTCTTTATATTACTACCTACTCCATTTAGTATTAACTTTATATATATAGTCACTTTATATTTTTTTAAGCTTTCTTACTTAAATTAAACAACTCTTAAATGGTGCTTTTATATATTTAGAAACGTCGTTATGTTCCCTATTTATATGGTTCATGGATGACCAAACTTTTGACCGTCGCGGGCGACCATATACATATCGACTGTGGAAATGAAAATGTACGTAAAAGATTTTTCAAAAGAGGTTTTTTTTTATAATCACAATGTATTAAACCCAATACACGTTCTATCAAAAGGATGCAAGCTGCAAATGCCGAATTAGTATCTAAATTTAGCTTTTGTGTTTAAAAAAGATGACCTTGTAAAAACTAAAAACCAAGAAAAAAGACAGAAAAAAAGGTTTTTCCTAGACAATTTCGTTAATTAATATTAGATTATGCCAATTAAACACCAGTTAGGAAGTCTCTGTGCATTTAGAGGTTGTGTATAATTTATAATTTGCATATGGCCCAAAATTATCAAAACACGTTGTTTGCGCTTCCTGTAATATTTGATATGTGTGGGTTATGTCCTTTTTCCTTCCCACAGTCGATATGTACTGAAATTTGTGGTGGCGATCTACTCATACTGTATGTGCTAACTGCTAAGTGATAAGAAAAGTAGTAGTTCAAATCCCAAATTAAGCTTTAAAAAAATCCTATAGCAATTAATAATGACATCCGCATGTTTACAACCGAACATGTCAAATCTTGTTTCAAAACAACACGCGGGCCACTAGGAATGACTACACGGTCGACATTTTATCCACCCATGATATAGTAGATATTTTATAATTTTTGCTATCTATATTATATAAACTACACTACATAATGTGTGTATTGTTATTTAAATATTGTTGTATAACTATTAATAAAAACACAATAATCCTTTGTACTTCATTCCACTTTATTTAATATGTCAGGACCGGTTTCACTCATTACGAGCATCGACAACTGACCAGTTGACGATGCTCGTAATGAGCGAAACCGGTCCTGACATATTAAATAAAGTGGAATGAAGTACAAAGGATTATTGTGTTTTTATTAATATAATGCCTTTCCACCAAGTATTGACAGTGAACACCCTAAAAGTGTTGTATAACTGTCACAAAATTATGAAACCTGCAATTATCTTTTATAGAGCAAAAAAATGCTAAAATATAATATAATAATTATGAACATTTTTTAAGCATATTTATTTAATAAATTATTTGGCGTGATTTGATATGGTATGCAGATTTTTTTAAAAATAATTATTAAAATTACTGTTTTAGGTTCCCGCAAGTAATGCAGGGGACAGCCGCGAGAGGGTGAAGCGTTTTACATTTGACTTTTGCTTCGATTCGTCGACTCCAGCGCGGGAAAACTACGCAACACAGGAAATGGTTCTTAATTCTTCTTTTACAGATTATTTTAGACGTTAAATGTAACATTAATCCATGTGTCATATTATCACCAACCGACATCTAAATTCAGGTCGTCTATTGAAGCTTTAATTGTCACAAAGGAAAACGGCATCATACTAACTCCAACCGAAATCTATGTTCAGCTCTTCTTAACATTTTCTATGGTTCTTTTCTATTTTCGTTTTCTGTGGTCTTCAAAAAAAAGATGGCGCCATAGAAACCGTTATTTTTTTCTGAAAAATGATAATACATATCATTGTAATAATAATATTATATATGTATCACTGACGAAGGATATTACTAATGATTTATCAGGAATAGAGCGATGCCTGCAGATGCATTACATTACGTTCAGTTAGTTAATCAAAAAACACCAATCCACAGTTTAAATAATAAATACAAAAATAAAATGTTCATATATATTGAACGTCTTATCGTCCGATCGGATGGGTCTGGGTTCAAATCCTGGCAAGGTATTTGTGTAACACTTTTCCAATTTAGTATTTTAGATCTTGAACGTGGGTAATTGTGAGCTTGAGTGATTTTAAAATGGGAAAATATTTATATACCTATCACTTTTTTTAAATGTACTGCATAATATAATAAAACTTAATTTTAAATTATAATATACTTATGTCACATAAAATTGAATGAGTCAATCGTGTCATTTTATAATCTATTAGAAATACTAATTGTATTTTATATAGATGAGACAATTGCGGAGTTAAATATTTTAATTCATTCCACTACTTCTGAAAGTACATATTGTAATCAAATGTTTGACATTATTATCAGTAATAAAACATCTAAAATACGTTATTTTTGATGATTCAACGATTTTACTTTTACATTATTACTCATCTATGTAGATCTATGAGAAGCTTGGCGCAATAGTCTTAGAATCAATCGCTAGAGGTCAGGATGCTTGCGTTTTGGCCTACGGACAAAGTTCTTCAGGCAAGACGCACACCATGCAGGGAACTTCCTCTCAGCCTGGACTCGCACCACGACTTTGCGATGCGCTTATGCTACCATCTGACGGAGAAATTACCGAAGCTAAAGTCAGGTAAGAATTATATATAAATACTCGATATGGTCCGATTGATTGCATGTTTGTCCGCGTTTTTCCCCCCCCCCCCTGCCCCTTCCTACCCCCTCCCTCCTCACCAGCTCCGCTGACGCAATATTTTTATTCATACTAAAGACATATTTTCCCAATACACTGTTTATTATTTGACGAAACAAATCGCTGAAAAAATTTCATACAAAAAAACTCCACGACCGTCGATCGAACCATCGCCTGTAGATTATGAGTTGAGATCGTTACCGCTCGGGCAAACACACAACTGTCAAAATCGATCTAATTTAAATATTATATATTAAGCACACATTTAAATTATTCTAAAAATTCCAAAATACGCATACTTCACATGCATACATAAACAGTTGAATTATTCGTTGACTATTTTTGCTACTATGAAAAATAATTGTTAGCAAACTTAAAAATTATACCAAAAATAAAATAATTTACGAGGTCTGTTGATTGTCACAAAAATCTAAAAGGTTAATACTAGAGAAATTAGAAATACAAATTAAAATAATAAATAGAAATTCGTTGTTTAGAAACAAAGTCGTTGTATAGAAACCCCGCTTGACTAAATGATTACGCTCATCCGTATATTATCGTGTAATATTGTGTACGCATAGTAGTAAGGACGAGCGTGACCGTATGTGCACACAAACATTCGGGGTTGAAATATAGCTAAACGTGAAATTTTCAAAAATATTTACAATTTATTTCATTACAACATTATTTCATCACAAATATATTAGTAGAAGTGAAAGTAGTGTGAACAATTTAATATTTTGATAAAATAATAATTTCAAAAAGTCCATTTAAAATAAACGGAAATTTTAAAAATCGTATGTGCTTTTGGTAGTTGTTTCCGTCCCTGCGGCTGATGACTAACTGAAGTCTGTATACTTTTTAACCAAAATTAAATGAAAGTAACGGTGTTTACTGTGACAATATGGTCACGCTTGTCCTTGGAGGGTACGATTTTCAAATCAACCCAGTTGAGTTAAACATACCTAATTATCATATTATAATAAAATTTATTTGTAAAAAAAACAAACAGGGCGCCAGTGGCGTGCATACGCAGGGACCTTTTATTTTTTTCAATAAAAAATCGCATTTCAACCAAAACTCACGCGCTACGCCCAGTTATAAAAGTATCGGAATGGGTGGGTGGTAATTTTTAGACATCAGAAACACCCATGCCATCGAACAGAAGTCGATAGATCGAAAAAATGCTATTCGTACTGGGACTCAAACTCGTTAGATCTGGTACGGAAGCCCACAACGCCAACCGCTGCGCCATTGGACCCGACATGCTATTTATAAAAGCAAGATATTTTATAAATCAGAAAGTCGTCATCAATGTAGATTAATAATACATAATTCTAAGGTTTACAGAATAGCATTGATTATTTAAATAAGTTTGAATAGCAATTCTGTGAGACAGTTTTTGAATATAAATGAAATGCTATGCTAAATAATGATACAGGTATCGCAATAATTTAGCGACGCCGCTTTTCAAACAGCGCGACGCCCAGGTCGTAGGTCGTAGGGTGACCAAACAGTGATAAAGTTTTTATGAATAAACATACTCTTCGCGAGTGACGTAGTGCCACCCTTTAAGCGTCATTATAAAGCAATTTATATAACGACATATAGTAACAATTATAAAAACTTTAAAATGAGAAATATATTAACTTTACTAACGAGTGAAGACTAAGGCCTTTATTAAATTTTATGAAGAGATGGCAATCACTGCTTAAAGATTTTATTTTTGCAGGGAAGTTCTCGTCATTGAAAGCTTTAAGAAGATCAGAATTTTTTTAGCCAACTTTATACCAATAAAAATATTTTTTCCTAGCTTTATGTATTAAAAATATTTTTTATTACACTGTCATTTGAAGCCACCTTGAATCTGCCGCTTATAGGAACTGTCAAACTTGCATATAAGGCTCATTCCAAAATTGTTGAAAAATAAAACTTGAATTTCATTTTGTAAAATATTATACAATTTAAAAGTATTTTTAGTTTTAAATTACTTTTGAATGATATTTTATTTGTTATCAAGCCATTTTTGAGATTGTCTTCAAAAAATACTTTCAAAAAGGATTTATATTTATTAAATTACATTCATGGTTCATGTTTCAACAACTTTGGAATGCAAGTAATACCCTCATATGAACATTCATATACCTACATATATATATATATATGAGTCATATAGTATCAAAAGTATCACTGTCCCATATATGATGTATGGAACAGTTCTACTTTTGATACCATACGACTCATATATGTTTTTCACTAATAATTATTAATAAACTCGACAACTATGGATGAACTTAAATTGCCGAAATAGCCACATGCCGATGTTATAAACAAGAATAAAATAATTAAACGCGGCGGTGGGCTGCCAATACGTTAACACAGAGCTCGCTTAATCAAAAAACAATTGTCGGTGTTCTGTGAATAATTTTATCACTCTAATGCAATTATATACAATTACTTAATACACTTATAATATGTAACAATATGCAATTTAACGTAAACTTATCAATATAAATGGCTAAAAATGTACTACTGCGTATACTAAAGCTGTCGTAGATAGTATGTAAGTCAGAAATAGCAGTTATGCGTTTATTTGATTTGAGTATATTGTTTTCTCTTAAATTAACAAAGGTTTCGTCAGCCTTAGTAAAATTTTAACAACGGGCTCGAGCGAGTCCCTCCGAGCCACATTCAGCCCACCCATAATAGAATAAAAAAACACATTGGTTTACTGATACGTGAAACCCCGATCCTATGTTTTCCAAGGGACCGAAATAAAACGTCGAATAATGCGGGAAACCGATAATACGGGAAATCTTCAAATAATATCAAAACATGTTTAATATTCAACTAATTTATTTATTTCTTTCACTTTTTTTTTACATACTAAGTTGCCTATTTGTAATTTAGCACTTACATTTTGACAGACAACCTTCAAACTCGCGTTCTTTTCTTGGCTATTTTTTTTGCTTTATACATATTTCTACTCATTTTTCTCCTAGATTTTTTTCATCGCCTTGAATTGTTTTCAGTTTCTCAGTTAGAGTTCTAGTTTTCTTCATTTAAGCATTTAAGTTTTGACTTTTGAATTAATGAGCGAAAAGACAAATATTCAACAAAAGCGGTCAATCGGGATAACAATTGGTACGTGACGACAATATTTAGATGATAGATCAAAGAAATCGGGGAATGATTAACGTGGAATTATAAAACATCGTTACTACGGGATTGGGATCTCGGTCAAGTAAAAAATAAACAATCCATGCAAAAAACAAAGATAGTGAGAACGGTAGATTGGGGTTCCACTGAAAAAAAACGCCATACGAGATGCGAGACAAGACTATTTATGAAAAATATTCAACGAAAACGTCAATCAGGATAATATTTGTGACGGGACCAAAATATTCAAACGATAGATCGAAGAAAACGGTAAATCGGGGAACGATTAATGCGGGAATCTTTTACATTGTTCTTATGGGTGTTTGGTCGGGACTATGAAAAATAAACGATCCATGCGGGAAAACGGACAATGCGAGAACGGTAGATCGGGGTTCCACTGTATATGTATACTAGATCTACTGGATGAAAAATGAAGCAAATAATAATGTCAAATAATCAGTTACTGTTTATTATTATAAATTAAAATCAAACATAAATTTATTTGGATCTTAAAGCAACGTCGCACTATAGTCTACAACCCCAATACTACTGAGTGATATTCGCCGTGTATCATTACGCAAAGTAAAAGTGTTCGAAATTCAAACGAACTCACACTCCGACATTCCGTGTGTCAATGGCGAGTTGTGTGTCTGTGGTCGTCATAAAATGGCCGTCCGTAAATAGTTTCCCGCGCTCGCTACCCGCGAACAGTCGTGCCAACGGAAACTACAAAAAGGCTTCAAATCGCAACTTCCGAAACTATAAAACATTAATCCAACTTTTACAATCAAAGTGAGCCAAAGTTCTGTTAAGTGTTTTAACTTTGAACACACTTGTTTTATTTGGCCGTGTAAATAATGTGAAACTAAACGCTTTTTTCTTATCTTTTATTTTTTATTGAGTTTACATTTTTTTATGTTTAATCAATGTTAGCATGGTATTATGAAATATTAAATTTATATATTATTTTTAAACACTGTTTTTGATTACTGAGAAAACATTTTAAGATAATAATTATATTTAGTTAACCGTTTGAATACCGCGCAAATAAATCATTAATATGTCCCAGAGATACAGCGTGTTTTTGAGAAAAATAATTTTGCCTAATTTACACTCGAATTCGATATTTTAAAAACCTATATTGACTGATGTATATATGGCACTACACATATTCGTCAAAATATTGCTTATATTCTATTAGAATACCAAGTATTTGATTTTTTAAATGTCTCGGACATCCGTGTTCGCTTGCATATGTTCCGGACACCTGTGTCTGCTTGGTATTCAAGTGGTTAAATTGTTAAACAATACAGTAAAATGGCTAACAAAACCATCTAAATGAAAAAGAATTTTCATTGATTTTTTAATTTTATGCAAATAAAGATCGTTTGTTGACGAAACCTTCTACTATTACCTCATTGTAAAAGCTCTGTCTAGTGGACTTAAGTTTTTTTTTCGATTTGAGAGCGTGGATTTAAATTGAATGTGGATGAGTGTTTGTGTTAAATTTTTTACTTGTCTGTTGTTTTTTAAAAAAAATATTTTACTTCTTACAAAAATTTCATTTTTCAGCACAGTCTAAAATATTGTTTATGTTTGTATATATTATGATTTTGTGGACAAATGTGTACAACAGAACAATTTACAGTAACTATTGGAAATCAGGAAAAGGTGTTGAAATCACTGGTAAATATTGTTGTACAATCGTGTTAATTTGTATCTTAATATACAGTTATACAATTATGTAATATTTAAAGTTATAATTCCAGATGGTTTTTGATATTTGTAACCCTTTCCCGTAATATCTAACCAATTAATTTCATTATTTATTCCGTATTGTAGTAATAAACTCGATAGCATAAACCTTTGCGGACGAGGGGTCAAAGACGAGAAGAACGCCAAAAGAGAGAATTGTCATTGAATAAGAATGTAATTTAAAAATTTGATAAGGGATGTATGCATGACGTTTTTATATCATTAATTTGGTTAATTGAACGCTAAACAATGATTTTAAAGATTTAGTTTAGTTTATCTCTATATATTTTTGATTGTACATACAACCAAGCCATGTTTCATCTTTTGAGAACTATAACCGCAAAAATAATCAACTTTCTAGCCACAAATGGGCGCATCAAATGTTTTTGACGTATCTTATAAAAATTCAATATTGTAAAATAATATTTTAATTTAAATATTAAATCGTATACATAAACTATAGTATGTATACCAAAAGTTTTGGTTAGGACAATCAAAACAAAAAATAATAAGATATCGGAGAAGATAAAGCTATTTATTATTACAAACATTAAAACTCCAACAATAATTATAATAAAGCATAACAACTAGGGATCTGAAGTCTCAGGGTTTTCAAACTCCCGGGACTCGAGACTTTTATTTCCGTATCAATAAATTCACTCCTTTCCCTGAACAGCGAGAATTGCGTATTGTTAACGTATTGGCAGCCCACCGCTGAGTACAGAGCACAGTACTGTGATATTATAGCACATAATTTAGTATTACTCGAGTTAGTTTGCGTATTTATGTCATTACTTTTTTTAATCTTTTTTATTAATACACGTGAAAAATAATATATTATACACGTGATAGCGTTTGTCATGGATGAGTAAGCTATTGTTATTTCATCACAACATAAGATAACATTAACATGTTTATCTAAAATATTTGCCTAACACGTTATTATGTATTAACGTGTTTATCTATAATTTGTCGGCGTAAACGTAAAAGTCCAAATTGATTTTCTCAACAATTAATTGGCGACATGACAATTTTCTTTTTTTTTTGTTTTATTATAATTGAAAAGGTTTCTATCTTATCGTATTTGTGCAGGAATTGTATAATAAAAGAAATACATTTATCACGTACTTTTATCAATACAATGATTAACCACTTGAATACCAAGCGAACACAGGTGTCCGGAACAAGCGAAAACGGATGTCCAAGACATTTAAAAAAATCAAATACTTGGTATTCTAATAGAATATAAGCAATTTTTTGATGAATATGTGTAGTGCCATCTATATGTAGTCAATATAGGTTTTTAAAATATCAAATTCGAGTGTATATTAAGCAAAATTATTTTTCTCAAAAACACGCAATATCTCTGGGATATATTAATGATTTATTTGCGCGGTATTCAAACGGTTAATAAATGAAACGCTAGTTGAAGGTTTTACTACGATTCATATTTTTTTCGAGGAGGATTATCCCCTTTCCAAAACTTAAACTTTTCTACATGCTTTGTGATAAAGGCAGCGGTGGGCTGGAGGGGGCTCGGAGGGGCTCGCGCGAGCCCCTTGTTAGATTTTATCACGGCCGGCGAGCCCCTTGTTAAATTAAGAGGAAACAATATTCTCAGATCAAATCAGTACATAACTGCAATTTCTGACTGGTATATATTATCTACGACAGCTTCCAGTATACGCAGTAGTACATTTTTAGCAATTTACATTGATTAGTTAATGGTAAACTACATATTGTTGCATAATATAAGTGTATTAAATAACAATTGTTTGCTTATTTAGGTATTGCATATAATTGCATATGAGTAATAAATTACTTTGAAATTGATCGAGCCCATTGTTAACGTATTGGCAGCTCACCGCTGGATAAAGGTGTTTTTTTTAAGAATTTATTAATGCTTATGTGCTACCATATAATAAATAGATCTTTAAAAGTATCATTTATATATAAATACCTCAAATAAATGTCGAAAATAACGTTCAAATGTATCCAGTTATTAAATGACAGTTAACTAAATTATGTTTTATTATTCTTGTCGTATTCTATAACCGCTGCTTTTTAACTGTGCAGAAAGAGTAATTGCAACAATTTCTAAATTAACGCTTCATTGCACTAAATTCGGTATACCTCAGAGAACAAAATCAGCAGTGTTTGTTTGAAAAACTGCAATAAACATTTAGAAATTGGAACCTCATTAACCTGTAAACGCTGCGACTAGGGATCGTAATACCGGGCGAGTAAATCTAAGTCGGTATTTAGATATTTCAAATCAAATTCCCTAAAAAATATATGATAATCATAAACGGATGAATTTTACTTAAAATGATAATACGTCATTTAAAAATTCGTCAATTCTGGAACCTATCAATGTTGGTTAGCCTGAAAGTAATGATTAACCTATCAACTAAGACAACCATACTCAATTTTTTTTTCCTCCGGGCCGCATTCTGATATTTGCTTCTCTACGTGGGCCGCAACATATTTATGGTATACTCCTTTTTTTTTAGCTCACCGAGGAATTTGAAATCCGCGATTTGGTATACTTTTTCCCCAGATATCTCCGAAAGTCCTTTTTTTTTTAGCTCACGGCTTAGAGGTTACTGGGCTGCAGGTTGAGTATGGCTGAACTAGGGCCTCGAATCCCGGAAACCTGAGAAATCCCGGAAGTATCTTAGTACTAATGACGGGACTCAGTATAACACTTGAAAAACCCGTTTATTTTGTTAAAAAAATAATTTGCACTGTAGTCACTGGCAGTCACAATTATTTAAATGGATGGAGCTAAAAAAAAGCTCTTACGTTTCTGAATAATTGTACAATCTCTCAATTCGCAAGTTTTTCTGAGGAATAACCTAAAAAAAAGAAATGTCTCACATATCTGTGGAATCCGTCTACTCTCTACTTTTCTGGGTGAGCGAGCTAAAAAAGAAAAGGTCTTATTTTTGAATCTCTCAATTTCTCACCGTGATCAATCCCGGGATCCTGAAAGCCCAGATCCCAAAATCCCGTAATCAAAAAAAGGGTCTCTGAGATGGGATGCCCTATCTCTTATCAGATTTAAAATATAATAATGAATTCATCGCGAACAGTTTTATTAAAATATGTGACGGTTTCTATACATTCAAAATCGGCTTTGGTTAGTTTTCAAGGCCGAAATAACGGTATTTTTACATTTTCAAAACCGGTTATTCGGTATTGAAAAAAAATCACGAATAACCATAATCCCGTTTTCGGTAATACCGGTATTGCAATCCCTAGCTGCGATTAACTGTGTCTGCCGTCTGAAATAAATTGGTGTGAAAATGATCTTAATGTAACAGAAAACAATGAGCTCCTACCGATTGTTTACAATCTAAATATCACCTGTCAATCATTTGTAGCGAAATTAATAACTAAAGAGCGTAAAAAAATCTTAATAGAGAGAGATGCACCGCGCAGATAATTTTAATGATCATTTATTTTGACGCCTGGGTAAGTCAGAAGTTTAAAACTTTTGTATGAATTGTATGAGTTTATTACTTGAATTGGCAAAACTGCATTACAATTAGGGATTCTGTGTCGAGACGTCCTGGGACTTGTCGGGTTCTTAAGTCCCGAGAGTTTTTTGGAAAATGTCCCGGAAATTGTGTGTGTAATTTAAAATGTGATAATAACACGTACATTTTAATTTTAACCAACAAAACGTTCTTCCGATTAATAATTACAAAAACCATTTATCGCAAAATTAACAAAAGTCTAGAAAAAAGTGTGGGAGTAAGCGCCCCCCCCCCCCCCAGTCAGTTTTTTCCAAGATGGCAGTCTATCTTGGAAAAAAGAGTTTGAGTAACTGAGTAAGACGCATCTCTCGTAGAATAGTTTTTTTAAGATAATATCCATTAGAAGTCTATTTGCTACATGGAATAGATTAGGAGCGTACCTACATGGCTAAAAACAGTATGCTTATATATTGGCTAAGAAGAGATAAATATCTTTGTGATTTGATTTGAGTAGCATGAGATAAAAAAAAAAACCAATGAAACAAGATATATCCCGACAAGTAAAGAATGCATACTATCTAAATAAAAAACAAACATTTCATTTTTAATTGGCGGTCCGGTCGGTAAATTAATTTTATTTTCGAGAAGACTTTTTTAAAAAGCTGCTTCTTTTTTATAGTGTGGTATTCCTAAGAAAAAAGTTGTACCAGTCAGATGTACTCGTTTTGAATACATCGATTTTGCTTATTTGTATCAACATAGCTTAAATTTAAAATCGTAAAAACGGCTGAGTAATTATGAATGTGAAATATATGGCTTAATCTTTTATTTATGGACTGTATTTTATTGCACATTTTCGACATAAATATTATATGAGGACAAAATGAGAATTGAGCATTTTTTTTACTAAATTTTGAATGTTGGTAATGCAGTAAATAAACTGATATTTTATCTTTGTTACAAATGAAGTAATCGTGCCTTAGCGTAGTTTTAATAAATTTGTTGTTTACGGACTATACTAATAAGAACAAACTATGCTTTTTATTTTTATAAGTATACTGTCTTTTCACCGAGAATTCAAAACTAAAAAGTAAATATGATTAACAAGATTATACCGTCTTTTTCCGACAATAAGACATCCTACGAAAATAAGCCCTAGCGTAATTTTCAGGATTTTTTGGAATATAAGCCCTCCCCAAAAATAAGCCCTAGTTAAAATAATGTGAACGCCAAAATGTGGCATGTGTTACCTGTATTTTGGCGATTCGTCTGGATGGCAAGAAAGCCTCACCGTTAATCATCACCAAGGGTAAGAATGACAAGATTGAACGCGTTTCAAAAATTTGTGTCCTTTTGAAAGTGAAAAAGCCTGGTTTACCCAAGCAGTTATAAGAAAGTGGGTCAATTTTATGCTGCCACATCTGTTTAGGGGTCGCCAAAGAGGTTTACTAATTTGGGATTAAGATAGTACTCACCGCGCTAAAGACATGAAAATTTCCTTGCTGAAAGGAGGATTGATCAGATAGTGATTCCAACGGGAATGGCTTCCTTTCTCCAGACACTTGATTTTGCAACAAAAAAGCCATTCCAAAATTATTTGCCCATGGAAATTAACGAATACATTGATAACAGAATGGTGAGAAATTAACGTGGACATTTTGTGAAGCCTGGCCTACAAGAAGTTGTGAATTGGGTGAAGAATTCACGGGATAAAATAACTGACAGTTGTGTTTCCAATGCACTACGAACAGGCTACTTAGACAAGTAATACTCATTTAAGGATAGCTATATTGCAGGACATGAGAGATTCGGACCAACGATTCAACAGCAAATAGATTTGGAGGAAAATCAGAACGGAATTCAGAATTTGATATGTTATGTTGATGTTCCAGAAGAAGATGACATGACTGAAATTTAAATAAATGTAAAATTCCTATAAACAAATAAATATTCAACGAAAATATATAAATCTACTTATTGTACTTAAAAAGTAACCCCTCCCCCGATGATAAGAGCTAGCTCGTATTTCTGACCAAAAAAGAAAGTAAAGCAGTGTCTTATTTTCGGAAAAAGACGGTATGACTCGTTGGTCGGCAAATTCTGACAGCTTGCTAACAATGTGCCCGGGGGTTGCAATACCCGACGAACATATCAACACCGGTATTACAAATAAAGTTTAAATAAAACAAAAAATACGGCCGATTTCGTTCGAAACTCCGGCCGAGTCAATCAGTTGTCATAAAAAATGTATCATAATTATAAGCGGTTGGATTCAATAAATCTATATATTAATAGTCGTTAATGTCCGTCCGTCCGTCCGTCTGTAAATTGTCCCCGATTTCCCCTTCCCCTCCTCCGCCCCAGCCACGCTGTCAACATTTTTTTATTCATACTAAAGAGATACTTTTTTCGTTTGTATATTATGGTCGCGATTTCGCCTTTTCGATGACGTCAAGAAAGACGGTCCCCCTCCCCCCCATCCTGCCCCGCTGTCGTCATTCATTCATTTCTTCATTTTTCTCTGACGTCATGAGTGAATTTTTGAAATCATGACATTTTTATTTTATTATGTGTAAAAACAATTAATTTTCAAAAAATATTCTGTCAAGCTGTGGGATTCGATACCATGCCCCAATTTTCATGCGCGACGTTCGGACACCTAACCCACTGCTCCACAAGTCCAGTTGATGGTTACGAAAAAAAAACTCTATTTAAAGTTTTAGTTAACTAATAATGACATCTGTGGGTGAAATCTTGCACTAAACGAATTTGACCGTTCTGCAGCGTTTTGAGAGGCTATATAAGGCTGCTCAATTAAATATAATAATTTAATATATAATAATTTGATTAACTATTTATTTATATATATACGAAAAATGGTTGTTAGCAAGCTTAAACATTATTCCAAATATTAAATAATTTACGAGGTCTATTTCTGCTAATACGAAAAATAGTTGTAAGCAAACTTAAACATTATTCCAAAAATTAAGTAAATAACAAGGACTATTTTTGCTACTATGAAAAATGGTTGTTAGCAAACTTAAACATTATTCCAAAAATTAAATAATTTACGAGGTCTATTTCTGCTAATAGGAAAAATAATTGTTAGCAAACTTAAACATTATTCCAAAAATTAAGTAATTTACAAGGACTATTTCTGCTAATAGGAAAAATAATTGTTAGCAAACTTAAACATTATTCCAAAAATTAAGTAATTTACAAGGACTATTTTTGCTACTATGAAAAATGGTTGTAAGCAAACTTAAACATTATTCCAAAAATTAAATAATTTACGAGGTCTATTTCTGCTAATAGGAAAAATAATTGTTAGCAAACATAAACATTATTCCAAAAATTAAGTAATTTACAAGGACTATTTTTGCTACTATGAAAAATGGTTGTTAGCAAACTTAAACATTATTCCAAAAATTCAATAATTTACGAGGTCTATTTCTGCTAATACGAAAAATAATTGTTAGCAAACTTAAACATTATTCCAAAAATTAAGTAATTTACAAGGACTATTTTTGCTACTATGAAAAATGGTTGTTAGCAAACTTAAACATTATTCCAAAAATTCAATAATTTACGATGTCTATTTCTGCTAATAGGAAAAATAATTGTTAGCAAACTTAAACATTATTCCAAAAATTAAGTAATTTACAAGGACTATTTTTGCTACTATGAAAAATGGTTGTTAGCAAACTTAAACATTATTTCAAAAATTCAATAATTTACGAGGTCTATTTCTGCTAATACGAAAAATAATTGTTAGCAAACTTAAACATTATTCCAAAAATTAAGTAATTTACAAGGACTATTTTTGCTACTATGAAAAATAATTGTTAGCAAACTTAAAAATTATACCAAAAATAAAATAATTTACGAAATTTCTGCTTCTAAGAAAAATGGTTGTTAGCAAACTTAAACATTGTTCCAAAAATTAAGTAATTTACAAGGACTATTTTTGCTACTATGAAAAATGGTTGTTAGCAAACTTAAACATTATTCCAAAAATTAAATAATTTACGAGGTCTATTTCTGCTAATAGGAAATTAATTGTTAGCAAACTTAAACATTATTCCAAAAATTAAGTAATTTACAAGGACTATTTTTGCTACTATGAAAAATAATTGTTAGCAAACTTAAAAATTATACCAAAAATAAAATAATTTACAAAATTTCTACTTCTAAGAAAAATGGTTGTTAGCAAACTTAAACATTGTTCCAAAAATTAAGTAATTTACAAGGACTATTTTTGCTACTATGAAAAATGGTTGTTAGCAAACTTAAACATTATTCCAAAAATTCAATAATTTACGAGGTCTATTTCTGCTAATAGGAAAAATAATTGTTAGCAAACTTAAACATTATTCCAAAAATTAAGTAATTTACAAGGACTATTTTTGCTACTATGAAAAATAATTGTTAGCAAACTTAAAAATTATACCAAAAATAAAATAATTTACGAAATTTCTACTTCTAAGAAAAATGGTTGTTAGCAAACTTAAACATTGTTCCAAAAATTAAGTAATTTACAAGGACTATTTTTGCTACTATGAAAAATGGTTGTTAGCAAACTTAAACATTATTCCAAAAATTAAATAATTTACGAGGTCTATTTCTGCTAATAGGAAAAATAATTGTTAGCAAACTTAAACATTATTCCAAAAATTAAGTAATTTACAAGGACTATTTCTGCTAATAGGAAAAATAATTGTTAGCAAACTTAAACATTATTCCAAAAATTAAGTAATTTACAAGGACTATTTTTGCTACTATGAAAAATGGTTGTAAGCAAACTTAAACATTATTCCAAAAATTAAATAATTTACGAGGTCTATTTCTGCTAATAGGAAAAATAATTGTTAGCAAACATAAACATTATTCCAAAAATTAAGTAATTTACAAGGACTATTTTTGCTACTATGAAAAATGGTTGTTAGCAAACTTAAACATTATTCCAAAAATTCAATAATTTACGAGGTCTATTTCTGCTAATACGAAAAATAATTGTTAGCAAACTTAAACATTATTCCAAAAATTAAGTAATTTACAAGGACTATTTTTGCTACTATGAAAAATGGTTGTTAGCAAACTTAAACATTATTCCAAAAATTCAATAATTTACGATGTCTATTTCTGCTAATAGGAAAAATAATTGTTAGCAAACTTAAACATTATTCCAAAAATTAAGTAATTTACAAGGACTATTTTTGCTACTATGAAAAATGGTTGTTAGCAAACTTAAACATTATTTCAAAAATTCAATAATTTACGAGGTCTATTTCTGCTAATACGAAAAATAATTGTTAGCAAACTTAAACATTATTCCAAAAATTAAGTAATTTACAAGGACTATTTTTGCTACTATGAAAAATAATTGTTAGCAAACTTAAAAATTATACCAAAAATAAAATAATTTACGAAATTTCTGCTTCTAAGAAAAATGGTTGTTAGCAAACTTAAACATTGTTCCAAAAATTAAGTAATTTACAAGGACTATTTTTGCTACTATGAAAAATGGTTGTTAGCAAACTTAAACATTATTCCAAAAATTAAATAATTTACGAGGTCTATTTCTGCTAATAGGAAATTAATTGTTAGCAAACTTAAACATTATTCCAAAAATTAAGTAATTTACAAGGACTATTTTTGCTACTATGAAAAATAATTGTTAGCAAACTTAAAAATTATACCAAAAATAAAATAATTTACAAAATTTCTACTTCTAAGAAAAATGGTTGTTAGCAAACTTAAACATTGTTCCAAAAATTAAGTAATTTACAAGGACTATTTTTGCTACTATGAAAAATGGTTGTTAGCAAACTTAAACATTATTCCAAAAATTCAATAATTTACGAGGTCTATTTCTGCTAATACGAAAAATAATTGTTAGCAAACTTAAACATTATTCCAAAAATTAAGTAATTTACAAGGACTATTTTTGCTACTATGAAAAATAATTGTTAGCAAACTTAAAAATTATACCAAAAATAAAATAATTTACAAAATTTCTACTTCTAAGAAAAATGGTTGTTAGCAAACTTAAACATTGTTCCAAAAATTAAGTAATTTACAAGGACTATTTTTGCTACTATGAAAAATGGTTGTTAGCAAACTTAAACATTATTCCAAAAATTCAATAATTTACGAGGTCTATTTCTGCTAATAGGAAAAATAATTGTTAGCAAACTTAAACATTATTCCAAAAATTAAGTAATTTACAAGGACTATTTTTGCTACTATGAAAAATGGTTGTTAGCAAACTTAAACATTATTTCAAAAATTCAATAATTTACGAGGTCTATTTCTGCTAATAGGAAAAATAATTGTTAGCAAACTTAAACATTATTCCAAAAATTAAGTAATTTACAAGGACTATTTTTGCTACTATGAAAAATGGTTGTTAGCAAACTTAAACATTATTCCAAAAATTAAATAATTTACGAGGTATATTTCTGCTCATAGGAAAAATAATTGTTAGCAAATTTAAACATTATTCCAAATATTAAATAATTTACGAAATTTCCGCTAATACGAAAAATAGTTGTTAGCAAACTTAAACATTATTCCAAAAATTAAGTAATTTACAAGGACTATTTTTGCTACTACGAAAAATGGTTGTTAGCAAACTTAAACATTATTCCAAAAATTAAATAATTTACGAGGTCTATTTCTGCTTCTACGAAAATTGGTTGTTAGCAAACTTAAATATTATTTCAAAAATTAAGTAATTTACAAGGACTTTTTTTGTTACTACGAAAAATAGTTAACAAACTTAAACATTATTCCAAAAATTCAATAACTTACGAAATTTCTGCTATTACGAAAAATAGTTGTTAGCAAACTAGAACATGATTCCAAAAATAAATAATTTACAATTTAAATACTGCAGGGCAGGGCTGTCGATATACGCCCCCAGATATATTTCTTTTACTATCAGAATTTCTGGATTATTCAATAAATAGGTTAGTAATTTATTTTTGACGCTTGTAAATTTTCTGACTACTTAAAAATGCAACAAAAATCCCCCCGTTGAGGTCAACGGGCTTACAGCTAGTAACTAATAATAAACACATCATTAAAAACTATCAATTCTGCAACCTCACGAATGATTATATCAATTAGAATATGTCATGATAAACTGTTCGTTGAAAATTCAAAACATATACTGTTATTTTAGTATTGAATCTCACAATTAAATACAGGGATTCCAGTTGTGGTAAAACTGACATTGCGTTCCCCACCTGTGAGTGGTAATTGAACCGAAAATTGTTGTTTATAAATATATATATCAATTTACGTATTTTATTACACAACTAATATAACGAATTTGATTTCAATTAGGCTATGTATGTAATTGCTGGTTTTGTTCGTCACCCAAATGTGTCTGCAACCAGAATTAGTTTGGGAGCACATGGGTACGCATATCACGTTTTAAGTACATCTTCGCGCGTTTTTTAAAGAAATTTTCACGTAGAAAAGGCAGTGTTTGTCTGCTCAGACACCGATCGATGTAGTCACGTTCAATCGACTCTTTGTCACGAGATTCTCGCAATATCATAACGCTGGGAAATGGAGTACATACGAACAAAGTACGTTAAAGCTGTCATTTGTAAGTAATGTTATTTACACAACAGTTTTCTCCTGGTAAAAGATATATGAAGCATTGAAAATGCGAATATTGTTCGAAACATGCATGGTTAAAATAGTGCAAAGTATTTATTAATATGTAGACAGAGAATTGTTGGAGGCAACCGGATCTAATCCGTGTTGTGTCACTTCTGATGGTGTTATCCAAATATTTAGTTAGATAATTCCACAACAATTATTAAATAGAGTTGATAGTTATTTCCACATCACACCACCATGCAATCTATATCTCTTCACAACAAGTAATACAAGACAACTAATGTTTCTAAAAACCCTAGACTGCTTATCGTTATTTGAAACAAGAGAATCACATTTAATAAGTGCAATATTGTAATTATAATTTGAATTAGTATGTTAGAGTGAATAATATGATGCATTGTGTATCTCTTCGGAGTCAGTGTATATATAGCTGAGCAAAATATACGATTAAGCATAGTTCTGACGATGGCAAAAGCCGAAATAGCTATCAACGCATAAAATATAAAAAAAACTATATAACTATTTTTGTTATTAACCATGTCCGCTCCTAATGTGGAGCATATGGACTCCTAATGGAGTTTATCTCAACAGAAGTGTTTCTACGAGAACTGCTTGTTACTCACTTGCTCAACCTCTCTTTTTCCAAAGAGAGTAGGGATAGAAGAACAGAGCTAGGACAGGACTAGTGGTAAGCTAATCGCTCTCGATACGCCCCGTTCATAGGATAGGATGGGTTGGGAGAGGGGAATTCAAGACATCACATACATCCATGCCTTCGAACAGAAATTCATAAATTTATTGAAAAATCAATTTATAAAACTGTTCGTACCGGGATTTGAACCCGTGCCCTCCGTTAACCGAAGCCAACAACGCCGACCACTCGGCTACACAGGCGGCTAATTATATTAGCTAAAATCTATATTCCTCACAAGCACCTTTAGTATAAGCAGTTAGGTATACTTTATCGATATATACTTTACGAAGCATGTGGATTCGTAATGGAGCTTGTCTTAACAGTCAACATTCGTTTGTATACGAGAACTGCATGACACTTGATACTCAGTCGCTTAACTTCTCTTTTTTGGAAAGAGTCAAAAATCTATGCTTAAGACTAATCACTCACGATTCAAACCGTTTTTAGAATCGGATAGCTAGATTGGAATTAAGACGTCATATATATTCATAAATTTAAACTTAATAGCACTCGCAAAACATACGAAGCCCCATGTATCCAGCAAAGTCGCGGTCTTTCAACATCCAGTAGAATTTTAAAAACGTTTTGTACATTTCCATATTCATATTATATTCTTGAAACTCTCTGCAGTGAGATTCAAGCTCATGAACACTATAACACGGCTACAACTTATTTATTACAATACCTTTAATCTATTTGAGAATAAAGTAAGCTAATTAAGATTAATGAGATTATCACACGTTCTACAGAGATCACAGCTTAAAATATTATAACAGTACCTACGTTCGCTTTCCTTTTTTTAAACACTAAATACTAATTAGTTACATATTCATCTATGCCGATAAAATTTTGACGGATTGCTTCTTAGAATATTAGAAAGCGATTTGCAACTTTTATGAATCGTCTAAAGCGAATCTAATCTTTAATAATTATCTGTTGGACATCCAGTTTTATTTGCGGCACGAAAATTATCTTCACAGAAAAGTTGCTAGAAAGTTTGAACTCGTAATCAATGGCACTATGTTTTGGCACACTATCATTTATTTTTAGTCAAAGCTATAAATACAAAGCACACCAGGAAAACATTAAATAATTTGTCCATTTTGAGTCATCACACTTTGTTCCGTAGAGATAACAATTTATGTGTTTGCACGCATGCCACGCTCTTTGTTTTTACATGGTGTACATATTTAAAAAAATAAAATACGTTTTCGCACTTATTTCACATTTTTTATTAAATATCAAGACCGAGCTCATTATTGTCAACTGACCCAAACTTGTGAAATCAAAGATGTGGTTTTTACACAAAATTATTTTTTAATTGAATGCTTTTCCGCCAAAAATTTTAAATGAGCACCATAAATGTCAAAAACTATCATTTAAAATTAAAATAATCTTGAATTAAGGATGAGTAAAAAGATTGTCGGGTCCTATGGTGCAGCGGTTAGTGTTGTTGGATACCGTGCCGGACCTCACGGATTCGAGTCCTAGTACGAACAGCATTTTTTCGATTGATCGAAATCTATTCATAATTTGACTGATCAATCGTCAGCATTCCAGAAAAAAAGTATGAAATAGGCCTAAGAAATACAATTCTAAGTCACATGTATGTTTGATTTTCAAAACTGGCCCCAAATCAGATAGAACAGAACTTCTAAATAAACATTTTGTTGTAAACGTTTTTTTTTATTAAATAAATAATTTATAAAGTCTTGTTATGCGAGAAGCGATAATTTAATAATCGAATAATCAGAACATCAGTTAATATTCGTTGAAAACTTTTACTTTTTATTCATGAAACGTTGTTGCTTGCACACAGCAAGGCTTTCAAGAAACTTTGCGAATCACACACAAAGTTTAAAGTAAGCATTGAGTATCACGTAGGTTATTTTATTTTATTTCAACTGCCGTTGTTAAGCGTTTCTCAATGTACTCGCTAACAATACATTTCTATAGAAACGGACAACATACTTGCCACCCATTTTTAACAATCAATTTTGGCAACTACTATAGTTTCGCTGTCGTATAAAAATGTCTGTTCAACAATTTATATTTAATACAAAGCACAGTTTTATATGATTCTAATATACATGACGTTATTTTGAGATAGGTTTGATGAATGCATGAAATCTAAATTTCACAAAATGTATCATTAAAAAGAGATTAAAATAATGTTGGAAGATTTTGAAACATTATTTTCATTTCTTTGCATTAAATAAACATTTTTTTATGCAGGTGGAATGTCTTAAAGTATTGTTGAATATACATTTATTGCATTACAATACCAAATTATTCAAATCGGATGCAAGGTAAACCCATCATAAAGCAACGAACATGTAAGTAAATAGAATCATTTGGGTAAAAATCTGTTTACATAGCCAATGTCTTACAATGTCATAGCGAATAGGTGATATTAAAGATTACTTACCATTTTCACAAAAAAATATGGAGATCACTTCGCAATCATATCACTCACTTAATGAGATAGATACTTACTGTACGTAAGCAGCTCAAACTCAATTTTGAGAAGTTATGCTGAAAAATGACAATGTTTTGTTTGTTAGTCTAAAACTACACACCTCGTTTTCATTAGAAGATATTATACGAAAGATCGACTACATTAGCGACACCTTTGCGCTATCATGTAAATTCATTTGTCGATTGACAATTATTAAATATTTAAATATTTATTTGAAAGTATTTTGACAAACGCTGAGCTAGACATTGTGACTTTTTTGATGTTGTTGAACGTCCAAAGATCACGTGAAAACGTGTTTCATATATTTTTGATTGTCTGCAAACGGGGAAAAATAATGGTCTAACATTGTATACTGAATCTATACATGTAAGTTAAGAGACTCGATTCTCGACTCGAAAACAGCTGTAAAATACAAGTACTGCAATCATAAGCAATTCTGACTAATAAAATTATAGTAACATGCAGTAGATAAACTACAATGGAACTCCGATGCATCGTTTTATAAGGGCCACTTTAAAACAACGATGAATACGGGAACGATGAATCAGAGACCAACTGTATTTGTTTTACAACTATACATATAAATACATTTACTCAATACACAATAAAAGAATAAAATATAGCACTCGATCACAATCAAAACGTTCGGGCTTAATTCCAGCCTAAGTTATAATATAAAATACAATGTTTTTCAATATGTACAACATTTGATTCAAGATAAAAATATATATATAGATTTCTGTAACATTTAATCTTCTCAAGTTGATCTCGGATCAGTGCCGGCGCGAGGTTATTTGACGCCCTAGGCAACGGCTATTGGCGCGCCCCGTTTTTGACACATCGTCTCATTTTTTTCGAAATAATGAAAAAAAAACCATTCAGGATCACTATATATTTTGTTTTTATAAATCCATGTCCGTTCCCAATGTGGAACATATAGCCTCCTAATGGAGATATCCCAACAGAAGTTTTTCTACGTGAACTGTTTCTTACTCAGTCGCTCAACCACTCTTTATCGAATCATATAGAATACGATACATAATTACATCAAGCAAATACAACCATCAAAATAAAGTATAACTTACTATTATTTATTATTATTAGAGTATATAAAAAAAAAATTAATACTCCATTTAGGCGCCCCCTAATGGTTTGCGCCCTAGGCGGTTGCCTATTTTGCCTGTATGGTGGCGCCGGCCCTGTCTCGGATTAGTTTGTTTTTTACTTGTTAGATAGAAAAGCGTAATTTTTATTGAACAATAATTGTTTTTGTTCTTTCTGAAATTACAAAAAGAGAATTATTAGTTAGATTTTGAATAAGTGCCAGATGAATGACATAATGATATGTCAAAGAACAGTTTTTTTGCTTGTTGCTGAACCTCTCTTTATCTAAGAAAATAGGGATAAAAGATTAAGGCTAAAATAAGACTTATAATTATTGTACCACTTGTGCTATTCTCCATTTTTAGGATCGGATGGGTGGGGGGAATTTTACACATCACAGACATCTAAGCCTTCGAACAGAAATCTATAAATGAATCAAAAATCATTTAGTAAAACTGTTCATATCGGGTTTCAAGCTCGCGAGTTCCGTAACTGATGCCAACGACGTTGACCACTAGACCACGGAACCCGACAAGCTCAAATGCTCCACAAAGGTAGCGAGCATTTTAAAAAAAAAATACCATACCGTTACAACTTGTTCGATCACAAATCAAAATGCGGGTATTTTACAATCAAAGATTTTATTTACGAATCCGAAAAATAAACTGCTTAATAAAGATCATTTGACAATGAAGAATCTTTGAAATAAATATATATTTTTTTAACAATGTCCGCTTTCAATATGGAGTTAATCTCAACAGATGTGTTTCTACGAGAACTGCTTGTCACTCAGTTGCTCAACCTCTCTTTTTCCAAAGAGGGTAGAAATATAAAGATAGGGCTAGGACAGGACTAGTGGCTAGCTAATCGCTCTCGATACGCCCCGTTCATAGGATATGATGAGTGGGAGGGGGGAATTCAAGACATCACATACATCCATATGCCTTCGAACAGAAATTCATAAATCGATTGACAAATAAATTTATAAAACTGTCCGTACCGCGATTCGAAACCGGGACCTCCCTCCGTAACCGAAGCCATGACGTTGACCACTCGACCACACAGGCGGTAATATTTTTTTTAAATATATTTATTGAATAATATTGTATGTGCAGCTATACAGCTTTACAGTTTGAAATTTGACAGATAAATCGTTTGGATGGAACAAAACACAAACGATTTCGTATTCTTTATTCAAATTTCGCAATCAATCACTAAGATTTAAGCAGAACTGTGTTGCCATTATAAAAATAATATGTGAGTATTTTTCAGTGTCTATTCTGAACATAATTGTAGGTTAGCTGTAGGTAGGTAGATTATAATTTAGATTCTTACATTGCGGGTAATGAGGTGTATAAATAAATGTAAATTTAAAAGTTTTGTTTATCGCACGATGGCCTGTAGATGCTTCTAATCTTTATTTGCGTGGGAATTTAGCGAATGTATGGAATCACTATAAAACGTTTAGAAAGAGTACAGTGACGTTGCAAGAGTGTGAAAAATAAAGAAAATATTTAAATATTCGAATTTATATTATCAGTATGACGTATTCTTCTATTCAAAGTATAAGAGTTAAGACATAGCCGTTTGTCGTGCGATGTATAGTAAATATATTTTAATTTACATATCTGTAACACGTTTATACTGTTAGTATAAAACTGTAAAATTTAAATCTCCCATTATTGAAATATCAAAACAATATTATTAATCAATCTACTAATGCAGTTTTATAGAAGACGTGTCAGTGAGTTTTTTTAAAATAATAAAAAAAAATATTATCAAATTAATAAATTATTGGTTGTGATTGTCTCGATGAATATGTTACACGGCCGCCTTCCATAATGCAATAATAATCTTTAAACAAACGAATTTCCTTATCGTACTCTTGGCTCGATACAGAGCTCCTCGCGATTTATCCTTTAACATCAGTTGCAGATTATCCTACAAGCGAATGAGGCGCGCGCTTGGGGCCTCCGAATCGGAGGGGCCTCAAAAATGGCTTATATTATACAGCAACTATACATTTTGTTCAGATTTTTATTACTTTACATGATTTTTTTTGACATTTTTATGCTATTCGAAAAACGGGGCCTCCAAACTTTATTGCGCCTCGGGCCTCTCAAGTGCTTAGTCTGTCACTGTTGTTAAATTAACATGCACTATTTATTGTGTTTTATAAATATATAGATAGAAAGAAAAAAAAGAAAATGTGACATGCTCAGCCACTTAGTTTTAGCGATATTAAGTATCATGTGTATCCGAAATTAATTATCATCGAAAACTACCACAAATAGACAATTAGACTATTGAGTTGTTTACTTACAGTAACATTATTTTCCAGATACCCCCCCCCCCCGAAAATTCATTTCAAGTAAGTCAATGGTTTGATAATCACAAGGTGAAAAACTTGTTGGATATTTTCTATGGTGCGTCTACATGTGAACTAGTTAGTTAAATAACGGCGCTTTTCAATGAGTAATTTATCTGTATAGATATTCTGCAAAATAAAGCTATATTTTATAATTGGTTTTGTTTATTCTACAATAAGTTATTATAAATAAATTGAAATTGAAATTGAATTAAGTCAAAACTCTGCTTTAAGGCATGTGCCGTTTGCCTACTGAGTCCCACAAATAAAGCTTTATGTTTTGAAATGGCTGATATTTGTTTGAAAATGTTTAATATTTTTAAACACCGTTGGTATGCGGGCACGCTTTAGGGTGACATAAACACGACGTCGATACAGATTAGCAGCCTTTGAAAACGAAGGCGCGTTCGAAGCAGAACGTCAACCATAGATACATTTTAAGAATAATGTCAGATACCTGAAGATAAATAATTTATTATTTAAATAGTTCTTAGATGGAAACTTTCTTTTTATTTTTTATACATTGGCTGCTCTTAATGTCAAGCATTTGGATTTTTTGAGTCGGTTGCACAACGGTCAACGTCGTTGGCTTCCGTGACGGATCTTACTGGTTCAATTACCAGTAATATAAGCATTTTAAAAAAAACACTAGTTCTGTATTCTATTCCTCGCCTTCTATCCATACTCTCTTCGAAAAATGAGGATTGAGTAATTGAGAGCAAATTTTTTCATTAAGAGGCCATATGCTTTATATTGGTAGTGAATATAGACAAAATCAAAGGAAGTCGAAAGAGCCTGTCGAGCAGCGCCACAGTCACCTACTTTGGAAAGGTTACAGATACATGAGTTTAGCGAATAACTAGTATTTAGTTTATCATCTTTTTACGCCTTATTCTAATTATCAAGTAGAAAAGGGCGTAATGAAATTGATCTAAATTAAAAGAATATTCAAAGGAAAATATTTTTAGGTTCAAGTTCTCATACTTATTTTCGGACACCGACAAAAATATATAAATTATTGTACTGCAGATTCCAATCCTTCATCGACTAGTACAGGTACGGGCAAACTGACGCCCGCATATTTTTCTGCGGCCCGCGAGCAGTATTATATTATTGAAAAAGAATTCACGTTTTTATCTTTTAACGCCATTTTTTTTTAAAAAAGATTGAAAATAAATATAAATAAATAATCGTTATTTTTGGATCAACCTATATATGTGAACAAACATTTTCAATCATGAACCTCATAAAAACTCTTTACGATCAAAATTCACCGATGAACATTTACAATCAGTTTCAATAATCTCAACTACAAAATTAAAACCTGAATTACTCTCACTAGATTGTTTTTTTCATGATAACAAATAGTTGGTATTTTAAATTTTTACATAAAAATGGTATTTTACTTGCGGCCCGCCGCTCATTTTGAATTTCTGAAAGTTTACCTCCCCCCCCTGGACTGGTGTATGCCTTGAATTGATAATAAAATACGATACAAAATAAACTAAATGATAAAACATACATGTATAATTAGAGCATGTAACAGAAAAACGTTGCTATAATAACAAATCCTATAAGATATCCAATACAGGGATTATAGGAAAATAAAAACATGCAGAATACCTACATTGAAATTTTTAAGCCAACCATTTCTTTATCAAGGGTAGAGTCTTCTCATCCCTACATTCAAATTTGTAATCAAATCTTTTTCTTATCATGGGTACAGTCTTCTCGAACGCGATAAAAAATAAAATTGATTTATCTAATATACTATGTATTTTGTTACTTAATTTTACGGGACGGCAAAAAGGTTTCCTACGAAGGATTTCCTTCGCTTTGAGAAGGGGTAGTGGGAAGCTATACAACTGATAAAATCTTAGCCGATTCTCAAGGTCGTCGAGTGCATGCGTACCGAGGTCATCACCCCATAAAATTCATACGTAAAGCCATAAAACATGATTATTATTGCCGATGATTTTGCGATATGTTCGAAAAGTGAAACGTTTTGAAATGTGTTCATTTATGTATTGCTTTTGTCACGAAAGCATATCGTTGTCTTTCTAGCTCAAAACGGAAATTTATGAAATTGATGTTAAAATTTGGATGTTGTTAGTAATTGAATGTTAATTTGTTTTGTTTCATTCCAGTTACTTTGAAATCTACAACGAGCGCGTAAGGGATCTGCTTACTCGTGACGATCTGAAATCAATTGATGAGGGAAGACCGAGCAGCGTAGTAGGGTCTACGTTAAATCGTAGCATCAAAGATTTGCGAGTACGCGAACATCCCAAGAAAGGTCCTTATGTAGAAGGTATAAATGACTGTGACAAGGTTTCTATGGTAATCGTAGTATTCACGCTTCTTTATAAATGAACCTTGAAACATTTTTTTGCGTTATAAATATGGGCATTTGTAAAGATTTGTCTTAATTCATCCGCCATTCCTTGTTTATTATTCACCAAGGAAACGAGTATATTTAATTTTATTAAGTGAATTTTTTAGCGAAATAATTACGTTAATTTCATATGAAATACGAGTCAAATTGAAATGTTACCTTCCGGTTATTAGGTAAGAATGTTAGTATTATAAATATTAAGGAAAATATATTGAAATATTTATTTTTACAATAATTATAGTTTAATTAAATAATTTACAATAACAATAATTATTTTAAGGCAATCAATCAATTATATTCATTGCCGTTAAATATAATATGTCTGAAATACAAAATTTCTTAGGCAAAAACTGTTTCTGCGCTTTTCTTAAATACATCATTTTGTAGTTTTACTCTTGTCATCATATGCTCCTGAATGAATCTTTACCAACTAAGTAACAACTCAATCAATTCACATTAGAATATATTATATTTATTATTTGAATGTAGGTATATTGATACTGAAAAATCAAATGTATTCATTGATGATGCGTCGAGTTTTGACGTAATCCTATTAAATCCTCCGATATCACAATGTTAGGTTCAACGTTATCGGAACTCGCGCTATAAGATACACGGAACACACACAAAAATTAAGATTAAGTCTTTTATAAAATGCAAAAATGATCTGCAGATTTTATCGAAGAATTTTCTAATAGAAAATCAGACAAAAAGAAATAAGTAACTAGTAAACTCACAGTATTAAAAATTGCGTGATGATTTAAAGAGAAATGATTGTTATTGTTTGGGCTTAGGTTTAAGTGGAATCGTGGTGCAGAGCGGTCGTCAGCTGTCAGGGGTCGTTTCTCTTGGAGCATCACGTCGCCGGACAGCAGCCACTGCCGGGAATGCCACCTCTAGTCGATCTCACTCCTTGCTGTCCATACAGAAGAATAATACCACTCTAACACTTCTTGACTTAGCTGGAAGGTAATTTGATTTATTATTCTATCCTGAAGGTATGTATGATAATTTATTAGTTATGTAGCAAAGCATCAATGTGCAAGGTTGACTTATAGTTATTGCGTTCTTCTGCACATTTCCGATTGTGTTTGAACTAATTTGTTTTGTTAGCGTATTCACGATATGTTCGTTGTTTTTTTGAGGCCACGAAGAAAAACAGTATAATTTACTCTGTAACGCGTTTAAAAGTGCAAAGAATGTACATACATACTGCCAAAGTGACAAAAAGCAGGAAGAATATGAATGTTTTGATGGAAATTCAGAGTATGAATGTTGATATTTTCGATGGATTCGGTGGCAGCTTTTTGGATGTTTATATTTAATGTATATAAATTTAAATTTGACAGCTTTGTTAGCGTCCTGAATCCACCAGAAAAGAAAAAACCCTGACTTTAATTTTGTTATATATAACTTAAGATTGATAATCTATTGTTTGTTTATTTGCAAACCTTGTAATATTCTATCTGATGATGCTTCTTAAATAGACGGAACACGAGTCACGATTTGTAACATAACAAGTGGAGTAACAGAGCTATCAAGGTAAATTTGTTATTAACTTATTGTAAATTTATTAAATAGCACAATAATGAG
>CM062839.1:14071359-14093219 GCA_031772345.1 Himalopsyche anomala
TATTATTAATATTCGCGATATTATTTAATGCTTTCTCATAAATTTGTGCAGTGATTTATTAATTTTTTATAATATTAGAGTGAATTAAGACAATCATGTGAGTGCCTGGTGCGATCTGATGTTTTATTTCGGGCTATTCATCGGCGCCCTATATTTATACAACTGGTACGTGTTACCGATATTGGATCAAAAAGGGAGTCCATGGACCTAAGCCCACATTTCTGGACGGAAATGTGATGAATGTCTTCATGTCGAAAGCCAGCATCGGCGAAACATTCGCCAAAATATACAACGACACCAAACATCATCTGTATGCCGGTGCATTCATGATGTTTAAACCAACGCTCGTTTTTCAACGACATGGAACTGATAAAAAACGGTGTTGGTAAAGATTTCATTCATTTCTCCGATCACTCCTTTGAATTTAACGAGAAACTCGAGCATATGTCTGCTCATTTGTTTAATTTGTCGGGCGAAAAGTGGTATATTCGGAGGAAGAAACGGACCCCAGCGTTTACTTCTTGCTAAATCCAAGGATTGTTTGACTTTTTGGCGCAATGTGCAGTAGAATGAATGACATTATTTGGACTAAAAATATAGAAGAAGAGTGGGTTATTTGACATAAAGAGATAATGGCAAAACTTAATACTCGATTTAATAGGATCTTCGCTTTTTGGGATTGAGTGTAACAGTTTCACGAACCCAGATGCTGAATTCAGACGAATGGGCAAATTAATATTCCAACGGTCTCTAGCACGAAGGATTACGCGGCTTTTGATAATATTTACACCCATACTTAAGTACTTTAATAACGGAAATAGTACGAGAAAAGAAATGAATGACTTCTTTTATAATACTGTGAAGAATACAATTAAACATCGAAGGACAACAATATTGTTCGTACGATTTTATGCAGCTCTGATCCAGCTGCAGAAAGATGGTGCCATCGAAGATGAAACTGAAGGTACAAGAAAAAAAACATCTATTTTGGAGTTGTGACATCGTCTAGTAGAAAACCCATTTTTCATCTTCAATTATTTGTTGATGCAATCAGTTGATAATGTTTTAAATATTAATTAAAACGTACTACATCGGTGAAGAATTTTCACAGTTAATCGTTGATAATATTTTGAATCGTTCAAATTGTTTTTTTTTGTTTATTAACCAACTGATATACAATACGAATTCTTAAAGGTTATTAATTGAACCTTTCTATTGGTAGATGCTTTCGATTTTTTCATTTAAAATATTTTATTTCGCCATATGCAAACAAAAAACTAATTGCACATGTAACAGTATGTAGTTACTTCTTATTTGTTTGCAGAACAAAAACGAATTATCAATGATGGAACTAGGCTCACGACGATGCAGCTCGCTGTCAAGTCTTGTATTCTTCATCGCTCGGGCTTCGGAGCCACCATCGACGATGACGGCTTTTGCTTCTTTATGAGTTTATCATTGAATCCAGATTTACAAGATAAAGTATGGGGAGAAATAGATGAAGTTCTTGCAAAGCATAATAACAGATTACTACGATGCTCTTGAGAGTTGATGTACCTTAATAAAGTTGCTGATGGTAAGAGTTATCTGTATCATTAAGCTCTTCAAAATATGCGTACCAAATTAGTGGTTGTAATAAGACTCATTAATAAATTGAATGATGAGTTCGAGGGTAAAATATTATGGTATACTGAATTAGTTGGTTTCAAATAAACGGATTTCACTTGTGGTGACAACATCGCAACTATCCCTAGATAAAACCGATCAAACATTACTCGTGGATTGATACTTCCTCCACGGGTAGAAAAGAACCAGCTGCTCGATCCAATCCGGAAAAATTAGAAGCATTTGATAAATATTCAACACTATCTTTAATTAAAGTTACCATTCGATTATTTCAAGTTTTCATGTTGGTTGTATTATTTTCCCAGAAACCATAAGGAAATATCCACCTTCTCCAGTATTATTCCGAGTTTGCACAAAGAAGTACACGATTCCTGACACCGACATCACAATCGAAAAGGATACTCCGGTCATGATACCGGTTCTTGGCATCCACAGAGATCCACAGTTTTTCCCTGAACCTGCACAATTCGACCTGAGAGATTTACGCCAGAGAACAAAAGCTGCAAGGCATCACTTTTCGTATTTACCTTTCGGAGAAGGCCCGAGAGTTTGCATTGGTAATTATTACTTGTTGGAATTAAATTTGTTTTTGCATCACTCAAAAAGTTCCATGTGTGAGCCCTGGCGTCATGAAATTTACACGAATTATCACAATTGTATCTAAATTATTTGTTTACCCTAGCTATGTGCAATTTTATTTAACAAATGAATCATCTTTCGAGTCAGTAAAATAAACAAAAAATATTAAGTAAAAATAAAAAAGGGTTCTAAGTACAGCTAATGCTATTCCGTCAAATATTTTGAAATTCGTTTAACGACATAAGCTGGTTGTGACGATATGACTAATACGCATTTATTTAAATCTCTAAAAAGTAAAAATTTATGGTTAATATTGTTTTTTTTTAACATCTCGTCGCCAAGGTTCCATCTGGAAAAAACACCAAACTGTGCAGGAGAAACAATTTTAAGTGTGATCAGAGATGTAACTTTTTGTAGAAAACGATATTTATATTAAAAATAAATATAAATTAATCAGAATTAAATGTATATCTTACATATTTATAATATTTCAATGCCAGTATAGATATATTAGTATAATTAAAATAGAAGAAACTGCAGAATTTAGTGCGTCGGTGAACTCAGATGTACTTAAATGTATGAAAGAAATTTACATATAGAACCTTGGTGCACTATTGTGTTTGGCATCGGCCATTTTTTAAATTTTATAGACAATCTGTATAAAGATTTAACCAACTCAACACTACAATATTATGTCTCCCACTCTCTTGTGTACGTTATGAAATTTCGTCGATGCACATCAAATATGGTCTATGTGACTATGGGTGCTCATAGTCACATATATCATATTTGATGTGCATCGACGATTTGTTTCATTCGCACCTGGGATACCCGCAAGAAACACACTTATGCATATACATGCATACATACGTGAGGAATGGAGTTTAAACCGTTTCTAAGACATGATTTTCTACACGCTGATTTTTTAATTATGCATTCAGATGGAACTTTAGTGCTCTATAAAAATTCGTATGTTTTTCAGATAGAACATTTTTCTTTTTTCTAAATATTGATGGATTTAATGAGAATTTAAAGATTTTTAAAAAATAAGATAGAACCGTATTTTGAATGCGAATAACACTGCATTAAAAACTCATTTGGAAAAAAAATGCAGATGGAAACATGTTTACCCAAAACAACAACCTATGCCAGCACACAATTTTAAATTATTAATGTCACTAAAGTTAGTATAAAAGTACCTACGTATTTACTTGTGGTTTTTTCATTAAAAAAATTGTTTCATTTCACCAGGTAACAGATTTGGGCTTGTGCAAAACCAAGCTGGGCCATAGTGTCAGTGCTATCAAAATATGAACTGTCAGTTTGTAAAAAAGGACAGCATTCCAATGGTGTTTGACAACTTATCTGTTCTGGTGATACCTAAAGGTGGTGTATGGTTAAAACTGTAAGAAGAGGAAAAAAGTAGCATATTGTAAATTAACACAAATCAATATATATAAAATATTATATCATTTTTATCGGCATACATTTGGTAACATATTATTTAAAAAAAACATCAGTAGAGCAATATAAGTATAGGGGGTTAGTTCAGTCTGAATACAATATAATTAAGAAATGCTCACCCCCCCTTTCTTTTATTGTCCGATGGCTCGCGGGACGCTTTCATTGAAATTAAAATTAATTTTATTTTATGAAAATTTTGGGCGCCAAATACTTTTTACAAGGGTGCCACATACCTACGACGCGGTATTGCATATATCTAGGCCAGTGGCTCTCATGTGCAGCCACCAGAGGATTTTGCTGCGGCTACCAACACTTCATAGTAAATATTGATTAATAACAATACTGTTCAAAAATTTGGTCGCAGTTATACGTTGACATGAATCAAGTCAATATAAAGAATTAGCAACAATTGCTTTATTATTTTGTCCTTTCTCCTAGAACTATATACTGTGAAAGATCATTAAGTGTAATGCACTGGTTTTAACCGGTGGTCCGCGAAGATTGTTGGTGGTCCGCAAAAATTTTCTGCAGTTCAAAATTGTTGGGTGTTCCGCAATACATTTTTTGATTTTTGGTATCCTTGGATGTAAAAGGTTAAGAAACATTGGTGTATTCATTTTATAAAAAATAAATATTGAAACCAGTTGACAGATGCAAACTTAAAAGCGGCGATGCGGCTTGCATGAAAGAGTGAACAGTTGAACAATTTAAATTTGTATTTCTTTTAAATAAATTAATACCAATATGTTTTAATAATTTTTATTGAATATCGACTTGTAAATTGATCCATTTTTTTTAGTAAATGTAACTGCTATTTTTGATCACATATCAAAAACAAAAATTTGGTGCGGCCACGAGATATTTCCATAGCGGGCACACAGTAAAATTTCAATTGAGAACCACTGATCTAGGCATAAAATTTGAAAAAAAAACACTTTTGGACAAACCACTTATTTATTCATAAAATTTTATTTTTTAAAAAGTTTATTTTTTAATGAGTGGGTGCATCTGCTTTGCCTGAATCATTTATTCTGTGTTTGAATTTGTGTTGGCCAGTGCAACTCTCATGTCATTTGTCGCTTTTAATTTGTTTCAAGATTTTGTTTTGAGGGCAATATATTAATTTATAAATCATACGGTGAATAAAAAAATTAGTCAATATGACTGGCTGACAGATAATTCTTCGTCGGTGACGATAATAGTTTATTATGAAACAAACAAAACTATTTGCTATCTCAATATACTAACTTCACATTTAAATTAATATTTATCATTTCTTCATTCTTGTCTGGTTTATGAGACCCAAAACTTTTATAACTATACTATCAATGTAGTGTTCTCCAACATATTTTGTAATGTATGTATTATTGTTAAAGCCTTACCTATTTAAACAAAATCTTTATTGGAAAGAATGGAAAGCTTGTCATAATTTTAGATATTCATTCAAGTATACCGATTACTTGTGGGCCTTCAGTTGCAAGCATTGAAATATAAAGTCTTATTTTTCTGGAGGGGATATCAGCTGCTAAAGTATTCTAGTTTATGTCAGCTCAGAGACAATATTTTGTCAGCTGCAGTCATAGATAATATACTGCAGTGTCATAATACTAGTCTAAGGTGTCGTACACAAGAAAAAAATCTTCCCAATGTGTCTGTTTTGGATCCTATATAATGATTTAATTAGAGTATATTTCAGTTAGGTCGTGGTACAACATTAGTATCTTCTGTGATAAGCTAGTACCTTCTTACTTTTCTCGCGTGGTTAATTATTTACGTAAAGTAAACAAACCAAAATTATTATATTTGAAACAGTAAAAAGTGCAATATGGGTTATTTCTTGTCAGCATCGTTTTGGGGGGATGTGATAATGTGCATTATTTTCACAACTGGGTTATTATACGGTTGGTACATTCAGAAATTTAATTATTGGAAGAAGCGCGGTGTATACGGACCACCGCCTTCTTTTCCGGCCGGTCACATGACAAAAATGATAACTGGCAGTCAGCATATAGGGCAAATATACGAAAAACTATATTCTGAGAATAAAACACATCGTTTTGTAGGTGTTTATATGTTTTATACGAAAGTTTTACTGATCAACGATTTAGATTTGATCAAATCAATCTTGGTTAAAGATTTTAATCATTTTACGGATCATGGATTTCAGTTTGATGAAAAAGTTGAACCCCTTTCTGCTCATTTATTTAATGTCAATGGGACCCGATGGAAAAATCTACGTTGTAAAATGACACCAGCCTTTACTTCAACAAAAATGAAATTTATGTTTGAAACTATTGCATCTTGTGGCGAAGAAATGACAAAGTATTTAGAATCCGGTGTTTCTTTGGAGTCTGAGATTGACATGAAAGATTTAATTGGAAAATTCTCAACTGATGCTATTGTCTCTTGTGCTTTTGGAATTGACAGTAATAGTTTCAAGCACCAGAATGCTGAATTCAATGAGATAGGTCGTAAAGTCTTTGATATGGATCTGAGGAAGACCATGATTCAGTTTATGACAGTAATGGCGCCTGGTTTATTGAAAATTCTCAAGGTAAGCATGCTGGAGAAGCGTGTTAATGACTTCTTCGTCAAGATGGTCGGTGATACTGTTAAATATCGAGAGGAAAATAATGTGAAAAGGAATGATATTTTGCATCTCATGATGAGGTTAAAAAATAATCAGAGCATCGAAGACGATTATGAAGGTATTCATATTTTTTAATACACTTTTTTATTTTAACTAACTCTTGTTAGATGCTACATTTCATAGGTGTCAGTATTTGTATTGTTTAAAACTAAACTTCATTCTTTAAAAATATAAAAGTATAATAATGTTATATATTAAATTTATTTTGGTAAATTTGTCATACTTCATCGTACGGACTATTGCGGCGAAAAACTTCACAAACTGAGCTAAAAACCACTCCACGATTTAAAATTATTATCTGAGATCATGGGAATCGCGTTAAAACCACACATTATTAAGAAGAACACTGATAAATAAATTATATAAAGTATGACTTCATCGCACGGACTATTACGGCGAAAAACTTCACAAACTGAGCTAAAAACCACTCCACGATTTAAATTATTATCTGAGATCATGGGAATCGCGTTAAAACCACACATTATTACGAAGAACACTGATAAATTAAGCGCGCGCCCGTTCTGGAAAGCTGACGCGAAATGCTCCGAAATGTATAGTATTTCGCTTAATTTATCAGTGTTCTTCGTAATAATGTGTGGTTTTAACGCGATTCCCATGATCTCAGATAATAATTTTAAATCGTGGAGTGGTTTTCAGCTCAGTTTGTGAAGTTTTTCGCCGCAATAGTCCGTACGATGAAGTATGACAAATTTACCTTTATTTTTAACATTGATATGTCAAAACACATTTTTATTATGGAATTATTACAAAAATATATATTATCTTTTTTAAATGTAATGCCACGCCATCAAAAAATTGACAGTTAACATAGATAAGAAGTGATATACAAACGTACACTTATAATATCGTTTTTTATGAAAAACATTAAAAGCTAAGTCTGTACATGGTATGATACATCTTAAAATAGGTTTAACTAATTACAATAACTGTAGCGCTGTTGGATATGCAAAAAAACAACACTGTCAAATCCCATCGGGATGAACCGTAAGACGAATTTGAGCTAATTCCCTATAGACATAGTTATTTCAAACATTATTTTGTTATTTACCTCTAATATTGTTGTTTTTGTTTATAAGAAAATGATGAAAAATTGTCACAGCCCACAGATGACAATGATAAAGAACCTCATTTGACTATGTCACAGCTGACAGCGCAAGTTTTTGGACTATTCTTTGGAGGATTTGAAACATCTTCGACTATGTCAAGTTTCATCTTGAGTGAAGTTGCAAAGAATAAAGAAATTCAAAATAAAATGAGAAAAGAAATTGATGAAGTTTTAGCAAGACATGGCGGTAAAGCGACATACGAAGCTCTCTCAGAATTGACTTACATGGGGCAAGCTATTGAAGGTAATAAATTCTTGTATGTTAGTAATGATAAACAATCGAACTAATGAATTTTCAAATAATTGGAGCGTGTCCATAAGAAATTTTTAAGATATTATTATATCAAAAAATTTAAATATTTTCCCTTTGATAATTCCTTAAAGGAATACTACCCCACCAAATTTCTTTTAGGAATGCTGTCATTTCACTCCCTTGAAGCTTGAAGATTGTTTTCAAGTTTAAAGCATTTTTCTCTTCTTCTTCGGGGCCGAGTTAATAATCCTGAAATTCTCATGGTTCTTAACTTACATGCTTTCAATTTATTCTTTACGTGGGCGAAACATTAACCAGAAAATTTTGTTTTTGAAAACTTATTCCTCATGTAGGACGTATGAGTTGCCGGTTCCAACGGCTGTTCGAACTGATCAACTCATTGCATAGAAAAGTGGACATTTTTAGTTGCATTGATTTTGTATGTCCTAAATATTTTAATGTATTGATTATTATTATTTGCTGTTGCATTATATTATTATGTACTGTTTTTTTTTTATATTTCAATGATATTTGTCAAGTGCATGGTGAACTGGCGTCAGCTGTAATGCCATGCACTGTCCATTTGGTTTTAAACAATTAACAATACTAATCATGTAAAAATGGAGTACAACATAACTTGCTTTAAATGCGTTATGGAGCATTAAAATTGCTACAGCAGCAACTATAATGTGAGCAGTTTGTTATAAAATTATCATTACTAAGCTTAAGCACAGTCACGGAAACGGAACGAAAGCAGACTGTACCATATGGTTATGCTTCGTACCAGTCCGCTTTCGCATCAGTGTGCTAACGGCGTAAGGTATGGTTTTAATTGCATCTGTTATAATATGTCCGAATACGAATTTCCTCTTCATTATAGAGTCTCTGCGGATGTACCCATCCCTGCCAATGCTATTCAGATTGTGTACAAAGGAATATATGATTCCTGGAACAGATATTACAATTGACAAAGGGACATCGGTAATAATCCCGATCTTGGGTATTCAGAAAGATCCAGACATCTATCCCAATCCTGAACAATTTGACCCTGAGAGGTTTTCCGCTGAAAATAAAGCCAAAAGACATCATTTTTCATTCTTAGCATTTGGAGAAGGACCTCGTATGTGTATTGGTGAGTGAGAAATATTTTCTGTTTGATGTATTTAACTCATCTTTTCAATAAATAAATGTTTTTTAAAGTATTCTGACTACGTCTATTTGATAATAGAATAAAGTCAAAAATAGATATCTTTTTTGGTAAAAAGATGGTTGAACGTATGTCTAGTTTTCAGTAAATACTTTTGAAATACTGCAAATTAGTAGCATAGTAAAATAATACTTCTAAACTTTGACATTATTTATAAAACTTTTTATACAAATTAACTAGGTAGGTTATTAATTTGGTTATTAATATCGCTGTTCATATTAGAAATCGAGTTGTGTTGAAAATTATCTGATCATTAGGTCAAATTGCCAAACAACTTATTCGAAATGAGATATTTGACTTTAAAAATAATGTTTTAGTTGAATAAATTTAAATGTAATTAAAGAAATTCTCAATATGAAGGTTGGTTGTATTTTTAGTGAATTTACATTATAATATTTGATTTCAGCATACCGGTTTGCCAAGCTTCAAATTCGTGTTGCACTAGTTTCTATCCTGAGGTGCTATGAAGTTGAAACTGTTGGAAATGATAATATTCCTATTGAATTTAACAACAAAACATTTTTCATATCACCAAAGAAAGGAATAAGGCTGAAGATTAAAAAGCGTTCATAATAATTTAATTTCATTGCGATCCACAAATAAATACAAGTAACCATCATTCAGCAAGACCCCAGGAAGTGAGGATTTGTTATAGTGGAAAAGTTTTTTATTTTCCCGTTTCTGACATTTTCTTGAATTTGACAATTAACACTTGCCAGGAATCATCATTATTGTTTTAAATGTATTGGATTATTTGACAGTAATTGTCAAATATTACATAAGCTTAGGGAGGCCAAACAGGGTAATCTATAGATTCTTTTTTGCAATGCGAAACAAAATAAACAGTATTCTTCATTTTTTTATGTTGTTTTCAAGTTATATTACTTTTATTTCATGTATGAAATTTATTTTGTTGATATTGTTAAGTTTATTAATAAAGTTTTGTTTCATATATCGTTTTACATTTTTTAAAACAACAATTTAATCAGTAACAGGCAGTGGCGGCCAGTCAATGTGGCATTGGATCAATGCACAATAAACATAACATTTATACCATTCACTCATTTTAAATTCTTCATGTATTTATTGTCTATAATAAATATTTTATTATCGATTTCTATCTTACATACGTAGATATAGCAAAGGAATTTTCTTTTTAAGATATTCAGAATCTGTTAATTTTGAGTCAATAAAAAAAATTATTTCAATTTAAAACAATTAACAAGGTTCAAAAATTTTATATATTTTATTTAATGAGAATTTTGCGGCAGTTTTGTTTCCTTTATTAACCTTCGCGTTCCGGAGCGGGGTGCAATTGTTCCCCTAAATTCTTATTTTACCAACCATTTGTTAAATATCGGTAATATCTAGCTGATATTTATTGTAATCTACAAACATATCCTACTGAATACAATGCAAAAAAAAAATCTGAAAAATTGTAGAAAATAAAATAGATATTCACGTTTTTCGTTAACAAATGGTATTTGGGTCACATATACACGTTGCGTTTGAGTGTGTGCGTGTGCCGAGCGCAAACTCCACACACCTGATGTCAGCGTACCCTGCGCCCGCGCCGGGAGAACGACGCATGCGTGGATCGTAACCTTATCGGTGCGCATGCCCGGCGGCCGGCGGGAGCGCAGTGAGCCAGTGCGCTCTCGCCGCTTCTATTGACATGATGGATTTCTACCGCTTCTATACGCCTGACGTATCGTCAACGCAATATGATATGGATGATTCAAAAAGACAAATTGTCTCTTAATTTTGACAGGGCATGCTCAAAATCAACATTCGAACTGCTGACATTTATTATTTTAATTTTTACTTCGTTAAATGAGAAAAATCCTAGGGGGTACAATTGTACCCCGCTCCGGAACCCGTGTGATTTTTCAAGATATAGGTACTCGAAGGTTAAGGTAGCTATATCAATTTCGATGTTTGTAATTGCTAATCGCTGTAGATTATGAAGAGATTTATCTGTCAACGAACATCTGTATTTTGATTTCATAAATTTCATGGTTGAAAAAGTACTTTTGCAAACATATGTACTTCCAAGCATTGAACACATTTTAATTTGAAGAAATCTTCTCTCAATTCATTTCTGTCAGTATAAAAAGAATCTTTTGCCAGTCGCAAACTCCTGCTTCAACATCAGACTCTTTGACTGTCTGTATTTACATTAACTTATAATATTTAAATACAAGCTGAACCGAAAACCGTAACTGAACCGACATATTTTTTTTTACGTAATAACGGTTCGGGTCCCTGGTTATATTGACCTTAATGTAATACAGTTCGACCAAGTAAATGCCAATACAATCTGTACCTGCTTAGCTCACCACTGGTTCCTTATCCCTTCTATACACTGAATTAATGTTAATGAATTAATTACTATTTTCATGAATGCCTTTATCAACAGAGAATTTTATAATATTCTAGTAGGCGATAAAATCAATTATAGCAATGTTGGTAGAAAAATGAACAAAAGATGTCACTGTTCTAATATCTGAACATGAAAACTGACTGACAGATGTCATTGTTTACCCTTTCAAAGATGGTGTTTTGTGCAAGATAATAATAGTTTTCACAAGGTATCATATATGCAGCTGACCCTTAGATATAAATATAATTTGATTTTGAATCTATAAATTGTATCCATATTTAGAAAATATCCTAAGAATCTTCGTCTTGGTCCCTCACACTTGAAAGGTAGATAAGTGAAATATTCATTAGTTTATTACAATTGAAAAACTTCAATTTTCTAATTGGGATAACACAAGTAGAATTAGAGGTATTTATTATACTTTCGATGGATTTAGCGCTAACTTTGTGGAAGTTCATTTTACTATAAAATAACTGACACGTGTTTCGCCTCTTTCAGAGGCATCCTCAAACTATCTTACTTTCACAAATGCTTATTAAAGTACGAATGATTTGAATTTTACTATTCTGAATATAAATAAAATATAAAGAGATATTATTAAATAATATCTTGAGTAAAACAGGTTGTTCGCCACTACTAAATTTATTTTCCAATGGCTTAACCCGTCCTAATTGATGCAACTCATTAGTGAATCATTTCTTAATGTAAATGTCATTTGTATTACCATTATTGATTGTTGGTTTTTCTATCATCCCCTCCTTGCATACCATTCCATTTTATTTTAATTTTTATAATATATCAGAATAGTAAAATTAAAATCATTCGTACTTTAACAAGCATTTGTGAAAGTAACATTGTCTAAGGATGCCTCTGAAAGAGGTGAAACATGTGTCACAATTTGTAGCACAATACATGGAATAATTTGAGTTATTTTATATAGTATTTATTATAATTCTGAAGGGCAAACATTATTTTTAATCTAGAATTTTCAATGAAAAAGTAAACTATAACAAATAAATTACATTATACACATTATTATTATAATAATTTAATAAATACTTGTCATTACAATATTGATATTACTACTAAAAATTGATTTAACAACATTATAAATAATTTACTAATGATTTATTGAATTTTTATAGTAAGTAACTTAGTAAATAAAAAATCTTGATATAACTTTCTTCTTCGATGTCGCACTTTTTTTTACAATATTTATTTCAACTTGTGTAATAGTGCAAGTCATGCAGTTTTCAATGATAAATTTATATTTCAAAACCAAAAAAGGTAACCATTATTGAGCACAGGGCAAAAGGTAGTGTGGAAAAATCTTCAAACTCTCAAGAGTTCCAGAAAATGAATGAAGAGAGCACAAATATATCAGAAATAAGTAGCTCGATCAAGGTCTGCCGTGGTCTGTACCTCTGTGGTAGTATTGATAAAAATATGATAGTCAATATGCTTCAATAATTTTGGAAACAGCCTGTTTTTTTATTAATAAAAAGTAAGACAGGATTACTCAAAAACTGGGCAAAATTTTTTTTGCTAAAATTCATTTTTTTATTGCAATACGCAGTAAACTTCAATCGGAAGAACTATTCCAGTGCTCGTGATCTTCTGGTGTCATTGGATAATGAATATATTCATTCCAATATTCTTCTAGAATCAGAGTACACATAGAGGAAATCAAATCACATTGATATAACAATTTTGGTCAAATTTTTATCATAGCCACTTTCAACGCACTTGGAAATGTTTGAATATGTCATCGTCACGTTTTGTGGACTGTACTAGCTCTTTACGAAGTTCCAAGAGTTGTTGAAGATATCTACTCGGACTTCTTCTATGTCTTGGATAGGGAGAAGGTACACCGTCATTGAGATTACTCGGTAACGAATGATGGTGATCCACATTGAGCTGTCTTGAGTACCTGGTTTTCATAGTAGAAAAATACTCACTTGTTCTTTTTGTGCAGTTCCCTAGTCTGTCTAATGAATCTAATAGATTTCTTTCAGCATCTTCCACCTTGCCACTGTTCTCCAAAAACTTTAAGTCATTTAAAATACTCGTTGGTCCACCTGATGAATTCATTTGTACGTTTAGGTTTTTTGTATCATTTGTATACTCATCAATATCAACTAATGAATCATTAATCATAAGAGAGCGTTTTGTTCTGGACATTGTTTTTGCAATCAATTTAGAAGGCGACTTATTATTTGTCATATTATTTGTATGTCTATCGGTATAATTGATGTTATGGTATACATTTATATTTTCATCGTCTAGTTGTAATCTTTCATTACAAATAGGAGAAATCGACTTTTTGACATTTGTTCCTGATTCATTTAGTTTATTTGTAGATTTGTTCAGAGCTGTTACTAAGTTTGTAGCCTCAACCAAGAAATTTGACGTAGCTTCCACATATTGCAAACATCGTTTGGTATCATTTCTGCACAAATCAGAGTCGTGTCTGAATTTGTTAAATCTGTTTTCTCTTTTTCGGACTGGATATCTATCATTCCAACAGTGTATTCCTTTGAAGTTACCAAATGTCGTAGATCTATTTCCAGGCAATTGTGAATTGTTAGTATTATGATCAAACGAACTGTCATCATTATCTTCATACAATTTTGACGTATTGTCATGTGGAGTTGAATGGAAATCTTCAAAAATTTCGTCAGGGTTGCTAGATTTACCAACGGATTCAATAACAGGAGAACTGATTGCTTTTTTCATAATGGATTTTCCGTATCCCTTCAATGACATTGTATCCTCGTCATCTGACTTCCACGTCACCGATTTAGTGAACTTCTTCTTTTCCGCCGGGTATTCCTTTTTCGGCGAAGTTTCGATATTATACGGATACATATTTTCATTTCTGCCCATGATTAGATTTCTCATGTTCGGCCATCTGTCATTGCCATATTCCGAATTGACGCATATTCGAGGTAGAGGAACGTAGACGTCATCGAGAAAGTCTCCGCAAATTGCGAAAACATCGCGCGGGGGTCCGACCTGTATCGATTTGTTTTCCCTGGAAGGGTTTTCATGGTTTTGTCCGCCGATTCCATTGTTCGCGCCCGGGTTTACGGTGTCAGTTTTTAAGATTGCCGACTGCAAAATGCTCCGAGTCACGGCAGGCTCTTTTATTACTTCTCCGGGCGCGCCCGACACGCGATCACACCTCTGATTGATATCGCAGTCTGTCTCACTTTTGATTGCGCCATCGGCGTTTGTCAATTTCACATTATCACGACACTCGGAAGTGAATTTATTTTCGTCTACTACTCCCGCCGAGGGTAGCAAACTGGCTATTTTGCTATTATCACGCTTCAAAGTAGTATTTTTATTAAACGTTTTAGAGTGGTTTTCAATCGTTGACCTAGTATTTGACACTGAAAATTTGGGTTGCGGGGAGTGGGAACAACACGGATCTCCGTGCGCCACTAAGTTTTCTGTAGAATTGTGATTGTTCAACAAATCTGGAGGTGCAATAATAGGTTTGCTTATTTTTACCGATGGTTGCTTATTTTCTCCGTCAAGACTGTCATCAGAAATAGCGTCGACTTCATTTTCAAAAGGACCACAGTCATGAGATATGCTTATGTTTAAGACTCTTGGGGATAATCTGTCACCTTTCAACCTTTCTGTTTCTTGAGGATCATGAGTAACTTTCAAATATTTAGTGAATGAAGAACATTTCTTTCTCGGGGGCACTGGTTCACTTGTCTGTGTAGATGTAGAATATGATGAAGTCACGTTTTCCGTCATATTGCCACAGGTCCTCGTAATAGTGATGTTAGGTATCTCATTTAGTTTATCAGTTTCTACACTTTTATCGTTACTGCGAATAGAACCACCTGTCGTCCCTACAGAAGCTTCTTTGCACAATAAAGTCGTTTTTTCAGTACCAATACTAGCGTTTCGGAATTGTTTTTCATTTGGGGTAAAATCTTTTTGAATTGGCTCTATGTCTGCTTGTGTGTCAATTGCCACTTCTTTGACCCTAACTGCAGATATTTTGTCAGTTTGAGTCTCAACAGCGATGCCAATTCTCAGCCGACGAGACATTCTTAAAGCCCTGTGACTAAAATCAAAAAGACGTTTTCTAGCGTTGCTGCAAATTCTTAATTCACTCAATGATTGCGAATTTCGTCTTTCCATAATAATCGGCTCAGGTTTATTTATCAACTGGATTTCATCTTTCTTTTTCAAAGTCGAATATAACCTATCTGTAACAGATGCCACAATATCTGCTCGTTTATTGAAAGGTTCATAAGGGAAGTGAGTTTTAGGTTGACGAGAATCCTCTTCGTTTTTTGAGTTAGCATCAGGAGTAGTTGGTGTAGATTGATGGTTAACCAGTACTTCGATAGGTTTTTCTGTTTGACTTTTACTCGGCGGAACAGGTGGACTCTTAGAAATGGCAGTTGTTTTAGCTCTATTGGCAGACTTCGCGTTATTTTTATTTGCTGTATACTTATCAAGAGATGGCAAAACTTCGTGTGACTTGTATTGTCGCTTTTTATTTCTTAGCGGTGGCAAAGGCTTGACGTCATGAACACTCCCTGTCCTGTGAAGTCTTGGACCAAACAACGCATCTTCTGCTTGACTTGAGTTGATATTTGATCCTTGTGTAGAAGGAATACTATTGTTTCCTGACAGGGTATCATTACTAGCAACACTTATTCGAGACGACGCCAATGAGTTCAGTGAATCCCCTGCTTCAGTTTCACGACTTTGATCTCCGGTTTCTTTTTCTTCTTTGATGGTAGTCTCTGATACTTCACTTATTTCACATCCGTCATCAGTTTCACTTCTTACGTCAAATGTTAGTGATCTATCAAGATCTTCTACGTTGGATGAACCAACAGCTTTATTCGTAGTCGGCGCAGATACCTAAAATAACAAAACATGACTTATCAAGTCCAGACAGTATAGATAAGTGGGTTATCTTAGTATAATGTACGCATTATCAATTGAATATCTACCTGAGTTTTGGAAGTAGCTTCCCGTAAAAGTTCCTTAAGCTTTGTGACTTCGGCTCTGAGTAATCTGATGGCCTTTTCATGGGGAGAATCAGTAACTCTCGAAGTTCCAGGATTAGCATTAGCGTTCGAGCTGGCAGGGATCCTGGAAGCCCTAGCCGCCCAACGCATCGTGTTCACTGTCTCCGAGTAGCAGCAACAGGAAGGTGACACGGCTAAAAAATAATTTAAAAAATTGACGCGCAATAGTAATATTGAAAAAATTTCCTAAGAATTTTTATTTAAATTTCTTCAGTCGAAGTAAAACACAATCATCGACTTGGGTGTGTATTTATTAAAACATTTGATCACGGTTATTAATCATTAGCTATGTCTTGTGTGTCTTATAGTAGACAATAGATAATAGTTTCAGTATTTTTATAAAGACAATAACACAATCTCAGAAAAGGTATTATCATTATTATTTTAAAATCCGTGTAGAACATATTGCTATTGTTTACCCGTTAATTACAGATGTCTCCCAAGGCGATTCACCCAATAAACCATAAATGAGTTGTATTATGCATATTTTTTTAGTAGATAAATGAATACAAATAATATAGTGATTTATATTGCTGCATTTAATTAAATTTAAAATTCAATTCGCGAGTTAATAAGTAGAATTGTTTCACTTCATGGTAATTATATTACTAAATCGTAGATGCGACTATTGCCAGTTGAAAAATGATTTGTAGTCAGAATTTAGAGACATCTCTCCATTACCCTATCAATACGATGAAAATTACTATTTTACAATTTAAAAATACTTACAAGTACTTTACATCATTTGCAACCGTTCCTTCAGCATGTTTGAAAGCTTGTGAGAAAAAATATTTTATTGTTAACATAACATTTTATACAAAATATCGGTTTCATTCAATAGTCCTTTTTTATGGTCAGCTCTCTTTATGTATGTGGCCTATCCCTAACAGGTTTCGTTCGGTAAATTCAGAAGAAGCGGGGAAGTTTTTATTTGTAAGGTGTCTACTGTCAATACTTGGTGAGAAAAGAATTTCATATATTATCAATTGACAATGGTCATGACGAAAAGACTTCTTTATAAATAAATGAGGAATTAGTACAAAAGCGGTCAATGACTGGAGTAGGAGGACAAATGATTGAATGGAGTTGAGGAAATTGAAGGACTGTAGCGCCAAGAAGAAGAAGGTATTAATACGAAAGAGGGTTTTATTTTGTTCACATTATTAAATTTTGTAATCATAGTTTTACGAAAAAAGCAAATTGGACTTCTTTTGAAAAAATAATTAAAAAAAAATAAACATTTTTGTAGACACTAAAAATACGAAAATACTTAGTTGATACTCGTTGTTTTTTAAATATTTATTTTTGAATCGGAGTCAGTCGTAATTTTTATAAAAAGTTCGTAATTTGAAAATGTTCTCATTATAATTGTTCTAAATAAAAATTATAAATAGTACATATATTATTGACGATTACGCAATTTTCACCTTTTAAAACTGTCTCTCCTGTGTGGCTTAAAATATGTAACATTATCCACCGCCCCATTTTAAAAGGCTTGAAATATTAAAGTGTTGTTAGACTTTATTTGACACGCATAGAGAAATAATTTATATTCCTTCTGTGTTCTTACATCTCATTCGGTATAACCTCGCTTACACTTCGACACAAACCATCACAATATATTATCACACCTATTCCGTCAGACCTTGAATACTAAATCCCTCTGATAACCCTTTAGTTAGAGCCATAAATGCGTACATATTTATGAACCCTACAACCAAACAAGCCCTTAATGATATTTTCTAAGTCTTATGAAGAAGTTTTAATGTGTTAATTATTATGTATCCCCCCTTGATAAACACGCAAACCAAAATGAATTATATGAAAGAGTAAATACAGTAGAAAATTTCTCGATCGAGTAGACTTACAAATATATACGGAAGAAAGATAACAAAATAAATATCTTAATAAAAAATAAGCTCTATAATAAAGTTAAATATATATTATTTCTTTGTCAAAAACGACATAGGTAATATCCTAATTTTGTCATTAAGTGTTGTAAAGGTATCGTCACGCACTATGGGGCGGTCTAAAAAATGTGAAGATCAGAAGAAGGTTGTAGAAAATGTAGTATCAAAAATTGAATAAACTCTTTTCTTTGCAAAAAAATATTTTGTAAGAAGATACCGTACTATCGAATAACCATATTTTTCCAAAAAATATTCAAGCAAGGGTAAAAATGGGATGTTATATTGTCAATAATAAATAAAATAGCAGAATATTTTGCAATTCATTTGTTTTACAAATAAAATACTTCTCCATAACGACAATTTACTATGCGATCACTATAAACTAAAAACGTAAACAAATACATAGTATAATATAAAGTCAATGGTAAAAGTTACAAAGTTACAAATAATATTGAAATAGCTATAGATTCATCTTCTTGTCAATTAGTAATAACTAACACAAATACAAAGTTTAAGCTTATTGCGATATTCAGAGAAAATGAAAAACTAAAACCACGCTTAAGTATTTTCATCACCTGGTCGGAAAAACGATCGACAATTAAGATGCATATAAAGTTAAAAAGAAAATAATTTTTGTACTTATTTTACGTTTATAATAAATATCAGGTCAGGTTTCGCTTATCACGAGCATTGTCAACTTTATGTCTGCCAAGAATTGACAGTGAACACCTTCAAAGTGCATATAACATAATACAAAGTAATTAAGTTTATAATAAAAAAAAATATACGTATTTCATAGGCTGCAGTTGCTTGAATGCTTCTGAAAACGTTCAATTAACTAACAGATGTCAGAGACGTATAAAAATAATTTCTAACGTGTATTCGAATAAACAATAATTAAAAATTGTAAATGTAATGTATATTTAGCTTCACTTCTAACCAGTGCCGGCGCGAGGTTATTTAACGCCCTATGCAACGGTTATTGGCGCGCCCCCTTTTAAAAAATCATCCCATAATTTTTTCAAAATAATAAAAAAAAACAAATCGGAATCATTAAAAACATATGTTTTTAAATATATCCATGTCCACTCCTAATGTGGAATATAGAGGTATCTCAGCAGAAGTTTTTCTTCGTGGACTGTTACTCAGTCGCTCAATCTCTCTTTTTCAAATCATATACAAAAAGATACATAATTACAACGAACAATAAAAGTAAAATAAAATGTACTATTATTTATTATTATTAGAGTACATAAAAATATTTTTAATACGACATTTATGCGCTCCTTAATGGTTTGCGCCCTAGGCGCTTGCTTATTTCACCTGTATGGTGGCGCCGGCCCTGCTTCTAACAAAGAATAGTTAAATATGAGTTATTATTATTTAATACCGTTTTCCTACTTACTCGCAATCATAACAGTGGTAGTTCGTCCTGCCAAAGTATCCTTCAACAACCAGGTTAGGATGGAGTCTCTATAAGGAACATATCTGTTCACCACGCGTGGTCCTGCGTACGCTGAAAAACAAGAAATAATACAGTAATAAAAACCGTATTTATTTTTTTTGATTTATCTGGTTTGTTAACAGGTGTCACTGTCACTAAGTGTATAATACATTTTACCTAACGCTGAGATCACATTAGCCAATGCTACAAGGGATTTATTGATGCTGGATCCTTCCTTCTGTCGCGGTATACTCTGGTTAACTCTACTTGGTCGTTCACTAAAAAAAATAATGGTAAATTAGTATATTAGTCCCAGGGCTGTGAAGTGGGAGTCGGCGCCGAAGTCGTAAAAAACGGGTCACTTTGATTATTTATTTTTTAACTTAAATCAATATACAAATGGTAATACATTTATTTAAGATATGTCCCCTCCAATTTGTTTGGCATATGGTCTCATTAAAAAACAGTAGTCTTCACCATCCTGGGAGGGGTTTGTAAATATCAAATTGATAGTTTTGAGTGAGTGATACAGTGGTAAACGTTTTCTGTGCCAGACCTCACGGACTGAAATCCTAATACGAACCGTATTTTTCAATAGATTTCTGTTTGAAGACATAGATTTTTATTATGTCTAAAAACTCCCTCCCCCCCACCATTCCAATCCTAAAATAACAAGTGTAGCGAGAGTGATTAGCAACCACTCAACCTGTCCTGTCCTCTTCGAAAAAAGAGAGGTTGAGCGACTGAGTAACAAAGAGTTTTCGCAGAAAAAACTTCTGTTGAGATACCTTCATTAGGATGGCATATGATCCACATTGGAAGCGGACATGATTAAAAAAACAGCAATGAACAATTTTAACATATTTTATGTTACGTAGATAATTATCATGTGACGTATTGATAGGAAGAGACGATCACCTGCCTTAAATTCTGCATTAATATACAAAATAACGATAAAATAAATATATATTTTTTGCAAACTGGTAAATAAATGCACAAAATAAATTATTCCAGACAAAGAATTAATATCCGAGAATTTCGTTAAATATTGACTTCACTTTAGACAATTTTGTTAATCATCAAAATCGATTTACCGGTACGTTGACGATGTGTTGAATATAAACAGAAATAATTGATATGCGGAATTTGATTGTACGGAAAAATCCGGTTACGCATTGAGGGCAATGTAACGAAATATTTTAGATTCGGACTATAAAATATTTCAAGGCTTTTTCAAAACGTTTTATTATTTCAACGCTTCCAAGTAATTTCATATCATTTTTCGTGAATTGAATATTGAAAGCAATTTCCTTCGGAGTGACAGTAAAATAATAAACATATTTTATTATTTAATTTGAACCATAAATAAGTTGCCGTATGTTTATATTTTATAGCATTTTTTTCTTAGACTATTTTTAGCAGTCAGCTAAAAATTGTCTATATTTTTATTGACATAATAATACTTCTTTAATCTATTGATGTGATGTTTTCTAAGCATGATCTAATTTCGAACAAATAAATCACTGTGGATAAATGAAAAAGTATTGTATGACAAAAAAAATAACCTAATCAATTACGACGTTTTCAAATTTTCTTAATTTTATCAATTAATTAATGCAATAAAAAACATTTTCAATTTTTTATGTTTGACATATGTTCACTTTTAGGGTTGTTCTCTGTCAATGCTTGGTGGAAAGGCATTATATTAGTAAAAACACAATATTCCTTTGTACTTCATTCCACTTTATTTAATATGTCAGGACCGGTTTCGCTCATTACGAGCATCGTCAACTGATAAGAAATACAATTCAACAATGTTATTTATACAAAAATGAACAGTTATAAACAACAATTGGCATTGAAAAGAAATTACCTATTACATTAAAAGTGATTCTAAAATAACACAAAATTAAAATTTTTAACACATCTAACATATAATTAAAAAGTCATCTCTGATTAATAAATTAAGAATGGCGATTAAAAGTAATTACAAACATAATTAAAATTTAGGAAATTTTTGACAGTGATAAAATGTTACATTAATAAAGTGAATAGACTTAATGATAGTTTCCTGTTTTTCCCCGCTTTTTCCCCGCTTGTATTTATCATATGCTTATCATACGCTTTACTTATGTATCATATGTGTTTA